>OX401912.1:9015000-9480000 GCA_947859195.1 Drymonia ruficornis | reverse complement strand
TCGATACAATTAATCGAGTACGAATTAATCGAATAGTCTACTGTGACCATAGACGAATCTTTTCTACCCTGGCAACTGTATTTTTTATTTGTCAAATAATTGTCAAGTATTTGAACTTTGTAAACAAACGGATAAATACTGAATTACGCGGTGATAAACCAGTCGCAGAACGTTAAAAACGATTTACAATGAATAAATCATTAGTAATTCAACAAGAGAGGTGATTCACAAAGTTTACAGGCGGTGTCTCGCGGAATTTGAGGTGCAAAATATTTTGTCAGAACTCGACCATGTTTACCAAAGAACCGCTGATATTATAGGTATATAAGCAGTTTATTTTACAGTTTTTAAGTTAAATAATGTGTTTATTGTATACAAAGGCAGGCTCAAAGCTTCAGTTTACAGGTTTTTCAGTAAATATACATTGATCGCTTAGAGGTACATTCGATAGAACACACTTGATACTTGCGCATTATTTTTATGTGTTGCTTTCATCTCGACCAATACATAAACTAAGGTTGCTTTATTTTTCTATGTTTGCTTGTCAGTTAACATCGTTACTTAATTACTAAATAAACAAATAATCTTAAAGCATTAAAGAAATTATCTTTTATTGAATTATTTTATTTTTCAGGTAAGAATAGTCGAAAATTGCTCTTTACGATGACATTAATCGATTAATAATAAATCTTCAAGATGACAGCAATGCTGTGGAGACTGATGATGATGAGTTGATGTGGCAGCGGCAGGCCCACGCCAATATATGGATTTATCAGGAGTGGAATATTTAGACCAAGTATAAATAAAAAAATAATTAAAAAACGCAGTAGCTATGATATGTTTGTTTTATTTTCCTAAAATACAAAAAAAAATAACTAACTCATGTTGAAACAAAAACACCCACTATCGAAACAATTCAGATAAATACTATCTCGATAAATTCTTGATCTTGATAAACGGAATCGAACCTGACACTGCTCCGGGTCCATATGACCCAGAAGCAGGCAGCGTCTGCTACAGAGGCGATGAATCACATATGGCATAAATATATGTATAACAAATATTATCTTATTGACCAACATCAAAGAAAACTTAAAAGTGCTTGCGCTTGCATTATGAATAATAAATAATATGGAAAATAATAAATCAAGTATCAAAATTATTCAGTCGTATTAGTCAATGTTGCAAGAATTAATCTCGATATATATACTTTTTGATTTGAACAGTGTTGTAGTAGTGTTTATTTATGATTGCAGACCGGTATCGATAAAAATATAATATATATAGTGTATAATAAACCTTGGGAGAGGCCTATGTCCAACAGTGGACGTCTTTTGGCTGAAATGATGATGATGATGACATTAGTATAATAATACCTATTACGTTTATACGTACCTACCTAACAAAAGATATCAGCCAGGCCAGTGGCAGCAGATGGCGCTGGTCGAGTGGGAGTGGGGGGGGGATGAAACAGCTTATTTGGTGACATTAGGTACTTATTTTTTAGATAATCTCATTTTCAAGGAACTGAATTGGGATGTACCCGGAATCATCTTGTTTCCGTTGAATATTTACGCCTCGTGAGTTACTCATTATTTCTTGTTCAGCTGTTTCAGTAGAGATAATTCAATAGATTATAATGACAGCTATAAATGTAATAATGAGTATATGAAACTATCGATATAGCTAATTAGAAATATCGATAGTGGTATTCACCCTATTACACCGATGGTCCTACGGTAGTAAAATTTTGTATGTTGACGTATTAGATCTTTTAGTGTGCGTAAAATATACTAGTGTTGCACATTTCTTTACGTGTGCGTTTATAATGACACAAAATGTTTTGAGTAAGTGTGCGTCAATTTTAATGTAGTGGTTACCTCCCCTCCCCCAAGAATTGACAGAACATTTTGTTCGTTGAATTATGCGTGTTGCGGGTCCATTTTGTTACTTTGTTCGAGATCGGGTCCTATTATGGATCTAAGGACTAAGTACGCGATCCATACTCGATAAGTACTTCAGAATAGGTGGACTAGGTGGACTAGGTGGAACAGGTGTTTGGATCACGTATGTACGCGAACCATACTCGATAAGTACTTCAGACTAGGTGGACTAGGTGGAACAGGTGTTTGGATCACGTATGTACGCGAACCATACTCGATAAGTACTTCAGACTAGGTGGACTAGGTGGAACAGGTGTTTGGATCACGTATTTTTAAATACTAGGAATAGGTGCACCTAGTCCCAAATTTACCTAGTACAACCCATCTCTAATGTAGACTAAGCAGTTAGTAATACTCATAATAATACGCGATATCCGCACGCGATCGCGAGAGCATCACGTCCGCTGGGACGTGTTGGAGTGAAATACTAGGTGGACTAAGTACTCTCTAAATTGGAATAGGTGCCGCCTAGTCTCGTAAAATACCTGTTCTTCGCACCTGTTCTAGTAAATACGACTCATCTCTAGAATCTAATGAGAATGCACCTTTAAAAAAATATTTTGACCATATTGGTTTAAATTCAAAACTTCCTCGTGTTGTTACCACAACGGGTTATACTCAAATAGATAATGTGTTTATCAATATTGACTTGAATGCTGGCACATACTGTGCACTCTTTAGTTACCATAGCCCTTTATGGATACAATTTCGAATTGAGCAATAGATTTTATCAAAACTATCCGAAAAGTCAGAATAAAATTTGTATTTCTGTTGCCGCTGTAACAACAAATACTAAAACAGAATAAAAAAATATTTAAGTGGGGTTCCCATACAACAGACATGATTGCCGTTTTTATAGAATGGTACGGAACCCTTCGTGCGCGAGTCCGACTCGCACTTGTTTATTTATCTATTTCGTCCCACTGCTGGGCATAGGTCTCTCCCATCCTCCTCCACCTATCTCTGTCCTCAACGACTCTTTGTCAGTCCTTCTCTAAGGCGTCAAGATCATCGCACCATCTCTTTCTAGGCCTGCCGCAACGCCGTCTTCCATCTTCCGGAACCCACTCGCTTGAAATTTTAGCCCACTTGTCAGGATCCATTCTATTCTATGGCCTGCCCATCTCCACTTAAGTTTGGTAGTCTTTGATTCATGGGGTAAAAGTTTAGAAGTTGACCACACTATTTACTCATGCTTGTGTGCGTTGACGCAATTAGTTACACACATTACAATATTGAGATTGCCGCATTCAAGGAGCTTTATTTCATATGACGTGCGGTGTCTTCCTAAAGGCACGTCACTGGATATCGATGATTGATGATTTAGATACGATTTCACGCTGACAACCCTATTAGTTTTCTATCGATCACATATCGTTTAGATTTCTTGAATCGAGTAATTGCAAGGGATTTGTTGAGGCTTCTATGTAGCGAGTCCGATGACAATAGCCTTTCTTCGCAGACCAGTCAAAGCATGTGGGTTATTGCCCAGAATATTAAAGATTATCCAACTTAAAGGTGGAATCTTTGGTGGAGACAAAGCGATACCATATCTGAAAATGCCTCTTCCAAAGAGCCTATATAGGAATCGGAAAAATATCCAATATTGGAAAGGTCCGTCCATAAAGTTGGGAACAACCTAGGTTCTAGAAATAGCTAGTCGTTTCTTCAAGTGGATATGCTTGTGGCAGACGCCTTGTAGTGTATCGGTGACTATTTCGCGACCACTGCCGGGAAACTTACAATATTTTTCTTACGAGATTTATGTCCACGATGGACACTATTATTATAGAAGTAGAGTTGATTGTCTTTAGACTTACCATTAAAGATTTCGTTCGAGGTTTAGGTCCATTAGAGCAAAGTGGCATATGATCACGGAGCGTAATTTTTTTGTAGTCGGGTTTTAGTTTTTGAACTGTATTTTTTTTGGGTTATAGTTGGTTGGTTGGTTTGGCTAACAATATGATATATTTTTGAAATGTGTTCATTAAACTCTTTAATTAAATATCCAACAATGCTTCATTAAAAAAATAGTTCATGACATTATGTCCTCTAGACGGCGCCAAATTTCATGTGACGTCAAATATCCAATAACCAGCGGACGATCAAGACGCTTCCAACGATATTTTATTTGTCAAACTATGATAACAAGTTTGGAAGTTGTGAGGGAACAGATGAACATACACTCATACCGGTCGAAATCATAACCCTCCGCCGTAGTCGGGTAAAAACAGTTATTGACAGCGTACCGTACAATACTACATAATAAATATCTTTAACTATAGTCTGATTTTTAATTAGACGAAGCAAACTGACAGCTAAAAATGTCACTGTTCTATGAATTTGAACCTTATTTGTTCTATTTATATCGAAAAGTGACATTAGCACCTGTCAGTTTACTTCGTCTAATTATAAATCAGACTATAAGGTCGCATATTCTGGGAGATAACATTATTCCACTCGATTAATCTGCTCCGATTTGAAAGCAGACGGCCGCGTAATATGTAGTGTATGTTCAGGTTTCCAATTAGTCGATTGGCCTTTCCCTTGGTCGGGTTTCAGGCTCGATCGTAAGCGGGTATTAATATAATATACTAGCTCGTACCAATGTGGACGTTAGCCAGGCTGACGTAATTAGTAATATTGGGTTTATAACTTACGTAACACACTATTTAACACAATAATTATGTTTGTGAGAACGCAGAACGCTCGGCTCTCTGCATCGGGTGGTTGCAGGTTTGATTCCCGGAGGGGGAAATTTCTGGAACGGTCTTACCGTAATTTGGTCTGGTCTGGATATCACTGCAAGGCCATATCTTGCCTTGCGTGTCTCCGTACAGTTTGTAATCTGGCAACATTATTTGTTTATATGACTATAAAAGTTAAACACGTGATGAACCTGCGTCTAAAAATGATGACAATAAGACTTTTTTAGACACGGCTTTAGACCAGCTGAGTTAACAATATATTGATATGTTTGAAAAATACATTCATGTAAATTAGCACGATCTACATCTATACAAATAAATAAAATTCAAGTGTCTGTTTGTAATGTCATAATAACAGCTTTTTACTAAATGCATATGAAAGTGTATACAGTACAGTAAAAAATCTGTCCGTCTGTTCGTTCCGGCTAATCTCCGAAACGGCTGGATCTATTTTTACGGCAATTTCATTAGCTGATGTTAAAACTTGTAACTTTTATTAGTTAGTAGGTAGAGAGGCTACTTTTATTTTAGCAAACATAAACACATGTTTTTGTTAAATTCCACGTGTATGAACTCGCAGGCACAGCTAGTAATGTTTATACTCCGTCGAGTTCCAAGGTCGGCTCCCGTTGGGTCGGTCCATCAAATGAAGACGGCATGAGCTCCAGGCGTTACTGTAATTGCTTCCAAACTTCGTGGAATTAATTATTTACTTAATCTATGTCTCGTTATTAACTGGGATGTAGTACAAAATTATTTTAATTATTTTTAGTGTGAATTTTAATAAATAGACTTATTTTATATCTCTTATCTTTATACTATTTTTTTTGTGACTAAGGTGGCAAACAGGCGTATATGTCCCGCCTGATGTTAAGCAGTTACCGCAACCTATAGATGCTTGATACCAAAGGCATAGTTCGCACGTTGCCGACCTGAAGGGGAGTGGGACAGAGGGTGGGGAAGGGGGTTGGGCTTCCGGCTCTTTCACTCATCGTACGAAACGCAGCTGTAATAGCAACTTTACGCCGATCTTCTGTGAGAGGGTGGCCTACATCGGTCGAGCCAGCCCGTATATGAGCAACAGCTGGGCTCTACCACCAGTATGTTTTAAAAACACTAAAGTTAAAGCTATACTTGTTTTTTTTTTTTTTTTTTTTTTTTTTTTTTTTTTTTTTTTTGAATTGACAATACGTTGTTGGCCAGAGTGGCCTCTACAACTTCACCCGGACTTTGGTGAGTGCAAAGTGCGCTCCAACCAGAAGGGTAGGGGACAGCACGCTCAAGGGCGCCACATAGGGCTCGGCCTCGGCTTGGCTGCTGTCTCTAGAGAGAGAACGGAGGTAAAAACTACCACCGGATCGTAACGCGACCTCACTGAGAAGATCCGGCAAGAAACTCAGCGGGCTTGTCGAATGCCTAGGTGCGTCTAGGTCCTGCTGGCGCAGGCGCATAGAGGCACCTATTGGCGGAAGAGGGAATACGTCGACCTCGCCGGCGAGGTCGGTGTATGTTGGGTAGTGTGCGTGTGTCGGTCTCCTCGGCATCTGAGTCGAGGAGCACGGTGAGTGGGTCGGGTGGGTCGAGTAGTACATGCCGCGGTCGGCGGCGGTAGGTACTACTGAGTGTGTCTAAGTGCGCGGGCTCGTAATCGACGGCGGCGCCGATTAGAGCATTCGAATGATCGGAAGCCTTTTTAAAGTAGCGTTCGGACGCTTCTTTGAAGTACTTCCGTATGGAGACTAGGCCTAGATCTGAGTGAAGGTCTACGTTCCTCAAAAACCACGGGGCTCCCACGGCTTTACGAAGGAAGCGATTCTGTATGACTTGGAGACTGTTGATGTGAGTGTTGGCCGCGTGAGCGAACACAACACTCGCATAGGACATGATGGGACGAATGCAAGTTTTGTAAAGTGTCACCTTATTTCTAAGGGACATTTTACTCCGCTTGCATATAAGATAGTGAAGGCGACCGAGCACAAAGGCGGCTCGGTTGCGGACTCTTTTAATGTGAGGACCGAAGGTCATGGGGCCATCGAGTGTGACACCCAGATATTTGACTGTTTTGGACCAGGGGATGGGTTGGCCATACAAAGAGACCGTACCTAAATTGGACCTAATGCGACGCGTGGAAGGGCGCCGAGCGGTGGACCTGGCAAAGAGCACGGCTGCGCTCTTGTCCGGGTTCACCTCTATGCGCCACTTCCTGAACCACTCTCCGAGAGTGTTGACTGCGCGTTGGAGGACGCGCGTGATGTACGCTTGGTTGCGGTGTGAGAAATATAAGGCGGTGTCATCCGCATAAAGAGCTAATTGTACATTGGCCGAACGAGGAATGTCGTTCGTGTACAGACTGTATAGTAGGGGAGCTAGCACGGAGCCTTGCGGGACTCCGGCTCTAATGGGATGGGGAGCAGAGAGCGTCCCCTCGACGCGATACCTAAAGGTACGATTCGACAAGTAGTCTCGTAAGATGAGCACGAGACTGTCAGGCACACCCATGAGATACAACTTGTAAATCAAGCCGTTGTGCCAGACTTTGTCGAATGCCTTGGCGACATCGAAAAAGAGGGCCCCAGTGGACCGGGGCTTAGTGGGCCTATTCATACCAGTGAGAATGTACTCCGTGATGCGGTGTACTTGGTGGACACAAGAGTGCCCGGCTCGAAAGCCGAACTGCTCATCGATAAGGATCTTATTGGAAAAGATGAACTCACGGAGCCGAGCGTGAAGCACTCGCTCATAGAGTTTAGCTAAGGCCTTGAGGAGGCTGATGGGACGGTAGCTCGTAGGGACATTACGAGGCTTACCGGGTTTGTGGATGCCGATGACTATTGCGTCCTTCCACGCATCGGGAAAGACGCAGTTCGCCAGAGCGGCATTGAAAATCGAGACTAAGATACAGATAAGCTGAGCGGGCAAGAGTTTAAGAACTCTGTTCGAGACGCCATCGGAGCCCGGGGCCTTCTTGGGATTGAGATCCTTGATCAGATCCTTTACCTCTGCCTCCGTAACTGGAGTGAGTGTAGTGGTAGGGGGTAGGGAAACCCTGCGCTCAACTTCCCTATCAACGAGATCCAGGTGGACAGGATCAATGGAATGGGTGCTCGGGGAACACTGGTTCTCGAGCGTCTTGTGTGCAAAGTTCTTTGTTTACTTGGTAAATACGTGCATTGAGTGTGACACAGTACGCGTCAGCCTTTATTCTAATTTGCAATGCAGACGGCCATTCGCGGTCTTTTCAGTTATGCACCAAGTAAATCATGGCTGAAAACTGAAGCCTGCATTGCGGCCGCGCTAAACACAAAACTAATTGAAATCAAAATAAGTGGAGTAGACTGAAACTGCAATTTTATGATAGCTATATCTCATCTGTAAAAATAGCAAAGATGGAAAATAGTAGATATGTACCTAACGTTTCTATATTATTCCAAAATTAAGAATGAATTTAAAAGAAAAACGGCCATTGTAAAAATAAAATACATGAAATATATTCACCGGCACGTACACACTACTAGTAGATATGAGAGTGTCGAATCCTCGACCAGTGAAACTGGAATTATAATGAACGAGTGAGTTCATTGGGGTCAACCCTGAAGAGCCCTAAAGAATGTGTATTATAAAGGATACCGTAAACAAAGAAATATTTTTTTTATGTTACTAAGGTCCAAAACAAATAGATGTGTCCATATGGCGCGCATGCCTCACCCGAGCACTCATATTATGACATTACGTCTATGCGTTCCGACGTCAAAACTGAGTGCTCGCGCGAGGCATGCGCCTGATGAAGACGCCGCCAATGATACAGAGTGCTCCCTCCGGGCCCCCAAGTCAGCTATTTTTTCACCAATGGAAATTAATTTTACTATCTTGAATTCGTCGGTCAACATGTTATAGGCAAGAGGACTGCTAGAAGATGGCTGACCAATGTCGTCAGGCAATATTTTACGTCATAAAATAAGATTTTTTTCTGGTAAATACCGTTATCAGAAATACTGACTGTTGAAACTGTTCATATCTCAAGATCCACAGGTCTGCAGTGGCAACTAAATCAATACGTGCATATATATATATATCTATATATATACTTCTATACTTAATATTATAAAGAGAAAAGATTAGTATTTTTGTATATTTGTAATGAGTAAACTCAAAAACTACTGGACCGATTTCAAAAATTCTTTCACCATTAGAATGCTACATTATCCCTAAGTAACATAGGCTATATTTTTTGGGATCCGGGATATCCGGGATACGGGATCCGGGAAACGAGATCCGGTAAAAACGGGAAACGGGATCCGAGATACCGGATCCGGGATCATAGATCCGGTTTTTTTTAATTTATATAATTCTATGCGGACGAAGTCGGGGGGAAAAGCTAGTTCCTGATATAAGGGGTAGCAGTTTGCATTTGTTAGTGGAGTTCACAGCACCCGTGTGCACCGTGCACTAGTCTGGTTGATTTATGGCCTCCAAGCTGCATGATATTCTATCCTAGGTAATATTATTATTATTATTATGTCTCCTTAACAAGCGCGGCAGGGTCTAATAGTACCAACCTACCACAAATAAACTACTATACGTCCTAGCAAGCTTATGATTTTATGGCCTATTTAAAAGAGTGATCAATAACAAGTAATTTAAATGTAATGTAAGTAATACATATTCCCTACCAACCGAATAAAAATGGGATACACAAATAAAGCAATATCTGTCTACGAGTCACAATGTTGTGAAATTATTATTTATTTTATTTACTATCTTGCTTGTATTGGAAGATTATAATGTTCGAAGTTTACAAACATGTTTTGTGCTACAAACGCTAAACGATGTTATAGCTTCGGATATATTGAGGTTGTGTCTTCGCAAAAGTTGTCTTTCTATAGGAGTTCTGCGTACAATTGAACAACAAAGGGTTGCGATGCGATTGGCTTATTTTATGTTAAATCCTACTAATATTATAAATGCGAAAGTAACTGTGTGTGTGTGCGTGTGTGTGTGTGTGTGTGTGTGTGTGTGTGTGTGTGTGTGTGTGTGTGTGTGTGTGTGTGTGTGTGTGTGTGTGTGAATGTTTGTTACCACGTATCTCCATAACCACTGCACCGATTTTAATGAAATTTGAAACGCAGATAGTGTAGGCTCTGGAATAAGACAGACTAATCATAAACATCAATTTCATCATCAACGCGAAGCCGCGGGCACAGCTATTTATTGAATAAAACAACAGCCTGTGACTAGTTCCATATAGTGGTTGGATTCACTCTAGGATTATGCGTAACAGTGCCACAACTCTTCTCTTTGCGCTTCCCTAACTCCCTTGTGAGTACCCAGACAGTCTTGAAAGGCGGATCACTGGCAGTGTTAAAGGAAAGAGAGGCAGTTACACTGTGCCTCTCTGATTCACCGACGCGATACACATATAATTCAAGAGATAAAAGCGGCCACCTTGCAAACAACCAAACAAATGGCGCAAGACAAAGCGATCTGGAGAGACTGATGGTACAGGCTAAATACTAAAATCAAGTCTCTCAGCCAGAATACGACCAGGGCGCCAAGTCTGTCAGTGTTTTATCATTAGTAAACCACTGGTTACCTACTAGTATTATCCTCGTGACTTCTTTATTGTTAATCGTGAATTCCTGGCGTTTGAAATATTGACGGCCATCTGTTAGCAGTCCTCTGGCCTATGGGCAATAGTTAGCAGACTTGGGGCCCAGCACAGGCTTCTCTTAGTGCAGGAGCGAACTCAAACCAAGACATCAGGTAAGATTGTTAAGTCCATTTTCAGCTATCATAAATTCCACCTGTCACGTTGGGTTCTGACTATCTAGTGAAACGTGGGCTTTGAGTTGGTTAATACCTCCACAATGTGGTGGTGTATGGCCACTCAAGCCTCTGACTACCCCCGAACGGGGATAAAAGTCGTGACGTTACATTACATAAAATCCCATAATACAAAAAATAAATGCCTTTAAAAATATTTGCCGCAATTTGAATACCCAAAGTGAAAAGAAATAAACCCCGAGGGATGTTTAATAAAGCGCAGACGGGCGGGAATTTATGCTATCTCGATTGTCACAAAGCAAATTAATACGCCGTGAAGTGTAATGTGAGGGCCTCGCGTTCACTCCAGTCGGGACTGAATGGATTCAGACTTACTGAAATGCTTTCAGCTGATGTCTAATTCTGAATTGTGTTGTGATAATGTATATAGCAGATTTGCGCTAGCAGTCATGTAGGTAGGCAGGTAGGTATCAATAAATCTAAAATCAATCTACCCCTTCAATATTCAGCGGCATTGAAACACAATTCAGTAATTGTCGATAAAGTCGTTTTTATTTTTAAATTATTACAGATTATGGGAATGGCTTTATTATTTCAGACAATAACGACATCAGACAGGTTATCGATAGTGATCAGGACGACGAAATGGAACTAAATGGACTTAGGGCGCGGTTCTTTAGAACAATATAAGTTTATTGTCGTTTGCTAAGGGCGCACATTCTACAGTGATTGATTTTATGTGTCAATAATTTGATGGCAAAATTAACGACTAAAGATGATGTACGCACAGAATAGTGACTTCCAAGCGAATCATACTTCTGAGTATGGGAGCTATAGTATTTTTTTTTTTTTTCAAAAAACTGAATTGAAGCTCATTTTCCAGAAAAGTGTACCTATAGAGACCTACATTTTGTATTTATTTTTAGCTTTTCCTGTTTCACTGGGATTCCCCGCTACCGCCGTCGCTTCGCCCTGATATCTTGCCCTCTGTCGCCCCAGTACGTGCGAGGCGTGACGAGGGTCCCTAATGATGTTACCCGATCGCCGGTCACGCGACTCCAGTCAATAAAATAACGTTTGACATGATTCTCGCCCCCCGCCGTCACGTGGACTTTATCTAGTTTTCCAGAGACCCTTTGAGGTTCAGAAGTTTTTAATGAGGGTCTTTGACTGCTTGTTTCTGATTATTTTTTGGGGATTGAAAACGTGCGGAGAATGTGTGTGATTGGAAGAGTAGTTATTACTTATATACTTTGTTGTTTATGAACGATTTTTTGGCCCTGCAGTAGGTACTGAAGATGCTTAACAAGTTCTTGGGACAGCCATACCATACCAACCATAGAAACAAAAATGAAATCAAGTTATTCAGCCTATTAGACCTAGGACTATTTCTGGCCTGCCACAAATACTTTATAATAAATGACTAACCTTACATTTTTGCCAGACGCCTCATTCAATCAAGTCAAGAAGTTGATTCCCTAGGACGGGACTAATTACAAAGAAAAGAAGTAGGTAACTCAATAATCACGGAAGATTTTCCCAAAGTGTGTCGTTTGTAAGACCATTGACCCATTGACCCTTTGTGTTCCGTCTAACGATCAGTTCGTTTACGATAGACTCAGATCGCGTTATTACAAAAAAGATAAACTCGTTTTGAATTCGTGTTTAGCCAAAATTTTCAAGTGAAATTTCACTAGACCCGCGTTTAAAAAGAGGTTAACTTTGTTTGTAATACCACCATTTGGGTCTATTTTTAATTATTATAAATAGATTAGGAATCGTGTTACAACAATTTTAAAGTGAATGTAGAATTAAAACAAAAGATTGCTGAAATTTGATAAGAAGTTATACTATATGTATCCTTAAAATACATACAAAAAAGATAATGCTATAATCATAAACCATTTTATTACCTAAAATGGATCTTTAGCAAATAAACCGCGGTCAGGATAATAACCCACCTGAGCTACTAAGCTACAAAAAGATTTGAGTATAAAAACTAGAAACGAGAAAGGAAAATAATAGTTTTATTTAGTAGAAAAGTTCGTGAAAGCTTTTCTGGAAATAAAGCTCTCGTTTATAACCAAAGTTTCATATTAATATCTGCTCTAAAAAAGATTTTAACTGGGTCATATCATAACAAAATTTAATTAAAACTTATATTTGGTATGCGAGCTTATACTTTTATATTAAACATAAGGTATGTACCGGTTATAAGAATTGATTAAGGGTAAGGTTCATAGAAATCTTTAAGAAATAATTGTATTTCTCAGAACTATTTTAACATCTATAGGTACTCCAGCAAATCGAGTTGGGGACAAAGGCTTCCGACTTTCCGTTTTCTCATTTCTGCTCGGAACACTGAGATTACAGACATCTAGCTGCCCTACCGACAATTTAAACTGACTTGTTTGTTTCTTTATTAAAGTACAAAACATTGGAATTGAAGGAGTTCTAGTGACTTGAAAGTTAAATGAACGTTAGTTAGGTTTTATTTTTACACGACTGCCCAAAAAAAGGAGTGTATATGTGTTTAGGGTTCATGTATGTATGTATGTGAGATTCTTTATTCCACCATAACTTATAAATGCGTGAACCGAATTGGATGTATGGGATATCGTTAGAATCCTTACATCATTCCGGGTAACACTATTATTTTTGAAAAAAATAATCAATATGGCGTCATTAGGGCTCAAAATTCAAATGAGAAAGAAAATTTTGATGTGTACATTTCAAAAATATATAATTTATTGGCATAATTTAACATAGGTAGGGTGTAAATGTAAAACAAACATTTCATTTTTGGCTGCTATCACTAAAATGCATAAAATAAAAAAAAATATAAAAATAAATTAAAACACTACTGCCCTGCCAAAAACGAACTAAAAAATATAAAACAAGTGCAGTGTCATTGCAGTCGGGGGACCGTTCTTTGGAACACTTTTTAATTTAAGAGGTCCCCCGACTGCAATGACACTGCACTTGTTTTATACTTTTTAGTTCGTTTTTGGCAGGGCAGTCGTGTTTTTTTTTTAATTTTAATTTTTTTAATTTTAGCAAGGGATAGACACTATTGTAGTACAGCAATCGTTAGCTACATTAACTTAAGTAGAGTCCTGTGCGGACACAGTGTTAATCAATTGTTAAATATAAACCAGCGTTAATAAACTATGAACCAGTTGTTTTACAAGCCCATCTAGGCAAAATGTTAGCTTTAATTTTGTGACAGTTGTGGTTTTTTTTTTCTTCGATATGGCGTCGCTTTTCGCATATGCCAGTGTCAAGTAAAATATTATATTACAGTTTATTTGCTGCGTCAAGTACAGAAAGACCTAGTCTAGGCCTAAAATACCCCCCCAAACCCTATTAGTAAAGTGGCGGATACTTTACTGACAAATTACTAAGACTTTTGGAAGGAACCCGAAAATCATGTTTTACCACTTTTGTTCCAATTGCCCACACTCACGCACATTTATGAACTTATAATGGTTAATATTCCACCAACATTGCACATTATAATACACGGAAACACAAGTTTTGGAAATTAAAACAAAAATGACAACATCACTTTTCCACTTCCCACCTAAAAGTCCCAGTTGTGGTTTATAAATCGGCAAGATTGAACCACCCCATTGATTGATAAAAGGCGTAATCGAATCCGTCGGGCGCGGGTTCTTCTCGGGAGCCGGCGTCCTTATTGATCTCCGCCGCTTTGACAAAGATTTTCCCAGGTAGCGAGAGTCGACTAGTGGCGGTTATGTTTGCAAGCGATTTTATCTTTATTGATTTAAACCTGAAGTACTTAGTACGTTTTTAAGAGTTTTCTGAATCTAGTTTTCTGCATTTCCTTACTATTACATACACGTATTCCTTTTTCTCATCCGAATAACCTGAATCCGAAAATTTGAATGTCCAAAGACCCTGGTCGGTGTAGCTCATAGCTCTTTTCATCTTTCCCTAACTAACTTATCGTACTTACTTACTTTATAAATGTGAAAGTGGATGGTTGGATGGATGGATGGATGTTTGTTACTCAATCATGCCAGAACGGCTGAATGGATCGGGATGAAACTTGGCATAAAGATAGATTATAGTCTGGAATAGCACATAGGCTACTTTTTTTAAAGTTATGCGCGGACAAAGTCACGGGCAAAAGCTAGTTTATTCATACTTTTTAAATAAAAAATCTTTGTAATCACTTGTAAATCGGTGGATTTTGACTTTTAATTTAATATATAATATAATTATATAATAATTTAATTTTAATAAGTGTTTGTCACAAGGTCTTTTTGACTATCTTTCCTTGAACAGGTGCTTAAATAGCCCATTATAATTGGAAAGTTTACTCTTTTACCGAATGCTCCTTGACAGTCGTCAACTGAAGTATTTTCAGTTCAGTCCAGGCTTTGTTGAATCCAATTCTTTTTCCGAAAATAAAGACAGCATCCGTCCGAAAAAGGGAAGCGAGTGATTACACAGTTCGTTTGTGTTGTCCTCTTGGAATAGCACTCGGGGCACAAAAATGCCATCCCGGACCATCCCCATGGGTAATGGAATATACGGCGTTATTTTCTATTTGATTGTGAGCGGATTGCGGGCGGGAAAGGTGGACGCTTATTGATTGGCCACAGTCAAGGCTCTTAATACCTACTGTAATGTGTATATTTAAGAGAGGACTGACCGGTAAAATCAATGGAAAGAACATCGCAGCTGTACTTGGTGTGTGATGTAATTCAGATATAAATAAGAAGTCTAAAATCAGCATTACAGGCAAAATATGTACACCGAATTTTGTTATTGTCTCTATTTTTGATAGCTTCAAATAGAGAGAACATTATAAATTGTTGTAAGTAAAATGTTCCGTCAATGCAAACAAGAGGTACTTCTTCTTTATTTAAAAAATCGGTTCACAATTGGCGGAGAAATCGCGTAACAAACACACAAAAAAATAACATATCGAATTTAGAACCTCCTCCTTTTTGATGTCGGTTAAAAATAGTCCCACCCAGTATTTGGTACTTATTTCACTAATGTGAACTAACAAAAAGCATATAAATAAAAAAAAACAAGAACGTGACCGTCCACTTTGGAAAACCAAAATGGAAGCCAAATGTTGATTTTAGACTAGTCATGCTTCTCCCACGTATTAAATAAACTCATATTATGTGTTTATAGCGATTGGTACTTACTTACTCCATAGTTTCATAAGGCCCGCCACATATATACGGAATTTCCGTACGGAAATCCCTCTCGAAATATCGAATCAGGGTTTCCAAACGCGCTACGTCCGTACATTTGAATGGATTTACTGCGTTTGGAATCCCCGATTCGATATTTCGAAAGAGAATTCCGTACGGAAATTCCGTATGTATGTGGCGGGTTTAATATAGGTTGGTATATCTAAACAAACATGCTCCCAGTGGAACTAGCTCTCATAACCCCATACAAATAAGAATCCTTTGACAACTCCTAACCGCTATTTGCCTTCATATCTCATACGTTATGTTTGTAAACGCCGAACTAATAGTAAACTAACCCTCGGAGGTATCGTTAACAAACTTATAACTGGAATCGTACTAAATAGTTGATCAGACGATGGTTTGATCAAATCTTTGCCACTGTTTGTGTTACCGATAAGCAAGGTCCCTTTTCCGTGGTGTCAATTGTTACTGAATCGAAAGAAATTTTTCTTTAAGAGGAAAAGGATTGATAGTAGAGCCAAGCTGTAGTCAATCGACTGCAGTTCTTATACGGACTGTCTCGACCTGGGTAGGACCACCCTCTCACAGAAGACCAGCGTAAAGTAGCTATTGCGTTACGTATGATGAGTGAGAGAGCCGGAAGCCCAATCTCTCCCGTCCCTTCGTTTCACTCCCCTTCAGGTCGGCAACGTGCGAGCAATGCCTTTGGTATTGCAAGCATCTATAGGCTACGGTAACTGCTTAACATCAGGCGGGCCGTACGCTTGGTCGCCACCTCATTCGTATGAAAAAAAAGTCAATAGAATAGACTAAAATATTAAAGATACTAATAGGAAATTTGATTATTAAATTGAATACTCGTCAAAAAATATTCTGGAATACAACATTCTTAGTAACAGTAACTAATGGTTCAAATATGAGCTATAATAATATTGTTCATGGAAATATTGAACAATCAGTTATTCGCAGAATAATGAGACCATTTCTCGATTCAATGTTTTGTAAGCTGGTGTCTGTGTCGAATATAGACATTGGTATCGAATAAATGTTTTCATTTCTTTCTATTACCTACTTCAGAGTTTCTGGGGGGGCAAAAAGGCCACATATCAATTCTGCTAAAGCAATGTTTTTTTCTGATTTTCTGGAAGAATCCTTAGCATTCCGTAAAATGGTGACGAATGGCGTAAAATGTTACGGAATTCCTAAGGATTTTGCTAGAAAATCAGAACAAATTAATTGCTTTTGCAATATTCATATGTGGCCTTTTTAGCCCCGCAGATGTATATTGCCTGTTGTTTTTCACTATTCTGCTCAGGCTCCGTAATACGTTTATTTTCGTGGGTAGAATTTCAAATATCTTTTCGAACACAGAACTTACAAAAATTGAGAAAAACAATTCTAGAATTCTATCAAATAATCAGATATCGAATATTTTCCTTAAGGGCTTACTAAGGCTCAAATCGGTGACTACGCAATATTGTTGATGAATCCGTTGGTGCATCAGCTATATAAAATATATCACATTAAACTTCAGATCGTTAGAAATCAAATTTATATGGTAATTTATGTTTAAATGAAACCAAATTTTGTAAAAAACAAGTTGAAAAAAAATGTGGTTTCAGCAATAAATTGTAAATTCTCACCACAAAGGCTCATATATGAAATACATATATACCTACCAAAATAATGCTTAAAGCCTTTTAAACAATATTTATTTTACAGATTTGGGCATTAGTTATTGAAACAAAAATATTCGACAGAAATCGTAAATTCGCTACAACCGTCATTGCCTTTTCAGTACCGTAGCCGTCATAAGCTGCATGTACCCTCTTAAGCATATTATTTTTTCAGTAAAGGTCTGTTTATTGGAGTAAAAGGGCCTCGACACGTGTCAGAAATATAAAGGAGTATAATCGATAGCTAAGTTTCAACGTGAACACGTGTACAGCGTTAATATTTATTCATACAACTGGAGCCGCGTGTTTCATTCGATATCACGTAATGTCAATACTATCGGATATCAAACGCGACTATTTGATTAATAAATCAATGTTAATTTGCTGTTTAACTTGATTTTTATTGGTGGTAGAGCCAAGCTGTAGTTAATCGACTGCAGCTCATATACGGGCTGGCTCGACCGCGGTAGTACCACCCTCTCACTGAAGATCGGCGTAAAGTAGCTATTACAGCTGCGTTTTGTACGATGAGTAAGAAAGCCGGAAGCCCAACTCCCACCCTTCTTCCCCTCCCTTCGTTCCACTCCACTCCCCTTCAGGTCAGCAACGTACGAGCAATTGTATTGCAAGCATCTATAGGCTACGGTATCTGCTTAACATCAGGCGGGCCGTACGCTTGTTTGCCACCTCAGTAAACAAAACAATGTTAATTTGCTGTTTAACTTGCTTTTCTATACTTTGGATCGTCGTAATGAAAATGAGGAGTTAAACTTTGAGAGGGTATAACTTTTCATTGATAAAGACGTGTTTAACGATAATTTAGGAGGCATCTTGATTCTGTTTTGTAATGGCTTTGCTAAAGGATTCTTGCTCCAAAATTAGGTGAAGATGCTTTAAGGATTCGTACTCCGAAAAAAGGCTCTTGTAGTGATTGTTTGTCCTATTGAGCTTTTTTTTTTAATGACTTTGGGCCTCCGCAGACTAGCTACTTTTAGCATCGGCGACCGGTGATTTTGCAATTGTTTTGATGCTGCGTCGCGTTTCTTCGAGCGCGAACGAGCGAGACGCAGCATCAAAATCGCCGATCGCCGGTGCTAAAAGTAGCTAGTCTGCGGAGGCCCTATATGTTGTTGGCCAGAGTGGCCTTAACAACTTCACCGGTCAGAGGGCGAGCGCACAAAGTGCGGCTCCAGCCGTAAGGGCAGGGGGACAGCTGGCTCAAGGGCTCCACATTGGGCACGGCCTCGGCTTGGGCTGCTGTCTTTTGAGTGAGCGGGGTAAAAATTACCACTGGATCGTAACGCGACCGGTGGTAATTTTTACCCCTGTCGAGCATAAGTTAGAAGTAAGACATAAGGTCTGAGTACTTTGGATATAAGTAAAATACATTTAATAATATAAGAATAGCACATTTATTATGTAGAAGTAGTGTACAATACAACATGGCACTTTGTTCCGCATTACAATATTAAATCCTTAAAACTAAATACTTATAAATACTAAAACAACAGACGTATAAAATACTGGTTACACTTCGCCGACGTTCAACATGACAGAACTTACAATCGGTCTACAATACAGTTACAGACAGGCACAGAAGTGAATGGCTTGTACTTTTAAGAAACTAAATATAAAAATAACCTATTCTCTTTGAAATAGCTAGTGTATTTACCATTACGTTGCTCTAATGTTACTTTATGCGCCTGTTTCAGAATCAGAAGGGCTAGACAAGTGGCTGACGTGTACAAGCGTTCCTTCAAATCGCTACGCTTCATGTATGGAAATGACATAAGTCACGTGATCTACATAGCAACTTCTTGTTGATCTATCGACGTTTGACATCTCCATACATTGTGAAGTCTATTCTATTCTATTCGATTAGCGTTCATATCACTTGTCTAGGGCAGATAACTTTAATCCACCAAATAAATATGACGTCGTGAAAGTGACGTTTAGACGACCGCTTGGCGCAGTGGTTTGGGCGTTGGCCGCACGGCTCACTGCATCGGGTGGTTGCGAGTTCGATTCCCACCAGAGGCAAATTTCAGAAACTGCCTTTTCGTAATTTGCCCCGGTCTGGGTGTCATTGGGATCGCCCCCAGCCATGTATGGTAGCCATAGTACAAGCGTTGCTTAGTTTGGGACCATACAGTTGGTGTGTTTGTGTGGCGATATTTATAACTATTTATATTTTTCCATAGAATATTAGTCATAACGCCATATTTATTTGGTGGTTTAAAGTTAGTCGACGATTCTGAAACAGGCCACACAGGGTACAGTGATACATTACAAATACTTTCGCGAAAAATGTTGCCATCTGTGCTGTTCGCGCAACCTACATCACGAAAGTAAGACATTTGATCTTGCTATAACCTAGATTTAAGAAAAAAACTACATCTTGTAAGTACTAATAGTTAGCTATCATTTAGTAGTTTAGTTTCTCTATTATTGGTTTCTGGCAGAGAGCTTGAAATAGTTCAAAACAGGCGACATTCACATCCAAGATGTACTAACCAAATGGTGACATAAGAGTATCTTCTCATGCAGTATATCCCAGGCACTGATCTCTACACACTCTACCCATTGCCTCTGTAGTACCCGCTATTTACATCCCGGCACGCGTTGCAGCAATACTTCCTGAATTGCGGTATAAGGCAGTGTCTGATGAGTTGGTCTGTGTCGAAGAGCTCGCAGTACTGTGTGGTGTCGGTGGGGGGGCAGGCGGGCGGGGGGCGGCGGGGGCTGCACCGCGGCTGGCGGCAGCGGCGGTGGCGCTCCCGGGGCTTCGGCCCGCACAGCTGCTCGTCCGGCGCCGGACAGTACAACGGTCGCTGGGACACGCCGCGGCCGCATGTTGTTGAACACTAGAAAGATTACCATGTTTCAGTATGCATCGTATTGTACGAGATACGCTATAGGACGACCTTCACCCATCGACTTACCGGAGCAACCCTAGATTTTATCAAATAAAATATGTTTCTGATTTTTTTAACAATTTTAACCGACTTGCTTGCCAAATGAATGTTATATCAAAATGAAGGGAATTTTATTGTGAAAGCAGTGTATAGTCAAGAATAACGGTAGCCGGGCTTTGAAATTAAAAAAATTAAATTGAAAAATTGATTCACAGAGAAGCATTGCGCATCCGAGTACTATTTCATGCGATAGAGGAGGATGCATTACAACAGCTGCGCGCGACGAAGCCGTGCATGCTTTTAGCTCTTTGCTTTTTTTTAAGTGTTTTATCCTTGACCATATTCTTTATGGCAACCCTATTGGTATATGTTCAGACACACATTTTATTTGATAAAATCCAGGGTTGATCCGGTAAGTCGATCGGTGAAGGTCGCTCTTCAGTGTATCTTAGACCAAAATGGTAAGTGACTGTGGCCAACCATGGGTCCGCCTTGTTCAAGCCGCCCGAAGGCCTCTGACATGACTTAACGACAGCTTTCTACATGACAACAACTGAGAATGACTTTTTACGTGGCCTCCGAAGCATGAGTCGCTCAGTCGCTCACTGCAACTTGTTTCGTTTAAAAACGTAACAGGGTGCAGTGGGAAGCTGTTAATGATACTGATAATGCTTTGACTTGGAAAGTTGGGACTTGGTGTCATGTGACCTATAGGTATATATCTGAAGGGATGGTCGCACGCAGATAGTAATAAAAACAGAATTTCTCTCCCTATACCCTAGAGGCTATATAATAACCAAAAGAGCGAGGGAGGATATAGTTTTAAAAATATTTGTACTATCTTGGACCAAAAAAAGCCCCACGATCGATACTTTTGATCCTATCTTATGACCCGACCAAAACGTTTACCGATATATTATTAATGCTAAAATTGGCATTATATTTTCTTTGTCTGCCTCAGAAACCCAACACGATGATTACATATAGTGGTATTACAAGCCTGTATTACAAGGTCGTATGTTATAGTTTCCTGTGTAATACAGAATATTGTACGTAGGGATAAGCCGCGACCGCAAACTGCGGTGTTCCGCAACTGCAAAGGATGTGGTGCTCTTAGAAGTTATTTGCTCAAGGCGAAACATGTTACACAAATTAATGCTTCAACTTTTTATTTGGATTTAACTTTCAATTACAACTATGACGTGGTGTACAGTAATATTTTATACTATAAAACAGCATTGCTAGACAACAAATAACGCTTTAGAACACGTGTGTTCCTAGAAATGCTTTTAAAAACCATTGTAAACTGGTCAACATCTCTATTTTGGCTGTAAGTATTTGACACGCCATTTATTTTAACTCCAACGTGAATTATTGTCAAGAGCGTCGGCTATACAAAGTAGGCGAGCGGTAGCGTCATGATTTTTTCATGAAGGTTTCAACATGTTCACGAGTGGTTACATTCCAGATTTATGTTGAATTATATTGACGCGTAACACACGTACGCGGACGGTTTGTATGTTGTCGTTATATAAATTTTGAATAGGAGTGTAAAAAACAAAAAGTAGGAGGAGGAGGGTAAGAAGTGGAAAAAGGGAGGGGAGGCCTTTGCCCTGCAGTGGGACAGTACAGGCTAGAAATGAAATGAATGAATGAGGAGTGTAAAAATTTTCAGTTCTTGAAAGGGTACTAATGATTCTTTACTTTTACGAACTTTAGTCTATTGTTATGAAATAATTCCAATGTATACAGGGTGTAATGGACAGCCCTCCACATACTGATCATACTAAGATGATCGGTACATGAAATTAGTTCAGGAACTTTATGGTACCCTAATAAACTCAGTTTGTTTTATTAGCTTATACGCAATGTATCGTTACCGTGGCAAAACGTACCCCGCTACAGGGTCAATGCTTGCCGTCGAACTCGCTCGTACCGCGTCATTCACGCGTTGTTCTTAAGAGGAGTTCAACATACATTGCTGGTTTTTTTATTTTAGCTGTTTTATTTACAGAAATGGAATGCTTCGTACCGATAATGTAATTGTACATTGAAATAAAGGAATTGTAACTGAAAAAAATAAGGTTTAAAAAAAAACAATTTTCCGAAGAAAATTTCTAGTGGAATATGATTCAAAATAAGGTCCTGAATTCACGCTGTCAGTATGTGGAGGGCTGTCACTTACACCCTGTATTTGTGGAATTGTCTCTTTACATGACCTTTTCATATTTTGATGTCAGTCAATTTATGTTAAAATGGTAGAGTCAATAAATAAAATGTGGGTCCCTACTTTTATTATTAGTTTTGCTATGGGCATTGACTTACATGTGTCCAAGGCATTTCCCTCCAGTAAACAGGGCAGGACAGTCGGTTGCAAGGTTGGATTCTGTCAGGCTTCGCCGTCCTACATAAAGCTGGTGATACGCTGTGCCTTATGAGATCCCTGCGCGATGACGTACTGGAGGCGAAACGATAAAATTAAAATAGAATAAAGGTCAACGCTCATCTAACGCCTCCGCACCCGACCAGCACCGCCTCGTCGCTCAGCGTCCACTAACTGAACCGGAAAAAGTGGACCACGCGCTGACCGCGCGGCGTTCACTCGTTGACCCCGCGCGGTCCACTGGACGATCACGTGACATTTATGGTATAAAAGCAGCATCCGCCCGCGGACCACCAGGCGACAACGAGTGGACGCCGAGCGGCGAGGCAGTGTTGGTCGGGTGCGGAGGCGTTAGATGAGCGTTGACCTTAAGTATGGAAATTTAAAATTATTTTTATGTAAGTAACAACATTAATAAGTATACCTAGCATTGACTGGCACACAGAACAGTTGTCTCTCTTGCAATCCATCAGGCCCGCAGGTAGTGCTGCACTCTTCCCACTCGCCTGGGGCCCATTTAAATTCGCAACTGTAAAAATGAAATAGGTATATTCACACTGGTGGTTGAAAATAGAAAACATAGATAGTAATAAAAATATCCGTGGCAAGTTATTGATAGTAGAGCAAAGCTGTAGCCAATTAACTGCAGCTTATATACGGGCTGGCTCGACCGGGGTAGTTCCACCCTCACACAGAAGATCGGCGTAAAGTCGCTATCACCGCTGCGTTTCGTACGATGAGTGAGAGAGCCGGAAATCCAACCCTCATCCCCTACCTCTGTCCTACTTCCCTTCAGGAGGGCAATGCCTTTGGTATTGCAAGCATTTATAGGCTACGGTAACTGCTTAACATCGGGCGGTTCGTACGCTTGTTGCCTAAGGTATTAGTCATATAAAAAAGGTTTTGGAATTACCATGTTGTTACACTACCTCTCTGTGTCGATCGATACGTCAGGCCGTCACGTGTGGGGCGGAAATTAATCATTCATTTTGTTGTTCGACGTATTTTATAGCCATATTTCATACAGGCTTCAGGGGTAACATCGACACAAATTGTACATGAAAATCGGAAACCAGGGCCAACAGACTGTAAATTTGGACAAAATGTAAACTGCGCAAATTCAAGTGTGAAGATGTTTGTTTCTATTCGATATTTTAAATAATTGGTTTACTGTCTTTTCGAAATTTCCTACAAGTCAGGGTTATATTTAAAAGGAACAAGATAATTTGGAATAACTCCTATTTAACTCCAAAAACTACAGGAGTATTTCCGCCTAAAAATGCAAGTAGGTAATATACCGCCAGATTTATAAAGGTTATTGTAAAATGTAACGTCACGACTTTTATCCCGATTCGGGGGTAGTCAGAGGCTTGAGTGGCCATACACCACCACATTGTGGAGGTATTAACCAACTCAAAGCCCACGTTTCACCAGATAGTCAGAACCCAACGTGGCAGGTGGTGAACCTTGTCGCCGTGTATACAGGAACTGACTATTACCTAATCCCGAGGGATAGGTAGGTTTCCTCACGATGTTTTCCCTCACCGTCAGCAAACTGTAAATTATGCACATAGATGAAAATTCATCCATTGGTGCATGCCCCACCGGGGATCGAACCTGGGACATTCTGATTGCTAGCCCAATCTGTTCACCCCTAGGCTACAGTCGCTACAGGTTATATAACTCACCGCGCAATGTACAGCCGAAACAATGGATTGGTTGTACGTTGCGCGCTGCCAGGCTGCCAGTTAATAATGATTTTACCCGAATGAATATTGTTTAATAGAATGGTATTTCTAAAAGCAAAAGTGATTTGTATTACCAGTGTAAGTCAGTAATAAATTTGGGTGTTATAATTAGTTCCCTGACCTGTGCGTGTTGCACGACTCGTACGTGGAGGGCGCGCACTTGTGGTCGCGCACGCAGCGCGGCCGCACCGTGCGCACGCCGCCGCCGCACGACACCGAGCACGGACCGCGCTCCGTCGACCATCTGCGAGGAACCATCACTATTTTGAAGACATAGGTTAAGATAAGGTTTCATCATCATCATAATTTCAGCTGGAAGTCCACTGCTAGACATAAACCTTCCCAAAGTTTTTCCACGACAAACGATCTTGTGTTGCTCGCGTACAGCGGTTTCCTGCGACATGTATAGGCAAGTCTGCTAATGTTTTACAAATCCTTGGCGGTCGACATGTCGTCGGCAATCTAATAGCAGTCCTCTGGTCGTCAACAGGTCGACCGCCATAAATTAAGATCCATAACATCTGTCATCGTGACCACAGTCAATAGATTTATATAGTACCTTTCTTTGCTATGACAATAATTTTGGGAACTTATAGCTTTTTAATCATACTGACCATTATATATTTATGAAATCGTTTTTAATAATCAGTATGAAAAACCTCTTGCCTATAGGATTGGTATATTGATAGGTACCTTGTTTCTTAATAAATAAATATGTCTTTAGTTAGTAAAAAGGATTCAATCGACATAAGTAGATACATCAATGCGTAGGTATTCCTTTAGAATAAGTTCAATATAAAAGGCAGTAAATGTCAGCGATGAAAAATTGAGCTTAATGTGTAGTGGCCTATAATAATAACGGGTATTATAGCCAGCGGCGACGTTGACAGTTCGTGCATAAATGACGTTATTTATTTACACATATAACCTATTTTTTATCGTCTTAAGTGTATATAATTAAATTAATAACGATAACAGCTGAATCAACTATTCAAACACAGCTCTTTTAAGGGTTTATCTTCATATAAAAAATTAAAAGCAGGTAACAAGATGTCTCAAACGACCTAGAAACTACGAGCCAAAGAATTTGTAATGTACGTACCCTAAATAATTTGAATATGATTTCAGAAATAGTAATCAATTTTCTATTTCCCTTCAAAGGAAAAATTCGTAAAAATCCAAGGATATCGTGTGAAATGTCTGAATATTATCCCGAATGCTTTTCTCGCAACAAGTGCGTATTTTATAGATGGCCCCTTATGTATTTATACATAGTTAGCTCCACACAAAGGCAGACGTGTGACCTTTAAAGGGTGAAGTATTTGATCGAAGTTGTTTGAAGTGGCTACGTCTATCTTCGTTTATGTACTAAATAAATACGCGTATATAATGCCGTGTGTCCACTGGCAAGAAAACTTGCACAAGTATACTTGCGCAAGCGACTTCCAATGTGCAAACACTCACGCAAGTGGACTTCTGCGACTTGCCGAACTTGCTGCAAGTCCCACATGTACACGGTTGTGTAAAATTGCAGTCAGTGGAAACACGTCGGCAAGTGACTTCTGCAAGAAATTGCGGAATTTACTTGCCAGTGGATACACGGCATAAGCGAGGAGGTTCGTTATATGAGAGGTTAAATGCTTCCTTATCTTTATCTCTTACCAAAGGCAATATTTTTTCATTATTCTATTTCAATATACTACCTAAAATAATATTGTTCGTAGAGCAATCTTAAAAAAAGCCTGTATAAATGATATCTACTAAAATTTCTATTAAAAGTCTATACATTCAGAATCTGGACTGAGACATAGGACAAATTGTTGAAGGTTATCTATTTCATGCTCTGTTAGAAAAACCGCATTTCACATCATTCCGTCGCTTGCTATGATAACAGAAACTTTACGCATAACTTCGATCAAAAGGTGAATTTAGCAAGTCAAACATTTGTAGAAGGATTCAATTGAAACTGATGGGACAATAGCCATTGTGCGAGACTTGTTATATGGAAATTACATTTGTTACTTTGGTGTGGTAGTGTGATCTTCGATGAATATAAGACTATTTAATTTGTCTTTTATCGGTGAAATGTATACAGGATTCGATATGAACTCTGAGGTCAAATTTGAGTATATTTTTGAGGTGAAATGTTGTATGACCTCATTTGACTTAACTGGCCGGGAGTGCATACTTTCGTTGATGCAAAATTAAGTCAATACCTGGAATTACCACATAGAATAGAAGCTATCAGCTCAGTAATATTGGCATGCAATTAGGTATACGTACCGCTGTTCAAGAATATTAAATTAAAACACGTTAATTGACATAGAATTAGAATTTTTCAGAAGTAGATAACATTTTCGTAAAAGGTAATGATTTATTTCAGCATAGCAAGGTCTCGTTACAGGACGCACAGTAAAGTTTGACATAATTAGTCTTGTTATACGAATGGACTTTCAAGATAAGTAATAATGTAAGTATCAACAGAGACGAATGATGAGCAAGTTCTTTTATAAAATATTTTTACAGAATTGGTTTGTTTGTTGAAATTCTTGAATTTAACTAATGTTTTCCAATATAACATTTTATACAAAAAGCATGTAAGTAAAATGAGAGTTTCCGTGGTGCGAGTTCGATATATCGACACAAAGGTAACTTTTGTTTCGCTTCAAACAGTCTAAAAGTGCTGAAGGAACGAGGAAATATGTGTAGCGAAGTAGCGAAGTTTATAAGGTACATTAGCGACGCTTGTTCCCCGCCGATAGGGCAGAGATTTGTTAGAGTTGAGCGTAGACGTCTCGCAGAGTATTTTTTGTGAGTGTACTTGAGAATTGAGTAAAGCTATATTCGCTGTCTTTTGTTACGATTTATGTAGGCTACAGAAAATAACAAAGATTTTGAGATTTTTTGCGCAGTAAATTACTATTAAATTTGATTTAGGTACCTACTGCTACATTCACAAGTATTATATTGATAAAAATATTAAAAATGCAACTAACAATTTTAACTTCTACAACTAATCAGATGGATCAAACTTCTGCATAATTGTAATATTAAATGAACGTGATATCCCAAAGTCTAATTACAAAAACAAACAAAATTAATATTTACCTTTATAATGGATTGAGCCGTAATTAAAAAAGTTGGAAACCACTGGTCGGGGACGCATCGGGCATGTTCAATATGAATGCGGGCATGTGTGTTAAGGCCGAAACGACGCAAGTTTGATGATTACTTTGATTTAATTTTCAAAGCACTTAAAGAAAGTAACTAAACACTGTATCTATGTTGATCTTGGTATAATTTTGTTTTCATTTGCATTTATGTACCTGTTCCCTGAAAATAATGTAGCCTTGGAATTGTTTGAGATTTACGTACTTTTGGGATAATGAGATGTTACTATAGATGCGTACGTACCTGTATTCAAGCGGTCTAGTACTGGTTGGGGTACTGTAGTTCACGGATACCTCAACTGACACGACGTCTCCGTACATGATGGGCTGTTCCGGAATCGCCTGCAAATATCAAAAGGTAACGTAAATGCTATGGCGATAACTACGACTTATACTCAGTGTAACGCGATTGCATGTAACCTGTGGAATCTAAAGCTTTATGAATATCCTGTAGCCAAAATAGAAACTTATAATTTCTTTGTCCACATTAAATAAGACTTGCTAACCACCAAATTGTGGAAAACGAGCGCAGCGTTCAAAAACACTTGCTGCTCCATTTATAACGCAAATCATAACTTTCAACGTTTGTAAGAAAAAGCACTTAAAATAACCGCACTCATTTCAACGAATCACCTTTTACAAAAAAACACACGATAAAGGAAAATGAGATATAAGGCGAGTAAGTACAGCTCCCAATTAACTTCAGCGCTGGAGTTGAAAGCGTCGCTGAATAATTAAGCGGCCGCCGGCAGACCCTTATCATCAAATGTTTCGCTTCGTTACACTTTTCATAGTTTATTCCCTTTTGTATAACATGTTGCGTTTCGCACAAAATACGTGGTATTAGGCGCGATTTAGCTTTGGATTAAAAATGTGGAAGTTATCGTATTTGAAGGGTGGCGGACCGAGGACTCGCGAAAAGTTGCAATATGAAATGAATATACTTTTCCTATTGTAATAATACTGACATTTGTTACCACCGCGATTATTTTATGTTAACAAAGCTTTATTTATCTAGGTAGGTAGTACGTTAAACCGAATTCATTATTATACCACTGAAATATTCCTTTAGGCAGAATAAAATGTTGTATTTGATCACAATCCCTACTTTACACACGACTGGTTTCGTGAGATTTATTGGAACCACTGGTTTTTGCGCGTGACTTCGTCCGCGCAGAATACAAAATCTAACTTCCATAAAAACTTTCGTCCGCTATTTAACGCACTTAGGGTGGAATTTCGAAAAACCCTTTCCTAGTGGCTATCTACACGTCACAAAGAACACACCCTCCAAATTTCATGTCTCTAGAACCAGCGGTTTAGGCTGTGCGTTGATATATCAGTCAGTCAGCCAGGACTTTGAATTTTTTTATGTATAGATAGTAGATCGATAGATTTTTAGGTTGAATTCCACATATATTATATTCTCTGGGCGGGCTGAATTCGCTTACATCGACGGATATAAAGCCGGTCATAATCGTACGGGAAAGTGGAGCCAAGTTTAAGGGAACCAGAAGCAACGGCTCTATAACTAGTCGTTTCGTTCCGGGACGGATCTATCAAAATAAACGAGCGAGAATGTTGAAAATCATAGTGAGGGAGGCCTGAGATACCTACGAGTATCTATCATATGATATGTATGTATCACTATGACATTTTCGTATGCTTAAATGTTGTGCAATACCCAACCCAACATGTTAACCCAACTTAGGTATTGCATGACAATGGTGCTGAATATGTTGATACACAACTAAAATTGATTAAACTAATAACTGAATTGCCATCCTTTTCATGGTCGTAACGTATAAGCGAGATAGATACTTTTAGATGTGACAAAATTAGTTTAGTCGTAATTTGAAGCCAACATAAAATATAAAGCACCATTACTTGTAAAAACCTTAATTCCTCATGTTTCACCTTTACGTACGTACTCTTTTAAGCTTTACCATATTGGGTATCAATTGATTGATGGTATAGTTTCAAATATCGCAGTTTCATTATTCAAGAGATCATTATATTCGTAGCAAGTTTGCAAATAAAAGTTTAAATGAAAGGGTGTATGAGTTTAAATTCTGATAATTTTAGAATCTTCGTTATAAATCAGATGAGAAAAGTTTTTTAATTAGGGATTAATATTGACGGACACCTGTGGAAGCTGGAAAGTGTTATGATTCAACCGAGAAGTTTTGTGAAAATGGGACTTGGAAGACAAGGGAAGATTGTTCTACTACAAGTAATTCTTTGAGAGTTTGCCAGGTTCTATTTAATCCCGTTCTACTCATTGTAGCGACGACGGTACTTTGGTGAATTTTATTGTTTAATTCTAAGTTTAAGAAATAATCTTTTGTCTGTTTCCGAACGCGGTCCGAAAAGAGCCGAGCGGTTCACCCGATAGACGCAGCCAAAAAAATGTCCGAAGAGTTTTGTTTGTGCGCGTTTGGCTCTCGCATTTTATTTCTATTGTCTTTTGTTTAAAAAAAAACGCGACTTTAGTTCTATAGTTCTATAAATACTTATTTTGTTTTCACTTTACTGCTTATAGCATAGCAATGTATTTAGGTACTTACTGTGCAAATAAATTAATTTAATTTCATTTAATTTTCATGGCTCTAGCACAGCGGACGGAACATTTCGCGAACAAGAAATACCGAACGAATCCCGTTTTTCGTTGATGTGCTAACAATAAGTAATAACTAATTTAAAAGTGTTAGAAAAGCTCGCAAGTGAATACACGAAGTTAGAGTTGCATAGCATTGTTTCTATCCCCACCCTCGTCGGACGCTAAAGGGGGCGTCCATAAATGACGAGAGGTGATTTTTGAGATTTTTCGACCCCCCCTCCCCCGGGAGAGATTTCGTGAGATTTTGCTCGACCCCCTCTCTCCCCCTTTAATTTCACGTGAGATTTTTCAAAAGCCAGAGGAGGAACATGTTTTGCTTAATTTAATTTAATTTTAGTTTTCTTGCAATTTTACACTGTGAAAAAAAAAAACGTGAGATTTGCTGAGATCCCTCCTCTCCCCCACGTGAGATTTGGTGAGATTTTGCTCGACCCGCCCCCTAAAATGCCTCACTTAATTTATGGACCCCAAAGGGACCGGCCACACTCACCATAATCATTAAGTCGGCCTGCAGCCTCGAGTCCGCAGATATAACCGCCTCAGTATCGGTGATCGTCCAGCGGAGCAGCGTACCAGCCGCCACGGCCGCGCCCTCCCACCCATACACCCCCTCCTTTATATCAATAACGTGACTGTTCACTTCGATGATCTGCAGATTCTGCGGCACATTGGGGTCGTACTTCAAGTATTTATTCTGTTGGTCGTCGATCTCGTAGCGTTTGGAGTGTTTGCGCAGTTCCAGGATCTGTTTATCCTTCTTGCGCTCTCTGATGGCGATGCTGAGGGGGATCGGTGTGGAAATGCGGACGGATAGTTGGTGTGCGTGGTGCGGGATCATAGTCATACGGGTCCAGCCTAGAAGTTGAGTAAAATCATATGTGACTCATTATGACGGGTCCGTAGGCGTGGTTGGTAAGATTCCGCCTATCACGCTGCAGTTCGTAGGTTCGATTCCTACCCGAGACATGTATTTGTGTGCATGAACATGTCTGTATGTCCCGAGTCTGGGTGTAATTAATAATGTATATTAAGTATGTATTTACAAACAAAAAAGTAGTAGGTATATGTAGTAATATCAGTTATCTGGTTTCCATAGTACAAGCTCTGCTTAGTTTGGGATCAGGTAGCCGTGTGTAAAAAGAATGTCCCAGGATATTTATTTATTTTAATATACTACCCGCCTAAATCGAAACCCAAAGGACACGGCCGCAGATTGTATAAAGCTGTGGCCTAGCACAAAATATTCATGTACAAAGATATACAGTACCTATATTAAAAAGATATTATAAATAGGGGCAAAAATGTGCCTAAACATTTTGACATTGCTATTCTAAATGTTGAGGCTCATCATTAATTACGAGTTTCCATATGTTTTGTCATTTTGTCTTCTGTTCTAGATAAAATGTGGACTATCGATCGAATCGATGCGTAAACTAATCTGCTGAGTACTGTACTGTGTTTTATTTTATACTAGCACCTTAAATTTTGCGTATAATTTAAAGCTGGATAGACCTCCCGAGATAGAGGTAGGAGTCACAATACAATAAAACGTTCTAGGTACACAACGCTATTTGGTTTACTAAATTATGTAGAGAGGTGTCGTCCTTTCACTTTCCTTGGACAAAGTTCGACGTAGTTTATCTGATCTTGCCAAATTGCTCTCTCGCCCCACAGATTTCACTTTTACATCATAAAGTGCTGGGGTGCGCTTATTTTCAGATAATATTTTCCACTATAAAGTCTTCTAAGATTTATATAGGGAAGGTAAATAAGTATATTGATATGAAAGTATAAAGTCGACGGGCCGGTTGGCGTGGAGGCGCCTTTCACGCTGCAGGTGTAGGTTCGATTCCTACCCGGGACATGCATTTGTGTGCATGAACATGTCTGTATGTCCCGAGTCTGGGTGGATATGTATATTAACCCCCTTATTCATAGAGATTTTGCCCAGTTTGCAATGGTTATGAAAGGCATTTTTAGGAACAAATGTGATTTGTAACTCCACTGCAGGTCGATTATAACTTTCTATGAATAAGGGGGTAAGTATTTATTTACAAACAAAAAAGTAGTTTATGTAGTTATATCAGTTATCTGGTTTCCATAGTACAAGCTTTGCTTAGTTTGGGATCAGGTAGCCGTTTGTAAAAAATGTCCCAGGATATACATTATTAACGTTTTTTTACCTTTGCCAAGTTGTCGTGTGTAGATGTGTGTGTTGTTATTGCAGAAACCGTCGGGACACCAGTTGCACACCGTGTCTGAAGAGTTGCACTCCCCTTTCACGCATGTACCCTTGTGAATATAAATTATAAACATTATAACACAAATTAACTTTAAAAAACCAACGCGAGTGTTTCGAAGATGGTATAGACTTTATCAACTGTAAAAAAATACATTGAATTCAAATCAAATTCAAATCGTTTGTTTCGTTTAGGCCTACGGGGGCACTTACAAATTGTCATTTTACATTTTTTCCTTAAATTCTACCGCCGGATCGGAAACGCGACCTCGACTGAGAAGATCTGGCAAGAAACTCAGCGGGCTTGTTTTTTTTACATTGTTTTTTTTATCGCCATTTACTTATTTTAATACAATGTATTTTGGTAAACAATAGCTCCAGTGTGCTGTCTTCCGAAATAAGCAAGGCAAGACACGCTACACTTTAAATCGGTTCATAAGTTCTTGAGCTCTGGATAGATGGATAGAACAAGATGCAACTTATAACCTAACCTTAAGTCGCTTAGCCATTGTGGCGCCACTGTGGCGTATTGCTATAGGGATCGACCCACTGATTAGTCCGTTAATTCTGACCAACCAATCAGTCGCTAATCAGCCGGTCGGCTGACCAATCAGGGTCGATCACTATAGCAGCTCAATGGCAATGGCTAATTGAGTTAGGGCCCTGGGGGCTTACCACGAACTCTTATTGCGATTCAATTACAGGATCGTTTTAACGTTTCAGCGACTTTTTGTGCAATGACGTACCTTATTGTCATGACAATAAGAAACGTCATTGTCACGTCATTAAAACGTTCCTATAATTGAATCGCGATAATAGGTCGTGGTAAGCCCCCTGGTGTTTCAACACGGTCCTATATTCCCACTATATTCATATAGTGGGAAGTTACCTGGAAGCAAATATCGTATGGCCTGTTGTAACTGCAAGGGGTGCCGTCGGGTAGTGCTCCGAAGTTCGAAGGCCCTCCGCCAGTGTAGTCCACGCACCAAATCTCACAGAGTTGCGTTTCTGTTTAATCAATCACACCATTTAGAAGACGGGAAAACAAAGCTTAGATAAGTAATGGGGTACAGAAAGAACAATCCAATGAGGGCAAATCAAATTCAGCTCACAACATGTATAATACCTTGATTGTACTGGGCTAACGTTATCTGCCACTTTATTTCCGTTAGGGCCTCCGCAGACTAGCTACTTTTAGCATCGGCGACCGGCGATTTTGTGACGTATCGATGCTGCGTCGCGTTTCTTCGAGCGCGAACGAGCGAGACGCAGCATCAAAATCGCCGATCGCCGACGCTAAAAGTAGCTAGTCTGCGGAGGCCCTAAGTTTCACTACAAATGCTAATTATCGTGATCTTGGAGAAAGAAATAGAAGGAGACTGGCTTGTGACAAAATAAAACCCCAAAGACAATGGTCTATGCGTTCAGACGTTAAAACTGACTGCTTGTGCCCGCCGCCCGCGTCTTGTAGACGCAGCTATCAACCGGTGTTTACGAAGATATAGCATTAGGATGGCCTTGGATGAGCTTCGAAGATACATTAGGACCTAGCATGGCCTTGGATGACCTTGGCGTGATCGTTGGACACCATGGTCGATCCTGGCTTACAGGAGTAACAGTGGGAGGGTGTGGCGGGTCTAGCCCCATACCATTAGGATGCAGGTACGGTATGAAGTGGCTGTGTTGCCGCAGACAGAGGTCTGAGCGCGTGTCCCGTGTCGCCGCGCACACCCGCCCCGCCCAGCACGTCATCGCCTGCGAGCCGGCGCCTTCGCAAGCACTCTCTGTCACCGACCTAGAGGAAATTAAGTGCCATTGGTCATAGGATACTTATAAGTAGATACAAAATAGGCCGAGTACGTGTCAGACTCGCACATAAAGGGTTCCGTACCACCGTAGAATAAAAACGTCAAAAATATCAAGTTTCTTGTATGGGGACCTCCTTTATTTTTTAAATTTATTTTATAGTTAGTATATTTTTTATTGTAGCGGCAACAGAAATACACATTCTGTAAAAATGTCAACTCTCTACCTATTACGGTTCGTGAGATACAGCCCGCTGACAGACGGACAGACGGACAGCGGAGGCTTAGTAATAGGGTTCCTTTGGCACCCTTGGGTACGGAACCCTAAAAATCACACTGCGACACAAACAAAGTTACTCTAGCCACGCGGCAATAATGTGCTCGACTGATTTGAGTAATTCGTACCCTCGAAGGGCCGCGCCGCCGTAGATGTTTTGCCCAAGTACCTTGGATTTTATGAGAAGGAACTACTTTTGTATCAAATGGGGAAGTCAAAACAAACCGACTTCAAAAAAACCTGGTGCACTAAAAAGCCTGAAATAATATTTCTATTACCACCTCTGCCTACCCCTTCGGGAAAACCAGACGTGATGGTGTGTTATCGAGTATTTGGGGTCGGTGCCAATCTATCTTCTTACTTTTATAGTAGGTAGACTTGGCATACCAAGATTGGCACCGACTCCAAATACTCGATAACACACCATCACGTCTGGTTTTCCCGAAGGGGTTGGCAGAGGCGGTAATAGAAATATTATTTCAGGCTTTTTAGTGCACCAGGTTTTTTTGAAGTCGGTTTTTTTTTTAATAAAAATAATTTGAAGACGGTTTAAAAAGGGAAAGAAGATGAAGTAAGGATGCTTCTAATACACGACTGACTTTTGTTTTACACTCAGATTAAAAAAAATCTAGTGTGTGGTGTATAAAATAAATGAGGATTTATCAACGGTTTTTTTCATCATCATGATTACAGCCAAAAAACCTCCACTGTTGGACATACGCCTCCCCCAAGGTTTTCCACAACGACCGGTCATGTGCCACTTACATCCAGCGGTTTCTCGCGACCTTCATTAGATCGTCGGTCCGCCTATCCATACGGTTCTTTTAACTGCATTTTGTTGCTGCTGCTAATCCTTTAAAGCTTGAAGGGTTTTTACTGGTTCAAAGTTCAAAATGATTCGGTAAATAGACAATGTTTTTTTTCAATCCGTTGCAACTTCACTTTCTGTTAACTACAATAATGACGTGACGTAACGTTTCTTGTTTAGCTTACCCTTTATACCGACACCGTCGTATGCGTCTACGCAGCCCGTACCCGCAGTCCGCGCTGCAGTCGCTCCACGCGCCCCACTCCCCCCACTGCGGCTTCTCACTCTCGCTATCTCCCACTCTATTGCTGGTGATATCCTTCTCCTTAGCTTCACTTTCACTACTGATTGCATTTCCCGGCATCGGCTCGCATATACGGTCGACACACCACTGAAACAGAATGTATATCAATTTACCTTCCTATAATAATTATAATAACTGTTACCTGTTACGAAACCTATTAGAAAATTTTACCACCGCGAAGCCAAGAAAACCACAGGTATTTTCTCTTAGCAAGAGCCTACATAATAACATTGCTGAAAGATTTAAAAGTACGTAGTGGAAGTTGTGGTAAGGTGACACAAAACCAAAACCTTGACATGAAATATTGTATGTAGTACAGTCAACATCAAAAGTAACTTGGTATATCACGGTAGTTATTTTGAAAAACGAAACGAAAGCTTCGGCAGACGGATCGGGCGATTTCCTACTCCGAAAGTGTTACGGATCCGAAGTACAAATTCAAATTCAAATATTTTTTATTCATGTAAGCTTTATAATATAAGCATTTATAAATCGTCAACAAAATACGGATTCTGTACAGATTGGATTTACGATCAAAACCATGTCAAACGCTGAAATCGTAAATGTCAAATAACTTTCAGAGTAGGATCCACGAAAGAAAAAACGTCAAATCACGATCATTGAATCCGTACTTCGGACGATCCGTCAGCCGAAGCTTTCGTTTCGTTTTTCAAAGTAACCCCCCAAATGTCTAAAAGTTTTCGTATTGGGATCGTATACTTCAAAACATTTAGGGCCCTAAGTCGCTTTGACATTGAACTGCCATTCAGCTGCTATAGTGACAGACCCTGTGATTGGTTGAAGCGACCCAACTGGATTGGGCCCAACTGAATGTTTCAATAGTTATTTGTGTTATATGGGGCCAAAGTGATATTTTGTACCGCGAGGGCGTTATTTTGAATTCAGAGGAAAGCGAAGGACTCTAGATTAGAATCCCGAGCGTAGAGAGGGATTCTAAAGTAGAATCCTGAGCTTTGCGAGGAATTCAATATACGCCACCCGAGGACAAAATATTTTGGCCCCGAATGATACATACTATTTTTCATCACTACCTATGAGAAAAATAAAAATCTACGTGTACCTCTACCTACTAGAAACTCTCATAATATTATGTAGTATCCAAAAAAAAAAAAAATATCATCACATCCTTACTCGAACTCATATTTCATTATTATTTGCAATAACTTAAACTTACTAAACCGAGACAAAATAAATTAAAAGAAAAATGTACAGATACAATTTTTTTTCAGCGCGCGTTGCCATTACATTCTCTTTGATTGCCGCGTAATCCTAACCGGCCAGTAACTTCTTCATACATTGAGCGTTCGATTTTTCACACATTCAATTCAGAAGCACGAACGCTGACCAATCAGGAAGGAGAAACAAAAACTCCCGTGGGAGCAAAATAGAATTTTGCTCCCGCTAGCCTTGAAAGGCAATTGACGTTTTTCGAATGGGTGTGATGAAAAAGTACTTATACCATCCCAATACGAAATACTATTGGACATTTCTTATACCTAGCTACTTTTGATGTTAACGAATAAAACGCAGTAAAGCGAGCTCGCAGACAGCATCCGTTTGTAACGCGTGTAATAAAATAAAAGTGCCAACATTTCCATACCGCATTTACATCTCGATTCATCAAAACGTGCAGTCACCACCTTCACGTATAAAGTCATAAAAAGAAGAGTGTGTCTGTTATTGAATATAAAGATTTAACTTCAAAGGAATGATATACCTACCTGATAATACTAACGTATTTCAATTCGCTCTTTATTTGTATAAGTTCTTTTGTTAGGTACTTTCCGCAAGCAACAACAACAAAGAACAATAAAATTACTATCCTGATATTTTTATACAGCCTCCGCGAAGCTTTATTATAAGGAGATTAGAAAGCCCGACGGCTCCGAAGGGCAATTTTAACGTCTTTCTCATTTTATATTTTCTCACATTGGGTTTACAGCCCTTCTTTGAAAGTAAAACGCTGTAGGTAAGTCGTTTCTAACGCAAAATGTTCAGTCATCAAAGAGATGAAATCTCCTTTATTTAAATTAATATCGCACACTGGTGTCTCTTGATATTTTTAGGATTTGATGAAGTCACTAGATTTATTGAGGGAAATGATAAAACCGTATTTTTCATTTTAGCATCCTCTGGTCTCTATAAGGTTTTCGTTATAGTAAATGAATTTAGTAGTTATTCGAAAGAGAATTCAACTTTATCATATAAGGTTACAAATAAAAGTTGGGACTATATTATAAAATAAGTACTCGTCGTAAGTAGATGAAAAAAGAAAATTGAAACGCGTTCTTTCCTTTTATAAAGCTTATTACTTTCTCGGAACTCCAACGACAGTTATCTCTCACCAAGAGTGAGACGACTGGTATTGAATAAAATAAGTGCGCACTCCTTATCTTGGATTGAAATTGGTTTTAAATTTTGAATTAGCATAAAAGCGGTCTAGGGGCGGTGTTATTTCGCCTTTGTGTAGGGCATTCATATGGCGCGCCCAGCACTTGTCATTTGCATAGCTCTGAAAACATATTCACAAAGGATTTGATCGAATTTATGCGCACACACGTGCCCCGAGAGTGCGGCCGTCGGCACGGATCCCTCAGCTCTACGCCAGAAAGGTATGCAACCGCGTCAACGCGAAAATAAAATATAAAGCTCTATTTTTCGATTGATAACGATCGTTGGATCGTGTCAAAGGCAAGCGACAGGAATATCCATGTTGCTGTCGTTGAATATTTTGATGCATTCAAAAAGTAGAACGAGGTAGTAAATGGCGTACCTATGGTCTTTTTAGGGCCTCCGCAGACTAGCTACTTTTAGCATCGGCGACCGGCGATTTTGTGACGTATCGATGCTGCGTCGCGTTTCTTCGAGCGCGAACGAGCGAGATGCAGCATCAAAATCGCCGATCGCCGATGCTAAAAGTAGCTAGTCTGCGGAGGCCCTTAAATAAAAATTACCTACCAATCGACGTAATCCACAGTAATGTAACCGGTCCAATACCAAAATTCCCTTTGTTCACTGCATCCCGAACAGTAGGTACTGTTTATGTAATATAGGACAGAGAATCTCGCCAAACTATTCAGCCTTACAACACAGGACCGTTAAATTAGGACCCGGCACGGGATCCGATCCCGTAATAAAATATCATTTTTCGTGCTGAACTGGATATGAAAGAATAACAGAGCCAGCCGTATTATTATAAGCTGCTTTTCATACGGCGCAATTTCACGTAATGGGGAAATATAGTTTTCCGATGGCCATTCAACCGCTGCCAGTGATTTTATTGAATTCTCTAAAGAATAATAATAATAAAAATAATAATATCCTGGGACATTTTTGTACACACGATTACCTGATCCCAAACTAAGCAGAGCTTGTACTATGGAAACCAGATAACTGATATTACTACATATACTACTTTTTTATTGGTAAATACATACTTAATATACATATACACCCAGACTCCGGACATACAGACATGTTCATGCACACAAATGCATGTCCCGGGTAGAAATCGAACCTACGACCTGCAGCGTGAAAGGCGCCTCCACGCCAACCACGCTAACGGGCCCGTCAAAAAAAAAAAAAAAATTATTCTTAGTTAGTTTCTAATACTTGCTACTCGGTTGACTGGCTACGCTCGGACCTCTGAGAATTCATTGTTTAATGTGACCGTACCGTAAAGATACCCACTAAACTTTAGTACACCACACCCTCCAAATTCTTGAGCTAAAATTAAGTTAATCATTAAGTGACTACAGGTCACACTCAAAGAACTCGTGAAAGGTCCCTAAAACAGGTAACTAATAGTCCCAACATTTTTTTTATGTGTGTGTGTAACGTCACGACTTTTATCCCCATTCGGGGGTAGTCAGAGGCTTGAGTGGCCATACACCACTACATTGTGGTGGTATTAACCAACTCAAAGCCCACGTTTTACCAGATAGTCAGAACCCAACTTGACAGGTGGTGAACCTTGTCGCCGTGTATACAGGAACTAATAATAATTAATAAAAATAAAAATAAAACTGTATGTGCCATGTGTGCATGACTCTCTGCGACACACACACACACTACTCTTTGACCGAGGCCTATGTCCAGCAGCGGATGCATGGATACATACCTTCTTGTGTCCACAGGGTGTGCCCTCAAGAGGCGGCGCTCTCTTGGATTTGCAGACGTCTGGCTTAGACCGGTGGGCGCACCACAGCCGTGAGCACGCGGCGCGAACCTTCACCGTCTTGCATACCAAAAACCTGATGAATAAACGTGGAGACATTAAAGGTTGGCACTCATCTATCAACTCGGCACTCGACCAGCACCACCTCGTTGGTCGGCATCCACTAACTGAACCGGAAATAAGTGGACCACGCGCTGACCACGCGGCGTTCACTCCTTGACCACGCGCGGTCCACTGGTTGATCACGTGACGTTTATGGTGTAAAAGCAGCGCCCGCCCGCGGACCACCTGTCGACAAGGAGTGGACGCCGTGCGGCGAGGCGGTGCTGGTCGGGTGCCGAGTTGATAGATGAGTGCCAACCTTTATAGGTACTGGATAATAAGCGGACAAAGAGAGAAGTGAAAGATTTAAAAAATCGCTTATTATTTCTTTAGACTGAAAAAATCAGTTCCAAAATTAATTGTTAATTTAATTAATTGTTGCGGTACCTACTTCTAAAGTACCAACCTAAATAAAACATTGTGTAAGGTTACTTTTTAAAGCATAAAAGTTTATATAAATTTCCTTAATGCTATAAAAATCTTTCAGGAACTCAATAAATGTAGGGACCACAGAATAAGAGGATTATTAGTAGAAGGTATAGTAGTCATATTGAAACGAGATACAGCGAAGACCGACTTTGTAGATACGATTACAAAGGAAACGTCGGATGAAATGAAGGTAGACAGGGGCTGTGCTCGATAGCTTTTATTTCACTAGCTATGTATTAAGGCAATCTATTGTAAACCTGAGAATTAGGAGGTTACTGGTTAACGCAGTTTGATAGATTAACACAGTTAAAACGAAATGGATTGACAGGTCCTGTACTTTGAAGGGCTTATAAAAGTAAATATGCATGACAACTTTGCATAATCTCATCTCATACACTTATACCTACACATTAGCATCTATATGACAGCCTAAACCAATGAAAATCACGGTAAAATTATAATAAAATATCTGAAATTCGCACCCTCCTCCAGTTCTTTTTAATACAACTTCGTGATTCCTCGTTGTTTCCTCTACTCAGACTAATCCTCAAGGGAGTTCACCAAAGTGCCTACAGATCGAGTGGTGAACTTTCGGGGATGTGCTCGAAACGAATAGAGCTTAATTTTCTAAAGCGTTGTTGGTCAAGTTAATTTTGTTATATTTTTTTACAGAATTTTGTGAAAATGTCATAATAAAAATCCTATTCGATTCTTTTTCATAAACCAGTAGGAAAACTTATTGTATGTAATGTCCAGCAAATTACAATATTTGCTATTCAAAGCTTGCTTCGATCTTAGAGCTCCCACAAATTCGTTGTATGCAAATAAGCGCATTGTGCTTATGGGAAGCTAAATATCTGGCGTCATTGTGCCATCGAGTTAATTCCCAAACCACGAGACAATAAACTATTTCCTTTGTTTCCGATAATTAGAGCGACGTCTCGAGCTCAAATAGAACCGAACCCAAATTTCAGCGGAATATATATTGCAGGCATGAGGTATGTGCTAAGCATCCGCATAGATATAGGAGCATAGAGTTTTAGGTCCTTGTTCACCAACACACTAACGGACAGTTACAGTAGCAAACGGACTGCCATCAGTACATCTAACAGTCGGTTACTGCACTAACGGCCTGTTAGTGTATTGAGGAGGCTGTCATCGGTTCTTTATCAACATACACAGGTCTATTAAATCAAATAAGTATAATTATTATATTATACTTCTATAGTATTATTTGTCTATTCTGTCATAATATTAACATATTACTGATTCAAAGACCTAGGCACATGAGTGCTCGGTTCAATTCAAATAACAAAGAAAAACATTTTTCGTGTCAGATAATCTTGTTAAAAGGTAGCCGGAAGGCTGCGTACGTAATACTCGGAAAATTGTGATTTCGCTTAAAGGCCCCGCGTAACGTAAGTTGCGTAATTGTTATAATGTTACGAGCACGAAGTTGGGCAAGTTGTTAGAGACAATAGCCTGAGATAAAGTCCCTGAAAGCGTCGGCAAAGAACCGAAAATAGAGTCGGTGACGTTTTTTGCCGTTCTATAGTAGCTCGACTCTACCGTGACTTTGTACCGTTAGCTAGGGGTCGCTAATGTCTACTATACCTTTTGTTATACAAATATTCTACGAAAAACTAGCGGGCGTAAGCTACTTACCTACGCCTCTTCGTAGAGCTAATCTCAGAAAAGCAGATTATATTTTGTTTTTCATCTAGGTGTGGATTAATTCCTGGAGGTGGATTATGAATTGCAATGGGTATACCATTGCAATTCATAAAGGATTTTTAAATATAATAAAACGCCAAACAAACGTACGGTCCTAATGTTAAGCAGTTACCGTAGCCTATAGATGCTTGCAATACCTAAGGCATCGCTCGATTATTAGGGTTATTTCGTTGTTTCAAAGAGGTGCTTAAGTCCGATTTATTAGTGCTTAAAAGGTCTAATGCCATAAAATAAAGCTATATACAAGCAGGTACCGTATGGAACATGTGTTTGAATGGAGTATTAACAATTCAAAAGTTGTATTAAAGAACAGGGTTCTGTGTTTTGCGGCTCAATGTCAGTCCTCGCTCGCGGCGGTGCGCGCGCTCCCGTACAAAAGCCCTGGTATCCGAGGACTGTTTTCACAAGGCCAAAATGACTGTGTTATATTAGGATAATGTATAATTAAATTATAATAACTGAGGTTATGAAAACATTACATATTTTTAAGAGAAATTGACAGCATGTTTCAGTTAATAAAATTTTCTGAATTCTGCATGTTTGCAGAGTAGCTCAGCTAGATTGTTTGGTGTAGGTAACTCGTTAACGTTTTAAAGATGTAGGTTTGGATATAGTATAATTACAATTTGGATTACACGGTGTGTAAATGACAATATGGATTAAGGTAGGTTAAGGCCAGACAAGGGAATACTGATTGTTTCCCCACTATATCAAATTTTCTTTGTGTAAACCACTCAAAAGTTATTCCATATCTATGGTATAAACAGAATCGCGGCACTCATGATGAATTATGCCATATTCTAATAGGTAAATAAATTATTCTATATCATTATCTTCTCTATTATCCACGGCCTTTGTTATATTTGCCATACCAATTACTGATTTCACGTGTTACATTGTAACGTATTGGTAAACATAATAACCCAGAGTGGTAGAGTGCCGGAATGTGGGTAACACGTGCCCGCTCATAATAGCATATAAACAATATCGTGGTACATTCAGCCACATCATATTCAGAAAAGGTACCTTTTTACGTTGATCCTTGATGTGCAATTAGGTACCCTATTTCTAAAAATAAAGGAACTGAATAGGTAATTAGAACCACATTGTAGTTTTACGCTCTATTTCTGGTCCAAAGTATTGGTAATTAGGTTTAACGCTTCATTACCCCTGAAGATCTTCTTTGGATCAATGCGCAGCGAACACAATAGTAATTTAATTGCTTACATGATGCCTGCATATACAAAGTTTGAACACAGATATGGCGATGTTCATTTGAAATTGCTATCCATAGCCGCGGGTACGTTCCCCGCACAGATTCGATTACGCGTAAACAGATTATCGGAAAAATCTCAACTGTTGTGTCCCAGATAGATGGATTACCACATGTTTGGTATTCCATGGGACATGCCGGATTTAGCTCGTCAAAATGGATTTAATTTTGAACCAATCTTGATTATGACCCAGTTTACGCTTTCTGAGGAGTAAGATTTTAATATAGCTCTACATTATTCTACAAGGTAGATTAGCTCTAAGGCATATATCAAGTTAACTTCCAGTTTGGTACTTAATATAATAAGAACAAAAATTTGCTGAGAAGCTGAGAAGTGTCGAAAGGACTATTTTGCGAATTCATTCCTAAATTGGACGCATATACCTGCGTCTTGCGGAGTATTAAATGACTCTTCAGTTAAACCTGACAGGATTACGTGCCGGAACCCTAAGTACGCCAATTCGTTAGTTACTTATTTTTAAACAGAGCAGTCAGCAGCTGTCCAGACTAGTTCTAAAAATAATGGCGACCCCACAGATAGGGTGCTCACCGCTCTCGGCAGCCGATGTATTTGGAGAATTTATTCAACAAACATTCCGTACGTATAAGGCGGTTCTATTTATACGATTTTTTACATTGCCAGTTGACTTTCATAAGCACTGTTTGTAGCATTTGTGGTCGTTGGCGTATATAGAGATACAGCATTTGTAATGTATATCGGAATTTGTATGAGACATTGCCGATAAGATGTGCAATCACGTATGTAATCGGTTGATCAATCATACCTTATCAGTATTCTGAGCATGCGTGTGGTATAGACGAGCTGCTCGTTTATAAAAAGAGCCTGTTTTTATCTCCTGTTTGTTTCAATTCAATAGGTAAATAAGTAACTTACCGATTTCTACTAAAAGAAGAAAATGTTAGTTACTTTACTTCTTCTAAATTGCTAAAGAAAATATTATTATTGCTCGAGCATATTTCTTTGTAGATAAATATGAATGCCTCATTAAATCAGTACTGCGATGCCATTATTGGTAGACCGACTTAACTTCTGCGTCCTGCCACTTAAGAACTGAACATTTTAGTAGCAAGGCCCGCATCGAAAGTTGCCTCAATTACTGAATGTCACATAACTTAATTGACAATATGCCTGATTGTCAATAACGGGGCCACTACATTGTTTCATTATTACTTTTGTGAGGGGTCGTTCCCTTTTAAGTTGGGTAATAATTGATCAATTTATACGATTTGATGAACTGAATAATAGCAATGTAACTAAAGTTACACGAAATTGAATACGTTTACAAATGCAATAAATACAAATTTTAAATTTGTTTCCAAGAAGTTTGCTTGTTTATTTCCAATAAAACAATATCTAGATTTAGATATAAAATAAACAGAAATAGTATATTTTACCACAGGGAACGACAACAATTAGAAATGCGATACTAAAACAGTTTAATCTAGGCTTATGAGCCTGTTTCAGTAAATCCTAAATGAATTTCAGCGGTGGTATAGATTTTCAGATATTGGCGCTTCATCCGGATACACAGTGTCCTATTTCAAAACTGCGTCTTTTTTAAATATGATAAACCGTGATGATTTTTATTTATTCCAGAAAATATCTAGATTATTTAAGTAGATATAGATAGTATGTAGACTATGTACAGCTTTATTCTAAGCCCTTGAATTAGTTCTGGATATGCCATTAAAATCTATAACAGTGATGATTGACGCACGCTCAACGATTCATCGAACTGTTGGTAGATGCCTGCGGTTAAATTTTAATGGTGTTCGAAAAAACATTTCACCCGTGTCTCTGCCCTGTTTTAAGAACATAAGTGATGTGCCCACACTATAACAATTTTATTGACGTGTTTGCGGTTTTGAGTGACTCAGATATAGTAGGCAACAAAAAACGGTTATTGTTTTGTGTACCGAAATAGCGGATCGACTAATACTATCAAGGTCGGGACTATGCCTATTTATGAGCTATAAATGTTATGTATTATTTATATTAGGGTCGTTTAGTAGTCCTGGTTGAAATTTTAAGCAGTAAAATTGATAGGTGAATTGAACCAACACAAAAATGGGTGAAAGTTTATTTTATATGTATTTGATGTTAATATGCGTATGAGCCCATCGGGATGCCAATATCATTAATAAAAATGAAATAAGTAAATATTAAAATAATATTCAAGGCTGGGGTTATTTAAATAACGGGAGTAATTTGCATGGGTATGCTAGCAGTTGTGCTAATTGCTTTTATACGTGTAAATACGACTCTACATAGAGGTATTTCGAGTCAGATTTGTTGCCTAATATTCGTTATTAAAATGTAGGGTCAGCACTTCCTGTATCAGGAAATGGCTGTGAGGCATATTACATCATTTGTACTGATAGTGATACCAATTCTCTTGTCTTCAAATCATGTTGATGTGCTGCGTGTTTGACGTTATGCCTAGGTAATTGGTCGTTCTAGGTGTTTGATCTTCTATGTGTTTGACTATATGCGTATTTTACCTTCTGTAAAATCTTAAATTTAACACATATAACAATATTTAGTATTCCTTTCGAGCTTATATATTACGACGATGAGTCTAGTTGTAACAGAATTAGCAAAAATAACAATCAATGGCTACTTACCCATCGCCGAATTCCGTCCGACACTGTTCGTCCATGGTGAACACATACTTGGCTACTTCTTTAGCACCTCCCAACTCTACGCCCTCGTCATGACTACGCTCGTGTAGGCACCACCATTTTCTGCACAAAACAAAATCACACTATAATGTTTAAATTTCAACTTTTTTAGAGATATGGGGAATCACAAATCTAGGAATAACACCATCAACCATAAAGAATAGGATATATTTACACGTATTGATGTAATAAGAAAAGCATCCAAGAACTGTTTTCCTATGAATAACGTATATACCTAACTCGCTTTTCCTAAACTACATCGCCTTATTTACCTTTCGCTATGAAGTAATTTGTTCCATCTAGTTCGCCAGCTGGTAGTATACACTAAATATATTAATGTATTTTCCATTTCCATTTATTCCACTTCAATTCCAATAGAATGTTAATGGATCCAGCGGCCCTTTGAAGATCTGCGCTAGCTCTATTTTTATGACTGAGAAATATGTATTACAAAGTGCTATTATATTTCTCGGCATCTTGATCATGTAACAAATATTCGTTCTCACAAGTTTTAGCTAGCCGAGACGCTAAACAATTTAGTGTTTGCATTAGAATTTTGTTAAATATTTGAGTATCACATTTTCCTCTGTCAAAATCGCGAACTTTGTCGAAACGGATATTGAATTCGGATGAATATTCAACAACATGGTAATAGGCATCTGTCTAGCTATAGAAATATCGGAATTTCTGTTAAGGTGGGAGTTGGTTGCGGGCGGCACGACGGCCGACGGCAGTTGTCGCCGTCTGTTTCATACAAAATTGTCACGATGACATGTGCCGCGGCGGCACGACGGCACCAATTTCTATGAAACTGACGGCGACAACTGCCGTCGGCCGTCATGCCGCCCGCAACCAACTCCCACCTTTAACCATAGAGTCAGGTGACAGTCTAAGTGTACTTAGACTTAAATGGTTACATGAACTTGTATTATGAGGTCTTCACAGATTAAGTAGGTACCTATTAATTTAAAGGGGCATTTTCAAATGACCAGTTTCCTTACTAGTAAAGCAAATTATACATATGCTTATATTCATACCAGGAATTAGAACTAACAACGCGCTAAATTAAAACACTTCGTAGAATTGAAAATTTCTGTTTAATCATCTTAAATTTTTCTAATCAACCCAAACACTAACGAGGCTTTAATGATTGATAACTCATGGATCGTTTGATGTTCAATCGTGTTCTGTTTATGAGGGACGCATGTGATGTCACGATTGGGTGATAAATGGGTTCAACTCGAACTAGCGGACGTGAGCCATTCAATTTCATATTTGCTTTGGCAACATTTAACCTGGCGTCTACGTCAGATATAACTGAATAGGTATATCAACAATTATTTTCCGAGTAACATGTACCAGAGTTATATACCAAAAAAAAACAGGAAATTTAAAATGAAAACTGATTAAAACGTGCTTAAATCATTGTTTAATTAAGACATTGATTTAAATAAGAAGGAATAAATCACCATGTTTAAAACATGTTTTAAATGATTAAAACATGTTTTAAACACGGTGTTTAAAACAAGGTGATTTTTTCGTAACAACCCTGATATGTACATAACCTTACAAATATATCCGTTTTCAACCAAAGTTAGGTTATACTATCCTGTCGATAGAGGAAAATTCTTGAAAGTTATCGCGAAAATCTTGATCGCGTGTAAGCGTATTCGGCGTAACTCTTCTATTACGTCACTTCAAATATGAAAAGCCTCTTCGCGCTATCCACCTGTTGCTTTTTGGTGGGCAGTATTATGGCCTGAATCTTGCCGCATTAAGGGAAGGCCCGTGGCCAGGATTGGGACATACGACTCTCTCGGCAAGAGTACCTATAGGTACCTATAGTCATACCTATAGAACATAATATTTTGTGTTGCCTAATGCATTTACTATGCCACCAAGCCGACTAGGCACTCGGGTATAAATATCTAATAATAATAAGTAAATGATTCCGCGGTCCTTCCACCCCGTATTGGCCCAGGCTCACCACATTGTGGATGAACCGCGGAATCATTGACTTATTATCATTTGATATTTATACCCGAGTGCCTAGTTGGCTTGGTGGAGTAGTACGAAAAAGTACTTACCACGCCTTGAATGTGCGTTCATGAAGATTTCGCGATGGTGAGTGGCAAAGATATCGACGCTTGAAAGGCAATCCTTACTAAGCGACATTAGGTGAACTTTACAGGAGAGTGATTTAAAGTTTTTATTTTTACAAAAAAAATCATATAAATTTTATAAATAGTCGTATTAAAATAATTTCAATAGCTTTGGAAATCTTATTTTTTTAAGCTATTGAAGATATTGGATTAACGTACCAGACACTTTTAATTTAAGACATTTATGTCGCTTATATAAAAGTTACCTCTATTTAAAAACACGTAAAAATATCTAAGCTATCACTGTAAGATTAGCGGTAACAGGTAAATTTAGGTAAACTCGCACATTTTGAAATTTAGTTATGGGAATAATCATCTAAGGAAATCTAAATATTTAAATTATTTCAAGTAAAGTCCTCTAAGCGTTATCGAATAGTTTACATGATCGCGGAATATATAACTTATGAAGATGTTGACACCCAAACTCTCCCTTCGTAACCGACGTTCAACCATAAAGTCCTCAACTAACATACTATAATAAAATTAATTAAAGACTGACAATTAGAAATAAATAGAAATTCTACATTTATTGAAAAAAAAAACACAATTACTTATACAGAAAAGGCAAATAAGACCTCAAGACAAGTTTATTTTACGTGACGAGAGACGAGAGCTATTATTTAAGTGCACGAATATTATCTATTCAGACCTTATTCCTGCACTAATTAATAGCTCTTGTCAGTTCTCATCCCACGGTGTTGTGACTATCTTATTATTTGTAACATCAAAAGGACACAGTCAGTCATATTTAATATCTTCTATATCATCATCATCATTTCAGCCAAAAGACGGCCATTATTGGACATAGGCCTCCCCAAAGTTTTTCAATAATGACCGGTTATGTGCCACTTGCATCCAGTAGTTTCCCGCGACCTTCCCAGGTCGTCGGTCCACCTTGTGGGGGGGTCTACCCACGCTGCATCTTCCGGTACATGGTTGCCACTCATGAACCTTTCTGCCCCATCGGCCATCGGTTCTACGGACTATGTGCCCCGCCCACTGCTACTTCAGCCTACCGATTCGCAAGGCTATGTCGGTGAACTGGGTGTGTCAACGTATCTCCTCATTTCTGATTCGATCTCGTAAAGAAACTCCAAGCATAACCTTCTTCGTAGCTCTCTGAGTGACCTTGAGCCTTCTTATGAGGCCCACTGCAGTTCTTTTCAGTGCCATAAGTCATCACTGGTAACACACTGGTTAAATACTTTTGTCTTTAAGTACTGAGGTAGTTTTGAGGAGAAAACGTTTTGTAAGTTCCCGAATGCTGCCCAGCCGAGTTGGATTCGACGACTGACCTCTCTCTCGAAGTTCGATCAACCTAAACGGACTGTTTGCCCTAGGCAGACGTATTCATCGACGACTTTGAGAGTGGAGCTACCAACTATAACTGAAGTGGGAACAAAAAAGGCGTTTGACATGATCTTCGTCTTCGCCATATTCATTTTAGGGCCCAATTGTTGGGAGACTGTGTTGAGGCCATGGAGCATTCTGCCAAGATCCTCTAGCGATTCCGCCATGATCACAATATCGTCGGCAAATCGAAGGTGACTCTTGTACTCGCCGTTTATGTTGATTTCAAATCCCTGCCATTCCAGGAGTCTGAAAGCATCTTCCAATGCATCGGTTAACAGTTTCGTAGTATTTACGTCTCCTTGTCTGACTCCTCACTGCAGTGGAATTGCCCCCGTGCACTGTTTCTATACTCGGACCGACATAGTGGCGTTACTGTACAAGAACTACAACACTTTGATGTACCGGTAGTCAATGGGACACTGCTGGAGTGATTGTAGTACCGCCCATGTTTCGATCGAATCGAAGGCTTTTTCATAGTCCACTAATGCTTAGCAAAGTGGCACTCCTCGGTTTTCTGTATAACCTACCACAGCGTATGGATGTGGTCTATGGTGTTGAAGGCTTTTCGGAAACCGACTTGTTCAGGAGGCTGGAAGTCATCGAACCTGCGCGCCAGTCGGTTCATACCTTTTTTGAAGAAAAGTATCACCACGCTTCCATTCCATGCTTCTGGCGTAACACCTTCGAGGATGACGGAATTAAACAGCCTCTGAAGGACTCGAAGTACCGGTGTTCCACCCGCTTTCAAAAGTTCTGTGGTAATTCCGTCCTTCCCTGGCGCCTTATTGTTCTTGAGCTGTTTGAGGGCCATTCTTAGCTCATACAAGCTGATATCCGGGATATCTTCAGTGTAATGACGGGTCATCGTGGCTCTAGGGTCTTTAGTCACACCAGTAACAGGTTTGGCTACCGAGGTGTACAACTGTCCATAAAACGTCTCAACCTCTCTCAATACCTCTGCCTTGGTCGACGTTATGCCACCATTCTCGGTTTTCAGCTTCGTCAACCGGCTGTGCCCAATAGATACAGCTCTTGCGAAAACTTTGGAGCTTCTGTTCTGCTCTATCGTATCCTTAATACAATTTGTATTAAAGTTACACATGTCATGTCGTCGCAAGGACTTCCATATCTGTCTATAGAGCTGCTTATATGCGTCTACTGTTTGGACAGTGTCCACCAACCTATTATTTATTTCGTCCACTGAGGCGCAGCTCTCTAGGCTTTCGAAGATTTTTTTTTGTTTGAATTGAAAGCTCTCGGGGTTTTGGATTTGAGAAGCGGAGGTCGGAGCGGAAGAGGAAAGCGGAGGAAGAGCGGAAAGAGGAATCAGGTCGGAGCGTAGACATCATCAGATGAGACCGTTCCAACTTGGAATTTATATCCAGTGCCTCTCACCATTCGGTGATCACATTCGGTTTCCACCTTATGAATCACGGTGAAATCATTGAATATTTGTCTCTTATTGGTAATGATTATAGTCTATCTCAAGTTTTCTCATTTTCTATAATCAACTTTTAAACAAACTAAAAATGAACTTACATGAAGTTGTTTTAAAATAAGTAAGTAAAAAATAATGTTAAACAAAATGCTGTTTTGAAGTAATTTGATTGGATTCTCACCATTACTAAGCGAATTGCGCTGCAAAATTATAAAAATCCGTGTCGCACGTCCACCGTAAACGACACCTCGCGCCCAAACGTCGACCTGCCGATACGTATTACGCGAGGTCACGCGCATACGCAAGCGACGCCATTCGGACAAGTGAAGTTATAAGCGACTAACAAAAATATATGTTGCGTTCAGGTAAAAATATCTAAGCGTCAGTCACAACCATCTCATGAAGTCGGCTAAGATTATCTAACCACCGTCAATAATATTTGAAGTTATCAAGTAAAATTATCGAAGACTGACCAAACATTGTTTATATTATACAGGTAAAACTATCTAAGCGACGATATTCTTCTATTTTATTTCAAGTAAAATTGTATAAGTAAATTTACGGAAATATACTACATCAGGTTAAATTATCCAACCACATCAATAAGTACCTTCAGCCCTGGTTAAAAGATATAAGCGTCATAAGTTATAATTGCTTAAGTAAGTAAAAACCACTAAATGAATTTAAAAGTTTTTTCATTACAAGTAAAAAGGAGTAAAAGCCAAACAGTAGAACAGTCTATGTCCTAACCGCCGGCAGTCCAAAAAATCATAATTTTTTTGTCGCTAAGTGAGCACAAAAATGTGAAATTGATTGAAATCACGCTATAACTAAGCGACAGTAAAACTCGTCGTAGAGCTATGGGACCCAGACCAAACGACGTAGAAAAATTTTGCGGTTCGAATGGTATATATAACTCAATATCGGCCTATATGTCGCTTAGTCAGGATTGCCTTTCAAGCGTCGATATAAATAAACATACTTGGACTTTTCATGGAACTGTTCCTTGGAGCAGGTGGACCAAGCGTAGTTGTGAAGGGTGGCAAGAACTGTCGGCGCCATCACCGACCCTCGCTGCGCGTGGCCCTGGCACTGCTCGTCTCCGTCGTGGGTCAACCCTAATCTGTGAAAAAAACCTTTTTAAATCAAAGACATTACCAAAAGAGAGAGAACACGTGACTGTGCAAAATAGTTTGTGCTACTAAACGGAGTCCATGGACACCGTACAACTCACTCGCGGAAAAAATGGAGCAAACATCTCGGTATTGCTAATACGGCTCGACTTCTGGTGAATAAGCGCTAACATACACGGACTGCATTTTGCAGTTTGGTTGCAGTCGACTGCACACGGACTGCATTTTGCAGTCGTAAGCGACTGCAAAATGCAGTCCGTGCATGGCGGCGCTAATGCGATGTGTAAATTTTACTGCATGTAGTGGTGCGCTAGGCACTAGTTTGTGATTGCGATATTAGGAAATACCATATCTGCTAAAATAAAACATCAATAGGTACACTATGTCTACAACACGCACATGCCGCGCGAGACTGCTAACCCACATGCCTCAGTCGCATGCGAGGCAAATGGCGAGGCAACCTACACTCTAGACAGAGAAGGGTATACTTACCCGAGCAAGCAAGTTTGCAATTGTTTTGTCTCATGACTAGGCCAAACTAGGCGAGGAAAATGATGGCGCTCGGGTGAGGCAGGGCGAGCATTTGCCTCGCACGCGGCGTGTCAAACTTCGCGAGGCAAAGCTGATTGATTTATTCCTGGTAAAACTAGTTCTAACTACTATATCATCTACCAAGATTCACAGTCCCCACCGTATTAAACTTGCGGTTGCTTTTATGTCGGCTAACATCAATCAGTCTATTGGGGCTTTGTCACGACCCAAATCACCGAACGCCTTGCACATAACTCGCAATACATATTGGATAAGTACATAACTATAAGAGACAAGGATTTGAGGGAAATTAACCATACAATGAACGCAATTAAACTCGAGTTCTGTTTAAAGTTATGTTATGAACAAAGAAACTGATGATACACGAACAAAATATTTGTGAAGATGATAAAATGTCGGGATTTTACCAAAAGTTGGCAACAAAAGGTATTAAATCACTCACAGGATAGTAACAAACTCAGATGATGTTGACAATAACAACTTCGTATGAGTGCAGTAGGTACGAACTTGTAAAATTTGATTGTCGTTTTAAAATATTTTGTCTCTTTGTATTTTCTGATTTTCATTTGTTCTCTTTTCAAATTTTTAACTTTGTTTTTTTTTGTTAGCGGCCAATTTTTTTTCCTTGTTCGAATTAATTTATAAAGTTTTTTATTGGCCAGACTTTCGTTATTTTAAGAACAAGGAGGTTTATTTTTTGAATCTAACTAATAGTTAAATAATGAAATAGGTCGAACAAAAGTAACATTATGGAATAAATAATTAACGCTTTCTTATTTCTCTGGAGTGCTGTATTAACGAAATTGCGAGTAAATAATGATTAATTCCCTTGCATGTTTACCCGGGACCTCCCTTCGGGCAAATTAATTAATCCTAGTAAACGAAGCTAATTGCGCGTGAGAGCCGAGCGGGCCACGAGCGCCGACCGACACCACGACGTGACGGATTAATCACGAGGACGACACGGGAAATGGTTTTCAGTTCACGTGTAAAATCATTATGTACCTATTACTTTTAGATTTGTTCACTTGCAGACTTTCAAGCCATGTATTCAGGAGCCCAAGTTTGTTATTTCAATAGCGCGTAATAGAATTAAAATATATGGGTTTTTGTTACTTGGACAGTTTTGGTAGTCTGATGTTCATGGACAGTCTATTTACCACAAAGGCGTTGAACGAATTAAAAATAAAATATAATGGTTAATATTACACAAAAATTACACATTATAATACAGGGAAACACTAGTTTTGGAAATTAAAACAAAAATGACAACATCACTTTTCCAATTCCCGACAAAAAGTCGGATATAATAATTATCGCGCATTTGCATAGTACCCACCGTAATAGTACCTACATAGATTCTGTTCAGAAATATGTCTTACAAAGTTCTAATCACCGAGCGTCGTTAAAACAAATGGCGTCGTTTGTAATCAATTAATTATCACAAGTTCAGGAAGATGTCCATCAACGAGAAGATTGTTTTGTTTCGAGCAGATGTTTGTAAGTATAAGGGCCATAACACACCAGGTCGCCATGGCGACGTCGCTAGCCACCGTATCCAACTATTCGTATTGCAATGTATGGGAGGTAACACACCTGGCGACGGACTGGCGACGTCGCCAGTCAATACAAATTGTTTGGCTACGGTGGCTGGCGACGTCGCCTGGCGTCCCGGTGTTTTATGGCTCTATAACAAATAGTATAATTAATAATGTATGAAACATTATAGTTCGATCAGCTGGGCTAAGGGCCTCCGCAGACTTGCTACATTTAGCATCGGCGATCGGCGATTTTTATGCTGCGTGTAGCTCGTTCGCGCTCGAAGAAACGCGACGCAGCATCGATACGTCACAAAATCGCCGGTCGCCGATGCTAAAAGTAGCAAGTCTGCGGAGGCCCTAAAGAGGCAACATAGCAATTCTGCAAAAGCAATCCACTTTTCTGATTATCTGGCAGAATCCTTAGTCATTCAGTATTTTTTTTACGTAATTCGTGACCATTTTATGGAAATTTAGCAGAAGTGAATTTATCTAAGGATTCTGTTAGGAAATGAAATCGAAAGGAAGACAAAGAATAGATTAATTATTGTGTCTGCTTATGTTCGCTAGTTAGATTAATTTGAACCCTAGTTAACGCACCTTGACCGAGTATTTATCACCATACCTCAGCCCAAACAATCAGGTTGAGATAACGTTACCATATAAACCATAAATAACTCAGCTGTGCCCTCTATCTGCTAGGTACAAACTCCGTATATGTATCGTAGGTTTATCTCGATATGCCTACACATCTGTACTCTGTGAAGCTATAATTACTTACATTGTAACTCGTTGAATAACCAATAAACGATCCGTTCGCCGTTTTAGGCCAAGGGCTTAATTGAGTTCAATTCTCGGAGAGTTATGTTCGAGAATCTGTTGAGTACCTAACGTATTTGTAACTGGGATATCGCTATGTTCCTTTGTTCCAGAAATTTAAACTGCAAATAAGTACATATAAAAAAGATTGATTAACAATATGAACCCGACCACTCCTTGCGTGGTCTTGTTTTTTGAAAGCAAGTAATATTTTGGTAAGTTTTTGACCTAGTTAGTACCTACAAAATATACGGTATTTTTAGCAGCATTTCATAAATAAAAAAGATAATAATAGATAGGTGTGTAGATAGAAAAAAATGTGAGTCGGAACCGTGTAAGTGTTGCTCAAATAGGTCTTGGTTTTGCAGTCTTGATCTGGGTCTTGCATTTTTGAGCATGACCAATACAAGAACAAGACCGATACTGCTAAACGCAAAAATTTTGCAAACCAGGACCAATTTTGGGCAATACTAATTGAAATAAATTATAATTTATGACTTTTCACTACCACTTTCTACGAGCCCTCAGTTTGCACCTATAATATACCTCTCGAAGGGCCTTCCCCGGGAGTTCTCGCTTAATGACAGATGACCGCAACGGAAATACATTTGTTGAACATACGGAGCACATTAAAGGTCAGGGCATGTGTGGAAACAGTATATATTTAGAAGTGAGCGCTAAACGTACTCAAAATACGCGCGTAACCGATGCATAATGCATGAATGTGGACGCAAAGCGCTTTGAATTTTGCGCTAGCGGAATTCATTCATGACGAGACTAAAGATTTGGGCCTAATGATATCATTATCGTTCTAAAACAAGCAACGGGCCCCTGACTCATCGGTTGTTAGACGTAGAATTTTGATTTCTATTGTCAGTGGAACAAAGGCCGTGGACGGACCGGCAAAGCAACGTTATGGCGGTTTCTATACAAATTTTCGCATATATGATGCTGCCACCGCTATAGGTTTGATTTGATCGCCTTACCAGTGCGGCCCCAGCCTTAGAGCATCAGCCTTAAAGCCCAGCGACGATGACAGTTATCGTTTGATTATTTGTAGTAATAGGTTAAAAAGCATAGTACACGGACTTGTGGCCTAAGAATTTGTAAGTGAATATTATACAGCGCAGACTATTCGCAAACAAACTTGAAACAAATAAAATTTATCCAGTACAAACAACCATTTGGCGATGTCGCATTTGGGCGTAACGACAGCTGCTAATTTGAAATACAAAATCACACTCTGTAGGCTATTATGGGATATCCTTAAAACGTGTTAGTGTAACGGTACAATACAGTTAGGTACCCTAACTGCCTTAATAAGTATGTTATAACACCATAATGTGTCACCGTAATCTTTATCTGATGACTTCATATGGAAACAAAGACTAGTTTTTATACGTTATACTTTTGTGAAATAAAATATAAAACCGGCCAAGTGCGTGTCGGACTCGCACATAAAGGGTTCCGTACCACCATAGAATAAAAACATCAAAAATATCAATTTTCTTGTATGGGGCCTTTATTTTTAAGATTTATTTTATTTTTAGAATTTGTTGTTGTAGCGGCAACAGAAATACACATTCTATGAAAATTTCAACTCTCTACCTATGATGGTTCGTGAGATACAGCCCGCTGACAGACGGACAGACAGACGGACAGACGGTTAACGGAGTCTTAGTAATAGGGTTCCGTTGGCACCCTTTGGGTACGGAACCCTAAAAACGGTATATTGTCACTTTTGTGATAGTCAAGCAGAATTAGCACCGGACGAAATGCGTCTATCTCGCGTAACACTTCAATTGATGTGTCCATATGGCGCGCATGCCTCACCCGAGCACTCATATTATGACATTACGTCTGTGCGTTCCGACGTCAAAACTGAGTGCTCGCGCGAGGCATGCGCCTGATGAAGACGCCGCCAATAAACATCAATGTTACTCCTGTAAGCCAGGAGTGACATTGGTCTGAGTGGTGGGAGCCCACTAGGTACTGGAAATGAGCAGACGGTTAAAGGACACAGAAAACCTGTACTTCCGAGAGATCCTTACGGTTTTGGAGCAGTGGGACACCAAAAAGCATCACGATCTCTCTTGAACTCCGAGTTTCCTTCCCTGCATTCTATATTTGGACTGTACTCGACCGACTCAATGGACCATGATTTTAACTTTTTTTATAATACTTTAAAAGGAGAGATAATAAACCTAGTTTTAGCTACGGTAATTACTTCAAGGCATAGGTAACAAACTTTGGAGGTTGTTTACGTACAAGGATTATAATACCGCGGTGCCCCAAAGACATTACCAAGAAATAGGAAGACATCGCGGAAAATAATGATGAAAACATGTCGTTATTGCCAATTCGGTTCATCCTATAGTGAATATTGCCTTCATATGTATTAAATTGTTAACTGTCGGATTGCGGGTGCGTTGGGTTCTGACTATCTGGTGAAACGTGGGCTTTGAGTTGGTTGATACCTCCACAATGTGGTGGTGTATGGCCACTCAAGTCTCTGACTACCCCCGAATGGGGATAAAAGTCGTGACGTTACATTTATTTTTTTATGCGAGTGCGATGGCAGATGAGTGAATTTCGCTGCATGTAGTGGTGCGTTGTGCACAAGTTTGCGATTGCGATTTTAAAAGGTACCATATCTGTTAAAATAATATATCAATGCCGTGCCCAGTGTTAGCTTTCGAGAGTAATTACACTCCTAGTTTCTGTTAACAGTCAAGTTTAATTAAAATACGGCGGTGGAGGGGTTAATTTCGTTCCGTCTAGTTTCTATTTTTACTAAGTCGGAGACCATCTGACACAGTCCGGCTTCCCGATGCTATTTGTGAGCTAATTTAGTGTCGGAATACACGCTTCGCTTCCGAAGTGGAAGATGCATACTGAAACTTCTTGCATATACTTTGACTATACTTTGATACAAAATGCAAGTTAAAAAAATCTAAAGCTTTCAAAAAAAGTCGATAATGTCGATTATAGGGACGCAATACGGAGGTCATAATGCGCGTCTATTATTTACCTTAATTTTAAATATCAATATTAGCGATACAATGCAAGAAGAAATTGTTTGAAATTAGTCAAAACTAGCTGTACCCGCGACTTCGTACGCGTAAATTATAGAAAAATATTACCCGCGATAAACCCGCGTGAAATTTTCCCCCGTTTTTCATGTTTCTCGCGGAACCCTAATTATTTTTCGAAAATAAAAGTAGCTTTAGTTACTCCTCGAAACATTACCTATCTGCCAGTGAAACTCCCGTCAAAATCGGTCCAGCCGTTTCGGAGATTACTCGGAACAAACATACAGACAGCTAGAAAGAAAATTAAAAGATTGCGTTTTTGTTATAAGTACCGTATGTACTTTCATATGCATTTAGCGAAAAGCTGTTATTTTGACATTAGAAACAGACACTTCAATTTTATTTAATTGTATAGATTTTGCGAAATGTTATTTATATAGCACTATAGTATAAGCACTTAACTAAGTATACAAATAAATGATGAAACACAAAGATTAACTTACTTATACGCATATAACCACTCCCGTCATGTTTATTTGTGATATAATTTAACGCGGCAAATATACGATAAAGTTTCTGAAGCCGCTAATGCTGTAGCGATTTATGCCACAATTTAATATAAACTTGACTTATTTAATATAAACGGAACGGTTTCGAAACGATGGGACATAATTTGGATTTTATTGTACATATTTTGATACAATTTATTAACTAGTTTTTTGGCCCCACACTACTTTATATTTAGCTTATTCTTCATTTCTCTTTATGAGAGGAACAAAGTTAAGTCTAGGTAACCTGGTAGAGCCAAGCTGTAGCCAATTCTTTGCAGCTTATATACGGACTGACTCGACCTGGGTAGTACCACCCTCTCTCAGAAGATCGGTTTAAAGTAGCTATTAGAGCCGGAAGACCAAAGTCCCTCCCTTCCTCTACCTCTGTTCCACTCCCCTTCAGGTAGGCAACTTGCGAGCGATGCCTTTGGTATTTCAAGCATCGATAGGCCTCGGTAACTGCATAACATCAGGCGGGCTGTACGCTTGTTTGCCGCTTTAGTCACATAAAAAGAACATAGGTACCTACAAGTAACGTAGTAGCACCCTTATAGTATTCCTCAACAGCTTAAAGCTTATTTAAGCACACAAGGAAATCAAATTAGCGCACCCGTCGTCGGCGTTTTAAACATGTGCAAGTTGCAGTTTCGGGATTTTGATTTCCTTAACGATTTCCATGTGGCGTTATTGGATAAATATATACCTGCTTTAAGTGAATAAAACGACGTCGCTGAGTGTCAGTGTTAATAATTATTATTGCTAAATGTGTACGTGTTCTTACCCCAACATGCATTTAATAAAAGGTCACCGGAGATGAATAGGTACTGAAACTTTAATCCTTTCCAAGCAAAGAGTATGGATACCTAACAGTTGCTAATTTATAATTTATTGAAATGTTTTAACCGTCGAGTTATGTTATGATACGTTAATAATTAACTAATGATGATTATCATTTCTGAATAAATAAAATGTTTACTGACATGATTATAATGTTTAGAAAATTACATTAGAAATATGGTATAGTGGTATGTATAACGAAATGATATAAGTACCATAATATATATTTTGTAGCAAAGTTTTTAACTTGTTGTGTATTTTTTTATTAATAACAGTAGGACTAAAAAGCAACATAGGTAGCAATTTTGAAAAATCAATGAATTTTTCTGATTTTCTAGCAGAATCCTTAAAAATTCCGCTATATTTCCGTATATCGGTCAAATGTGGGGTAAAATGTGTGGCCTAAATTAATTGCTTGTGCAGAATTGCTAAGTTGCATTTCTTGACGCACTGCTGTTATTAACATATTATTATTCTTATTATTACTACACCATGAAGGCGGGGGACGTTGCTGAGTACATCCGTATGAAGAGCAATGTCACATTGAGAGTGCAGCTGTTGAGCTCGAGTCACAACGCCAGTTTTAAGGCGTTTGTGGTCTTGGTTCCCACTGATAAGCTGGCCACTTTCTTGCAGGAGCAGTACTGGCCGAAAGGTGTGGTATTCAGGCGCTTTCGGGGGAGGCTGCCGTCACCAATACCATCAAATTAGTTTTATATTGTATAATTCATAATATATGTATGTTAGTCTGTAAGGTATGTATCTATGGGCCTAGTAGCCTGAAATAAATAAATTATTATTATTAAAAAAATACCCAAAAAGACGAAAAAAAAATCCTAAAAAAATTACTTGTTAGATACCTACTTATATTTACACAGTTATTTATTTGAAGGTGTTTAGTAAAAATACAATTTATAAGTAGACCGATCTGAAATTATTATGGTTCCGATCGGCTTATCCTTAGGTAATGCGATTCAACCTTGCGCGCCAAAATCAATCGGATCGAACCAATCAGAGCCGAAATAGATGAAAGCGGTTGCGTGATCAACAGATCCAAAACCAATTCGTTTATATTCATAATTTACATTATTTACTACGTTATGTTACGTAATATAATATTTCAAAAGCCTAGCTATTCCTATGTTACCTGTAGAATAGCTAATTAGAAGTTTGTCAAAATTATAATACAAAATTATTATTTAAAGTTGCTGGTATACTATACAGGTATTCATAAATGGTAGTTAACTTTTAAGCAGTATTTAAAACAGCAAAATTTTGGTTTCTTGGTGTTTACTATGGACGTCTACAGTTCGGTGTAGACAACGATATGTTAGCAATCGAAGATAGTCTTTATTTAGTCGGTAGAGTGTCAGTGACACTTAAAGGACTCAGTACTCGTACTAGTAGTAGGTAATGGGATTATTGACCAAAATAGGGCGTATTATTTGCACCGTATTATACGTTGAGTGGGGACGAGTGGACATCGGATATGAGGATGCTTAGAGAAGATTTGGGCTGGAAAATAAAATATTTCCATACAATGCGTAACTGCTTTCATTTTAGGGTCCGTAGAAATCCGAGTGTCATTTCTAACTTTTTCTTTCAATCTTAAGCTGTGTATTTTTATAATCTCCGTAAAAAAAATACTGTAGGTACCTACTTACCATGTATTTTATCAGTAAGTAAGGTATTTTGCATACTTAGTACCTGCTTCCTTTTTTCCTTCATACGATAACAAATATATAATTATAGATATACATATATATAATACATATATAAGGAAAGTCAGGTGATATTGGTTTTAATGAACTGTTGATTAGTAAAATATGATTAAGTACCTATGTGATATTTACTGCGAAAATCTAAATCGATAAAGCAATTAGTCATTTCAAGGAAAATATTTACATTGTTTGGTACCTAAAAAGCATAAAGTAATTAATGAGTGTGTGTTAGCGGGAAATCAATCGACAAGCGAATCGCTAATTAGGAAACGGAGTGAAGGGTGCGTCGGGTTCACTCCACTTTGAACTTGCGGCTTGCGCTGAATCATTCACTTGAACATTATGATACATTCATTATGATGAAATATCGCGTACGTATCGCCCGCTGTACATCTCAGAATACTGCCCACATAAGCTGATCTCTCTTTATTATGGGTGGCAACAATAAAAAGAGCTCAGCATATACTGGCAATGTTCCCTGAGTGCGGCCGATCGATTATTTTACCAGAACATCATGACCTTCACTAGAGAGTTAAATCGACATTTTAATTTAACGATTTAAATAAAATTTAAAAACAGACAAATAAGGACAAGTAAACAAGTAAGCTTTCATACGTTATTGAGGAAATTTGTTGTGTTTATTCCAATTTTAGTACGAACACTCATTTTCACGACGTATAACACAATAGGCATTTTTTAAACCGACTTCAAAAAAGGAGGAGGTTTCTCAATTCGACCGTATATTTTTTTTTTTTATTTTTTTTTTTATTTGTGTTCGCGGATAACTTCGTCGTTTATGAACCGATTTTGATGAATCTTTTTTTGTTGGAAAGGAGATATTCCAGCGGTGGTACCATGATAAGGAAACCAGGATCTGATGATGGCATCCCAGAGAAATCGAGGGGAACCTTCGAAAATCGTAGGGGCGACTAGTGCGTTTGTAATTTTTTTCATTAACTATTTTAAAGCACTACTATTTTATGAAGGTCTGGAGTCGATCTGATGATGGAGCCGAAAGACAGTCGAGGGAACTCCTCAACGATTTACAGCAATTACCTGGTGTTTGGGCTTGATTAATTTGTATTGATGAGAACTTTACACCTAGATGGGTTGTGACTGTCATTAGGGGTCTGATGATGAAGACGTAGAACAGTCAAGGGAACTCCTCAATGATTTACAGCAATTACCTGGTGTTTGGGCTTGATTAATTTGTATTGATGAGAACTTTACACCTAGATGGGTTGTGACTGTCATTAGGGGTCTGATGATGAAGACGTAGGACAGTCAAGGGAACTCCTCAACGTTTTACAGTAGCTACCTTGTGTTTGGGCTTGATTAATTTGTATTGATGAGAACTTTACACCTAGATGGGTTGTGACTGTCATTAGAGGTCTGATGATGAAGACGTAGGACAGTCAAGGGAACTCCTCAATGTTTTACAGTAGCTACCTTGTGTTTGGACTTAATTCATTTCTATTGATGAGAACTTTGCACCCATATCGTTTATAAGTGCCATTACAGGTCTGATGATGGAGACCATAGACAGTCGAGGGAATTCTTCAACGATTTACAGCAGTTACCTTTTGTTGGGCTTGATTAATTTGTATTGATGAGAACTTTACACCTAGATGGGTTGTGACTGTCATTAGGGGTCTGATGATGAAGACGTAGGACAGTCAAGGGAACTCCTCAACGTTTTACAGTAGCTACCTTGTGTTTGGACTTAATTCATTTCTATTGATGAGAACTTTGCACCCATATCGTTTATAAGTGCCATTACAGGTCTGATGATGGAGACCATAGACAGTCGAGGGAATTCTTCAACGATTTTACAGCAGTTACCTTTTGTTGGGCTTACTTCATAAGGTTCAATATGCCAAAATGTTCATTGGTATGGCGCCACTAAAAATCGTGAAATAAAATTATTTTTATAAAAAAAAAAACCGACTTCATAAAAACCTGATGCACTAAAAAGCCTGAAATAATATTTCTATTACCACCTCTGCCTACCCCTTCGGGAAAACCAGACGTGATGGTGTGTTATCGAGTATTTGAAGTCGGTGCCAATCTTGGTATGCCAAGTCTACCTACTATAAAAGTAAGAAGATAGATTGGCACGACTTCAAATACTCGATAACACACCATCACGTCTGGTTTTCCCGAAGGGGTAGGCAGAGGTGGTAATAGAAATATTATTTCAGGCTTTTTAGTGCATCAGGTTTTTTTGAAGTCGGTTTTTTTTTTTATATAAATAATTTTATTGAACTTCGTCGGGAACAGCAATTATCATTCGTACTTGCATTACTGAGTGTTAATTAAAAGGAGAAAAACCTTTAAAAATACTGTTATGATTACTCTTTGTTATGTATCAGGGTATTTGGCACTGCATTGCTAAGTGCCGGTGAATAAATATTTGAATAAATTATTCATTCGGCCCTGATCGTGAACATTATGAACGATTCTTTATAGGATCTCATGTCAATCAATCTAACTATGTGTAACCAGGTTATTTTCTTTTAATTTATGTTGAGATAACACTAATTTACAGTTCGCTGACGGTGAGGGAAAACATCGTGAGGAAACCTACCTATCCCTCGGGATTAGGTAATAGTCAGTTCCTGTATACACGGCGACAAGGTTCACCACCTGTCACGTTGGGTTCTGACTATCAGGTGAAACGTGGGCTTTGAGTTGGTTAATACCTCCAGAATGTGGTGGTGTATGGCCACTCAAGCCTCTGACTACCCCCGAATGGGGATAAAAGTCGTGACGTTACACACACGTAACACTAGATTAGGCAATTCAACCACTACCTAGATTACCTATAGTCTAGTGTCTAAAATGTCTAAGTCGGGTGAAATCGTGTTGCATCCTTAGATGTCCGTATAAGTACTCGAAACCATATCTTTAACGTGGCCTTATAAAAGGTATAAAGGCATCGTTTTTAAAACCTGAGGGTCTAATATGGAAACATTGCAGCAATGCTGCAAAAAATTATCCCTCCATCAGAATCCACAAAATTTCCGTGAAACGGTCACGAATGGCGTAAAATGTGTCACTATTTTACAGATATTTTGTGGAATTGTTAAGGATACTGCTAGAAAATCAGAAAAATGAATTGCTTTGGCAATGTTGCATAGCGTCACTATAAGCCCCTGAATACAACCCTTTGTTTACTTAAAAATTCTGTACATTTCTATGAAACATTAGCAACATGCGTCACCTACAAATACACAACGACAAAGCGTGTTGTTTCACCGATCTAGGTTTCCGCGTGACGTGTGAATTACATTGTTTTAATTAAATGTAAATTGTTGTTTTTCGGCGTTACATCTGGGCCAATTTGTTGCTTAATAGTAAACGGTTCAAGTTATTTTAGAAACGATAACATTATGTTTAGAAAATTCGAAAATTCTAATAGGTAGTTTCACTATCTGAATTTGGGAGAGCAGACGGTCCAGTCGCTACGTGTAGTTATCCGAAATTCACCTACGAAGCCGACTTCAACACAAATTGGAAATAATATTGTAAAAAAATATCCGTCGCCTTTGGAGCGTGTTCATATTCCGTAAGAATCAGTGTTGGATTATCCGATAAGCCAAGTAAACAATCGCTTAAGGTATCGCGTCTTGGAGGGCACCAAAGTCATAAAAAAGTGTACTGAGAGCGTACCTACTTATAAAAATTACGTGCCTTAACACGAGGTTGACTGATGCAGGAAATGTCTATCTGGGATGTATTTAATGACCAGTTGCGACATTCTGAAACTCAACCTGCCTCTTTCTTTAAAAATATGCACCAACCAATGTAAAAGGTATTACGCCGTAACAGAATACAAAACATAAAAGAACGATTTGTGTAATCTTCCATTTTGGAAAACCAGAATTAGGCCTATGCCTAATTCTGGTCTACATCAGTAGTGACATTTAAATCTTAAATCGATCTCAATACCAAGATCAATCATATGATAACAGTTTGAACGTGTCAATTTGTACTGGTATGAATGTTAAGAATTAAGATGCTCCAACTCCGAGCCTAAGTTCTCTATGACAGTTTTGGAGCGAAACATGTTTTTTTAAACGAATTTCTTCTACTGGGTGAAATCGATATCGTGGGCAATATTTTAGACGGTGATTTTACACATGATTCAGAATATTTAGGGAATATTAATCAACAAATCAATTGATAAAAAATTATTACCCAGGTAAGGTATACCAGTTAAATGGTTTGCTTAATTGCTTACCCGAGCAATATTTTTTATCAATAGATTTTTTTTTCCCAAAATATTCTGAATCATGTGTTGAGTGATATTTTAAAATATTGCCCACGATTTCAATTTCACCCTGTATATGATATTTTCAAAGCAATAAAAGTCCTTCATTAGGTAACATCAACTTTCAGGTTAACTTACCTAATTCATATTTTAGTAATAAAAATACTCGATTGCAAAGTTCCAATCCCGAAACTGGGCGACTCAATGTGTTCCTGGCTAGATTTATAGCACAAAATAAATCCGAGCGAGTGTGGGCGAGTCTCGGAAAGAAAACGGTTTTGACATTGACCTTGATGTGGTAATTTTGCATCTATGCGATGTAAAAATAACGTATTTCCCTCTTAGCGATTTATCTGCAGTAGTTAAGGATAACCTGCTAAATAGTCCACTACCAATTGATAATTATGAGATCTTGGCATATTATATGAACATTTTCCGTGTGTTATATCGGGGTAATAAATAAAATAAATGGGGTACCAGGCTCATTGATTGATAATTCTGAAGGCGCTGATGCATAAGTCACTCAATCACTACAGATTGATAGTAGTTAAAACGAAGAGGAGACCTTTAGAATATAAACAAAATAAATGGGTTCGTTACTATCACAACTTTTATCACGAATTTGTGTACCAACTTTAGTTACTATATTTTTCACTAGAATAAGCGATACAGCTTATAAAAGTCGCCTATTCTTGTCTAAGCGCCGCCATACATGGACTGTTTGTAGCTGTCGGTACCGGCAGCTCTTGGCGTCAAGCAGTCGGCGGGCTGTCGCGAGCTATCGGCGGGCTGTCGATGCGGTCGACTGCAAACAACAGCTCTAGCTCAAGCAGTCGGCGGGCGGTCGATGCGGTCGACTGCAACCAACTGCTCTAGAGCTGTCGGTTCCGACAGCTACAAGCTGTCCGTGTATGGCGGCGCTTAGTAACTACGTTGAGCCGACCTTTATGTTGGGCATATGCAGGGCGATCAGATTTCTTAACATAGGTACCTATGAACATGTACAGTATTAAACGTTCTCCTACGTTACAAAATCTGCTCTACCCTGCGCTGCGCTGAACTGCGTGTCAGAATGAAGTGAACACTTTCTATCTTAAACTCGTGGTGTGAAGGAATCTATACTCTTATTGGTGTAGAGCCAAGCTGTAGCCAATTGGCTGCAGCTCATTTACCTATGGGTTGGCTCGACCGGGGTAGTACCACCCACTCACAGAAGATCGGAATGTATTTGCTACAAGTTGTACTTACAGATGTCCCAATTCGTGTGCTATCACGAAAGCGCTAGTCAGCCCTTCGTCCCGGTCGATGGCGGCTGATCTGGCGCGCGAACAGACCCCGCCGACGGGGGCGTAGCCCGAGGGGCCCCCGAGCTGTGCGCGCGTCAGCCACAGCGCTGCATCCCAGCCAGTGCTGTCTGAAACATACCGCCAGTTGTTATAGGTATTCTTCTTAGAAGGAAGCGCTAACATACACGGACTGCATTTTGCAGTTTGGTTGCAGTCGACGGCACGCGACTGCACACGGACTGCATTTTTGCAGTCGGAAGTGACAGCTCTATTGCAGTTGGTAGCAGTCGACGGCACGCGACTGCACACGGACTGCATTTTTGCAGTCGCGTGTATAGCGGCGCTAAGAGTAAGGATGGTTTTAACCGGGGGCTACTAACGCTACATATCAATTATTCTGCAAATACAATACATTTTTCGGATTTTCTTGCAGAATCCTTAGCAATTCCACAAAATTTAGGAAAATGGCCACGATAGGCGTATCTCAATGTGTAACTATAGATAGTAATTTTCTGTGTTGGTAGATTAACGTAACCTATCGATGTAGTGTAACTGTGTAAGTAGGTAACCTGCATACACCCTACAATTTTCTACTTATTCGCCTTACTATTCTAACCATATTAAATATCTGCACTTTTCATCTGTTATCTCTGACAATTGCCCTACTTAAGTAAATATTAAAATACCCAAATGCATCTTCCAATATAATAAAGATAGACTAATTACACAGCTGAATTTAATTACCCGTATCGTGTTCTCATCACATCACATGTTTAACCAGTTTTAAGAAAACTGAATTACAACGCCATCTAAATAACTTTATACACGATGTAGTTGTGCACATTCGTCGTTTCTAGATCAAGACGGAAAATTTTATTTTTAAATTAGCTGAAGACAACATAAATCTGTAGAGTTAAAAAATACTGGGACATGTGTCATTATAGCATGATATCAGATATGATTTAACGTTCGCACCGGAAGTTGTTATAACGCTACTTGTAATAAATATATCTTAGAATAAACTGTATCGTGCGCGCGCGCTCACTTCCTAATCCAACGCTAGAGACGCTAGAGTTAACAAATTTGATGTGGATAGACTTTGATATCAAGGGCTTGTTGTATGCTATGCGACTCTACTATATTATAGAGTTTTAGTGAAGTAAGTTCAGATTTAGAGGTCAGTATAGAGCGATAATTTCATTCAACTTGTGTTGATGTTTACTCAAAATTAATTACCGATACTTTTTATTATTGTTAAATAATGATTACGTCCAAAATAAAATACAAAACATAATGTAAACACTAAGAACTAAACAAAAGGTACTGCACCTGCGGGCAACTTCATCAAATGTTTGTAGTTCCATTTATTCACAGCTTCCAAAGACTTTTTAATGTTTCCGTATTTGATCACCTGTTTATTCTCTTCGTACAGAAACAGTTTGTTGATGACAAGGGTCATGTTGGAGTTTAGCGATGGATCGTTGAAGATGGCGCTCACCTACAACGGATAAATTTATTGTTAAACCCACTGCGGTAAACGAATCTTTGTATTGTTATACCTACATTGACGATCAAAATGCGTTGTAGTTGATATTTTATATAAATATATTCATCAGTAATTTAGTAAAATAATTTGCAGTGTAATCGTAAGTGCAGATATTGCATCGGTGCTGGCTAATTTAGGTTGGCAAATATAATAAACAAATGTAACAGGACTCTAATCATGAGCCCACATGTTGCATTGCACCATAATTGAGATTGTCATTTAGTTTCAAAAATAAGGTCGCAGTATTATCGATACATGATGCAAGTACTCACGATATTCATCAAAGCTAATATGTAGTGCTTCACTCGCTCGGTCCCATGGAACTTGAGCATGGTATGGTCAGCCACAATGGCCAGTTCGAGCCACAAACCTTTCACACCTGGAACAAATTACAGTATCACACCGAGAACAGCACGAGAACAAATCTTCGAGGATCACACACGCACCTGACATCGGTCTACTAATAGTCTGAACTCCGCGAAAGTATTCAATATCGGAGTGGACGCTGTTGCGGACTCGCACGTGCGGGACCGGCACCGGGTCAGCCTCGTCCCCGAAGTCAAGATCAAGGTCAGTGACCGTGTCTCCGGTGAGATTATACGCGGCCGGGCGCTCCGACAGCACGACGTCGCGCCGCCGCACCACATGCGCGCCCTCCGCCTGCGGCTGCAGCACGAACTCCTCATCCCCAACTTGCAGCAACCCATACAGCTGTCCATCGCACTCCGTCACCGTGGCGGACGACTCCTCCACGTCTATCACTCGGCCCCTGTAGAACTGGCACTCGGTGTAGTAGGGCGAGCGGATCGCTCTGTTCTCGTGCAGCTCGAGGTGCCAGCCGAGGAGCTTGAGGCGGCGCGTGGTGCTCGGGGTCCGGGTGTGGGCGCCGGCCGCCGCGAGGAGCATGGCCGCCCAAAGCCAGCGCGGCATCGTCCGCGCGCCGTCGCGAGCTCCGTCTCTCTGGCTGCCGCACGCCGCGGTGCGCTCACGCATCTACGCACATGGCGGGCGTCTCGTCGCGCGGAAGGTAAACGACTCCGCGACTTATAGATTGCATGCCTCGTACCCCATGCGTCATTTGTAAACAAAGGGCGAAGCGGCTGTTTTTGTTTTATCGCCTAGCGTGTTAAGCGTCTGTGTGCGCATTTAAACAATTAATGCATCGTTTAGAAACGTATTTCTAATCGGGCGCCGTTCAGGGGTGTGCAGTGTTTCCTTTCGCTTGGCGTTTATTGCAAACTTGTAATGAGTGAGTGTCTGATAAGAGTGCTGCGATAAATGTCAAGTGCATGAACTTTCGCATCGGTAATTGAGTTGATAGCGATACAGAACAACATTATTGTTTTATATTGCTTATTCCTCGCGAAACAGTAGGTACAACTGTTTATAAGTACCTAATCTAATCGTGTGTAATTTTATTTTCAGTTAAAACCATGGACCAGTTACTAAGGGGACTGGCCCTAAGCAAGTCGGCCGAGTGGTCGGCCTAGTACTAACATCGACATAAAACGAAGCGAGTAATTCAACTATTTACCGGTAAATAGAAAAATGAAAATGAAAAAACAATGACCACGTTTTGTTACATACAAATATCTAATAAGGGCACCTCTTTCTTTAGTCTTTACTCTGTGGTTAAAACACAGAGGCAATAATAATAACCTTATTGTATAAATGAATAGGTGAGTAAGTATCTAGAATATATCCGAAAATTTAAACATTTTCTAGCTCTTATGTCTAAAAATATTTAGGTCATAACTATTGCGGTGTTAATTACATATTTTAGAACTGCCTTAAAATAATAAATTAGTAAATTAAGGTCCATATATACGATATTCAAACCTGATAAAAAAAAATACAGTCGCATGAAATATTATTAGCACACTCTATGCATTTTAAATATTTTAGTCACGTGGTCGGCCGATGCATATTCCACATGCGAGGGACAGGCAACACACTGCGTTAGGACGCGACCACACAGCGACTACCTGATTGGTTATATTATCTTTTCTACTGTAGCCCACAAATGGTGAGTACACAGTCTACTCTCCAGTCACTGTGAAATTGCACTTTTTCAACGACTACCAATAATTGTGTTTATACGGTACCTACCTCTTCATAGGGCCACGTGCACAGCATCGATCGTTAATGTAAAGCCACTTAAAGTCTTGTTTTTCAAACCATTTACCATCCCACTGCTGGGCAAAAGCTTCCCCTATATTTCTGTAACTCTATAATTGTAACTATTGAGCCATTTCCGGCCTAGTGTTCAAATTGTCACTCGAGAGAGTGACTCTATCTTTCGAATGTAACCCTAAATTATTATTATCGTAGTTTCCAAGGTTCGTTGGGAGTGGATCAATGACCTATACGTGTAGTGTGAATGGGTCTTTAGTTCGGTAATATGACGAGCCTGATGCATCGCTAGTGAATAGTGATACATCAGGCTCATATTTCATTCGTGAACTGTACTTGTGTGATATCATGTACAACTCGATAATAACGTACTGCTGGAATGTTTAATGAATTTAGACGTTATGTTTAAAATATTGCACAAAAGGAAACAACAGTTGATGGAAGAAATACTACTTATTGTTTCTGTTATTAAAGCCATAATTACTCCGTAAATTGGATGGGTATTATTTATTATACTAAGGGCTGACCTCAACAATTAGAGTAGTAAACGGACTGTCACCAGCACATCAAACAATTGGTTACTACTCTAACGGTCCGTTAGCGTATTGGTGAAGTCGGCCCCAATTTCATTGGATCTAGGTAGTAATTAATTTTAACGGATGACCTTTCGTAACGGAAAGGCGCAAATGATATCGTAAACATACAAAACTCTTAGCGCCGCCATACAGTCACTTCTTGTCGACAGCTCTAGAGCAGTTGGTTGCAGTCGACCGCATCGACCGCCCGCCGACTGCTTGAGCGGTCCGTGTATGGTGAATGTCAATTTTGTATTGAAACTGCGGTCGACTGCAACCAACTGTTCTAGAGCTGTCGATAAGCAGTCAGGTGTATGGCGACACTTAACGAACCTCTACTGATGCCTTAATGAGATATATGTACAAGGAAAACCAATACGATTTCGTAAATTGTCTGAAGTGACTGTCGTAAACTGAAGTCCTTGCTAAATACACATAAGTACGTCGGTGGCCGTGAAGTGAACATGCAAATTTCCCGCAGCATTTCCTACAATAATACATCAACGTTTAAATTTAGTTTACTTCATGAATTTCTCGTGAAATTGCGCATTTAGATAAGCGCACTAAAGTACCAATCATTTACGTTACGTTGCCTCAAAGCGCTCTCCTAGAAGCTTTTTAAATATAAAATTCTTCTTGGATGTAAAATGCATCGTCTCTTCAGTGAGACAAAAAGGGATACCTGTAGTGTCTTTTTTAGGGTTCTGTACCCAAGGGTGTCAACGGGACCCTATTACTAAGCCTACGCCGTCCGTCTGTCCGTCCGTCCGTCTATCCGTCCGTCTGTCGGTCTGTCAGCGGGCTGTATCTTACAAACTGTAATAGGTAGAGACTTAAAATTTTCACAGAATGTGTATTTCTGTTGCCGCTACAACAACAAATAATAAAAATAAAATAAAATTTAAAAAGTAAGGGGTCCCCATTCTAGAAACTTAATTTTTTGATGTTTTTATTCTACGGTGGTGGTACGGAACTTTATGTGCTTGTCCGACACGCACTTGTCCGGTTTTTTATTTTTAGTTCCACATTACATTACACTTTGTTACATTACTTAAGTACCTTGCTTTGAGTTAGGAATTATTTATTATTATTCCTACTTAAAAATAAAAACACAATACAAATTTAAATTTTTATTACACTTGTTACAGAGTTATTTAATTTAATAAATAATCATTTATTTTAGGCTACGCTATTCATGACTCTATTGTAAGTTTCACAACTAAAAATCTGTCAAAAACAATTAATTCCCACCTCCGTGGCGTTCGTCAAAATCGTTTAAATACTTGTCAATAACATCGTATATCTCGTTTTCACCTAAATTGTGTTTTCTGAACAGAATGTGTGAGAAACCTTCTTTGCTCTCACTTGCGCTGTTAGAGTCCTTAAACATAATAGTAATAAGAGTGCCCTCTTCGCCGGGGTTCACATCCTCAAACAGATATTTTCTCAGATTGTTCGACAGGTATTTCCCCACGTCTCCGGAGCGGCTGTAGCCGTTTTGTCTAAAGTTGTCTAAAGGGAACTTTGGGTCGTCTCTGAGTGCGTCGGCCAAGGAAGCCACGGTACCCACTTGCACTGACAAATCTTTAATTTGGCTGTTCGGCCCACCAAAACCCTGGAAAAGATAGTTTAATAAATAATTAATTATGAGATAGGTATGAGGTGATGGGGATAAAATAAGTTCTATAAGCTACACTTATTTGCTACGATTAAATTAATGAGCACTGTAACATAATACCTAGGTACGTAAATTTGTTTGAATACTATTTATTTAGTTATACAGGCTAACTGGTTAAATACTTTACATATTGAAGGACATGATAATTTATGGTAACATGAAACGTTTAAAAAATAAAATGAAGAAAATACCAATGAACTACAGAGAAAACCTTCATGAAATTAACGTGCTAAAACTCGGAAATCGTGGACACCGCAGTGCCTCGCGTAGAACGCTAGTGCTAATGACACTAATGACACTTGATAGGTACGTCAAATCAAGGAGGTACGATCCTGACCACGCTTATTGTTTTGAGTGGATAATTAAGATAAATTAGGCAAATATTAGGCACCTATTTTTTACATAATTAGAACGAGAATCGAGTACTGAGCACTCTATATCAATATATGTAAAGTGTTCAACCAGTCAGCCTGTATAGTATTTAGTAATTTTATTGTATGATTAGTGCCCAAGGTGTCAGAGTTGCATGGCAACTAGGGGGTGCATTCCGAAATTCCGAAATTTCATAATTTCGAAATTTCGGATCATTTTTGCATAGTTTTCAATTTCGGAATTTCGGCCATTCAGTTTCGGAATCCGAAATTAAATTTAGTTTCTTAACAGCCGCCGTAATTCTTGAATGAATCATTTTTCCACTTCGTACGCTATCCTAGAGTCTTTATATTGGAACTGGAACATTATGGAACTATTAAAATGCCTGTAGTATAATATCCCGCGACCTAAATATTGAGAATAAAAGTACAAAGACATTATGTGAGAGGGATACTACTTACGTATATTCCCAAAACTGTTCATATTTCCTGGAGGGGTTTATCAAGGCGGGGCAAAATTCGACAAGTTTCATCAAGTCTTTCAAATCAAAGGCTTGCGTCAGCCTGGACTTTCTCTCAGTTTTAACTTATTGAGCCTAAACATGATGCGTAAAAGTAAGTTTAAAAACTAAAACCCGACTACGGAAAAAACGCGCTCTAAAAAGTATGAAACAAGAAAATATTCTCATCTAGAGGATAGCCGTGGTCCGTGTAGGTCTTTTAGGGCCAAATGGCACATGAACACGGACCACGGCTATCCTCTAGATGAGAATATTTTCTTGTTTCATACTTTTTAGAGCGCGTTTTTTCCGTAGTCGGGTTTTAGTTTTTAAACTTACTTTTTATTTAATTATTTTGGAGTTATAGGTAACAATATATATATTTTTGAAATGTGCTCATCAAGCTCTTTCATTTGATACCCCACACGGTTTCATTAAAAAATGTTTTTTTTTTAGTTCATGACATTATGTCCTCTAGAGGGCGCCATATGCAATTTTATGTGACGTCACCTAGCCTATAACCAGCGCGCCATTAAGCCGCTTCTGACGATACCTCATTTGTTAAATTACGACAAGTAGTTTGGAAGTTAGGTGGGAACAGATGCACATACATACATACATACATACATACATACATACATACATACCGGTCAAAATCATAACGCCTCCGTAGTCGGGTAAAAACTAGAGTCTATGAAACCAAACCCAAGAAATCGTTTGAACATTATCATAGAGGCACGAAATAACTATAGAGCGAGGGTGTATTTCTGTCCTGAACCTGTTTCTTATTAATCCGAATTTGATCAATAGTAGTTTGCTAATCATGAGATTAGGTTAGGCAGAGGCACGTACAGAGGACCAGATCATGAAGGTGAAGGCTAGAAATTTGTGGAATAATCAACGGCACAGGAGTGAAATCAGTGTCGGGTAAGGAAAGATCCCAGACTGTCTTTATTGTCCTTTCGAGATTTTCCCCAAAAAATCCTAATTCTCCTTTAACCATTTCGCATAGACTTCCTTCAGTATCCTCCATTTATCTGTCTAACAGGACCTTTCCAGTTCGTGCGGCCTTCTTAACGTCATCTTTTCATAGCACTTGAGGTCCCCTTAGTGGACATTTATTTTTCGATAGTCTCGAGTCTCCACTAGAGTAGCGATTTGCACCAAGATCCCTGATTTTGCTTAACATGACAAGTCCTTCATTCAATTTGAGGCAGGTTACTTGTTTCCTGACTTTGCTATGGTTTCTAACGGTCAATGGTCCAGCTTGCTGAGATCTTTCGCTTAATAATATTGATCTAATTACGCCGATGAGACCGCCAGCAATGTGGAGACTTTGCTTATTTTATCTGCTACTTCTATTTAAGTACCCGAAGGCCCTTGTCATCGTATCTGATGAAACTCTTTCTATCATTCCCAGTCTAGGGCAGTATCTTTCACCTCCTGATACGATATGATATCAACCTTAAAATAAATAAGGCTCATGTAATTTATTCCTGGTCCTGCGTCTTCCTCATCATCGCTTTCCTCCTATCTTTTCTTCTAAGATGATTTTCATAAAGTTGTCATATTGTATGAGATGAAAACATTTTTCTTCTGCTACTAAGTATTGTTTCTAAACGTTCTTCTTTATTTGACTCTCATTTGTAACAGATTTTTTTCCATTATCCTTCATCACCACATTTCAAACGTTTCAATCTACACTATGCTCATCTCTTTCAATGAGGGTCCACGTTTCACACCCATATAGCGCTACGCTTTATTTTATTTATACAATTACGAAATTGCCTGAGCTGGTCTGTGAAAATATTTTTGAAGGTGACTGAATGAAATGTTTTTGTTTTGTTGTCTGTTTGTCTGTATATCTGTACTTATGTTCGAGCATCACAAGAAAATGGCTCAATCGATTCTAACGAACTTTTCACTAAACATATCATCACAATATTAGGGGTCGAGCTACAGAATAAAATCTAGCAGTAGTTGAAGCTGCGGCTGAAAGCAATTTTTCGTCGTAAAATCATTCGAAAACGACATATCTATTGTTTTTTTAAATGAAACTAGCCGTTAAACACAAATTTGTACTAAACGTTTCAAATTTTACAGTAAAATTGCAATTTATAATCGATTTACCAAAATGTCGTTTCAATTTCGGAATTCCGAAATTTCGAAACTGACGAGCCCAATTTCGTAGGCCAATTCCGAAATTGAAAATCTACGAAACTGCACGCCCTAATGGCAACACGACTGCTGTCCAGATGACAACAACTGAGACCGACTTATTACATTCCCTCCGAAGCAGGGAATAGTAATTTTAACTTTTTAACTAGGTATCTTTCTAATTCGTTTCCAAGAAACTGAGTCCTAAACTAGTGTAAGTACAGCCTAGATTAAACATAGGCTTTATATCATCGCTATGTAAACAAGTAGACGGAAGCAAGTCTAAATGGCTGTTATAAATCTGCTTGTAAAATGGGATGTCCCAGACTCCCTTTTAAAGAGCAAATTGATAATAAACGAGGGCATAGATAAGGTTAATGTGACGCAATCAACATATGAGTGAAATAATTCAGATGATGCATCTGAATTATTTCATGCATGTGTTGATTGTGTGTTGAAGTGTCTCAATCACATTGAAATAATAAATGTTAACTAAGATCATAGATAGGTTCAGCAAATATCTACCAAATTGCAAGATACGAAAGTTTATTTTATGAAAAAATAGGTATATTTGTATGTGTATTTTTGTATGGCATTGGAAATGGGGCTAGACTAGCAGTTTTTTTTCTGGAAAATAAGTATCATGATAAATGCAGGCAGCTAAGAAACCCTTAAAACTATTTGCCGAAGTTTATATATTTTTATTTTACGTCTTTGCGATGGCACATTTGTACCCTATTTGACCCCTCATGATGTATTTAAAAATCCTTGCTTGGGGTTATATTATAATAAACTCCTGTGCAAAATGTCATACATCTAGACCCCACCGGCTTAAGCAGTGCGTTGTCTGACAGTCGATATCAGAGTTTTATTAAGTAGTTCCGTTCAAATTAGTAACCTCCGTTTTCTATTAACATACTTATCATTTTATGGTACTTAAACTATTTATGTGAAGTCCCTCTACCGTTCTCTACATGAAAGTTATTGTAAAACATGTATAAGCCCACACACCTTTTCTTAAATCCAGTACGGAAACGCACAATTAGCGACCATAAACATGTAAGTAGTAGGTAATGTGTGTATCGGTTAATATTATGAGCCAATACATAAACGATTGTCAAATAAACGGTGACAGTGTGTCAAATGCCGCATGTATCAATTGGAGACAGATCCGGCTCCCACGTCCACTAAGTAAATGATGCATGTTAGTCTGCTCTATAGGGTCAAGGTAACCACTTTAAAAGTCGGCTTGTTGTAAGTTTCTTTTATTTTCTACACGGTGACATTATGTTACAACGGCAAACCAGAAGTATTTAATATTTACTAGGTATTCATTCAAAAATAGGTTTGTAAGTACTATCTACCGCGTGCGGCGACCAGCCGGGAGTTTAACTCATACTATTTATAAGGTTTTTTTAGTGCACCGATTATTACTATAATATATTGGACGATGGTTCGCCGTTATAAGTCAGTCAAATTGTCACATATTATAATTTTAATTTTTTTTTTAATTAATAAAAAAAGGATGCATGATGATGTCATTACATGTGAAAATTCCATAAGTGAAAAATGATGGTACGTACTTGAAGGTTCGCTAACGTCACCAGATACCCCACGACCCCCAGATGCATGGTGGCAGAATACTCGAACAGATACTTGAACAAATTAAACACTCGCGATGTCCGTTCACTGCGTGTACTTCCATATATTTGGGGCTCGCGACGGTCCTCCAGTATTTATAATTTGTATTCCAACAGCTTTTGCAAATTTTCCAAGCTGCCTACTGGCGTCTTAGAAATGTTTTGTACGAATGTTAATAAGTACGAACAAATGAGGGAATTTACATGACAATACGCATGTTTCATATGTTTTTGTTTATGTGAAGTACACGTCTATCTAGTTATTTTTAACAAATCTTGAGGTGTCAGTTCGTCAATCATGAATGGTTTTTTTTATATCTGCGTACGTGTTTTATTCTCATTCTAATGAAGTTTCTAGAAGCATTCGACGTGTGCAAAATCGCACAATTCAATTCTAAGACCTAACAGATAATAGTTTAAAGTTAGACTACACAATCAGTCATGTCCAATTTGTGTTACCATACGCGAAAGTCACTTAAATAATGATTCAATTTAATAATAGCATACGCTTGTCAGACCGCAGTGAACTTAACTATAGGTTTTATCACGCCTCTCCTGTGTAAATCGATCGCACAAAAACGAACTTATTAAATACTATGACACGATGTTCCCGAGTTCATCAGTTTACTTATCCTATTAGATCATGGAGTGACGTCATTTGTCGGTCGTCAGCGTGTCTGTCAGTCGCATGTCGGTGTTGGCTTACGAGATGCTCCTTTGAAACCGAGACGATTGATGCTCGCATCGACCCCTGGCGGCGAGTGATAGGAAGCATCTCCTTTGAGAATAAATTACACCATACATAAATACCATTCAGGAGATAAATAAACGCCAGACGAACACACCAACACTATGGTCCCAAACTAAGCAACGCTTGTACTATGTGTACCGTACAATAGACTGGGGGCGATCCCAATGACAATAATAGTGTAATATCAATTTATGATGTGGTAGTTTGGTATGAAAGCAATAATTAGGTTCATGTAGGCTTCGAATTTCGAATATTTTTTTACACATTTTCGTAATAAATTAGTGTCAGTGCTTGTTTCAGAATCGACAAATAACTTTTATCCACAAAATAAATGTAATGTTTTGACAGTTTTTTCAAAGAAAATCTGTTAATACGGCATTTTTATTTGGTGAATAAAAGTCATCCCAAGATTCTGAAAGCGGCGCTTAGTTAAGATTACTTAAGTGGGTTTTAACAACTTGCCACGTGTTCGTAACTATTGGTGTTGTAAAAATAACATCATGATTCTCGTCTAATTTCATGTAAAAATAGAATTAAGGGTTAATAATAATCAAAGAAGATCAATTATTTACAACAAGTTAATTAGTAAAGAAAGATTACAAGAATTAAGAAATGAAATAGCACTAGAATTACAGTCGACACATCAATTTACACAGTCTGATATAACAATGCGCACCCAAACAAATAGTCCTACAATCTCTACTTGCACATTGGATCAACCTACACTGAATATGACGAGTAGGATGAGGTGGTCAGACGAGCTCAATGAAAGTTTAATGAAATGCTACTTTGAAGTAACCGAATTAGAAACAAATATGACGGTTTATAGAAAGAAACTCCATTCAAAATTCATTGAAACTCACCCGGAACATGCAGACATATCAGCACAAAGACTTTCTGATCAGAGAAGATCCATAGTTAATAATAAGCTTATAGACCTCAATAAATTGCAAGACATCAAAAACGAAGTACAACAAAAATATAGACAATTACATCGACCACCACCCTTCAACACTGAGCACGGGGATAGAACTAGTGCCACACAAATAGATACCCATCCTACAAGTCACACACCTAGCACAGATCCTGCCATAGCAATAGATACTCAAACCAGATTCAGTCCCATTCATACTCTCACAGAGACACACATTGAAATAAACACGCCACAGACTCCATTACATATGCAAAATACGCCTGAAAATTCATTCATAAGCAACATACATGTATTTGAAACCGTAGAAGAAATTAACCAGGAGATAGAAGACACTTTCCAAGAAACCCTAGACCACTTTACAAATACGAACCCAACTAGTAGACCGCCAATACCTAAACAAAAGACTTCGCGAAAATTAGCAACAATAGTTAACTACATAAACACCTTTACTTTACCGAAATACGTTAATGAAGATACTGACTTTAACAGATTACAAAATGTGATTTATTGTGCAGCATGGACCGCAGCTAAATGTAATGGAACCAAATTATCACTAGATGGCAATAGAGTTTACAGAAGAAGACCACAGAGAAAACCTAAATGGCAATTAAGACTAGAAAATAAAATAGAAGAATTAAGAAGACAAATAGGAAGAATAACACAATATGTTAATGGCAATAGAAACGAGACACTTACTATTCAAGTAACCCAAATTATGAATCAGTACAAAACGCATTCAGTTCATGAAGACCCCAATACACAACCCGCACACTTTTTAGACACCCTAAAGCAGAAACTAACACTAACCAACGCTAGACTAAACAGATACCGGGCATGCACACTTCGTAAAACGCAAAACACACAATTCGCCAACAATGAATAACGTTTTTTACCGCGACCTCAAGAATTCTACAACCAATCACACTGAACACACACCCATTAATCCAAGTACACCAACAGACGACGTACTAAGAAGATTCTGGGCAGGAATATGGGAGTGCCCCGTAGACCATAATAAAGAAGCAGAGTGGATTGGTGAAGAAGAAAATAGGAATATTAATATTATTACACCAATGGAATTTGAACATATATCAATTGTAAATTTCAGGAATGTTATCAGAAAACTTCATAACTGGAAAGCTCCAGGTTCTGACAGAATCCATAATTATTGGTATAAGAAATTCAGCCACATACACCCATACTTGCACAATCATATCAATAACTTCATTCAGAATCCACATACAATACCCAGCTATAAAATAATCACCTCCTGTATTACAGAAGTGATCCACTCCCATATTAGCGACAATAATATCTTAGCAGAACAGCGGAAAGGTTGTAAACGGTTTAGCCAAGGTTGCAAAGAACAACTGACCATTGATTCAATTATACTCCAACAGGTTAAAAAAGCAAAAAGTGAACTGCACACTATGTACATTGATTACAAGAAAGCTTATGATTCTGTACCCCACTCCTGGTTACTAAGTGTCCTAGATATATATAAAATTCACCCACTCCTGATTAACTTCCTTCAGATCACAATGCAGAAATGGACGACACGACTCATAATTACAGCCAATAATGAAACAGTGGAAACAGACCCCATACAAATTAAACGCGGCATCTTTCAAGGAGATTCTTTAAGCCCCCTTTGGTTTTGCTTAGCCTTGAACCCCTTATCTAATATACTTAATAACACCAATAATGGCTACTCATTAAAATATAAGGACGACGAGACAAACAGACTGACTACATATCGACTAAACCATCTAATGTACATGGACGATATAAAACTATATGCACCTTCTCAAAATAAATTAACTCAATTAGCTAAACTCACTGAAGACTTCTCTAAAGATATATGTATGATGTTTGGATTAGATAAGTGTAGAATTAATTCCGTCAAGGCTGGACAAAACCAAGATCTTAGTTACACACTAGAAACCGGCCAGCTGATCACTTCATTAGAACAGAATGAAGTGTATAAATACTTGGGGTACAACCAATCACACCAGATACAATACAAAGAAACCAAAGCCAAACTCATTTTACAGTTTAAACACAGACTAAATACATTACTCCGATCACAGCTATACTCACGCAATCTCATTAAATCAATAAATTCTTTTGCAATACCTATCCTGACATACTCTTTTGGTGTCATTAAATGGTCGAAAACTGAGCTTCGAAAATGCAGAGAATAATAAACACCACCATGACCAAGCATAGAAAACATCATCCTCGAGCCTGCATACAACGTCAAATATTACCCAGAGACGAGGGAGGCAGAGGACTGATAGATATAATAAACTTACACAACAATCAAATACATATACTACGAAACTATTTTCACCACAAGGCAACATCATCCTCACTACATAGAGCAATAGAATTCAATGACACAAAACTGACACCATTAAATCTTCGCGACAAATTACAGCAAAAAAACGAAAATCAAACATCCATACAAACAAAAATAGACGAATGGTCCCGAAAATCCCTACACGGAAGACACCGCCACGACTTGTGCCAACCCAATGTCGACAAAGCTGCGTCGAACGCGTGGTTGAGTCGTGGAGAACTCTTCCCGGAGACTGAGGGATTCATGATAGCTATACAAGACCAAACAATAGAGACTCGAAATTACCAAAAATATATCATTAAAACCCCAAACCTACCAACAGACCTATGTCGCAAATGCAATAGCTCCTCCGAGACCATACAACACATAACAGGCGCATGTAAATCAATAGTACAAACGGATTACAAACACAGACACGACCAAGTTGCAAACGTCATTCATCAAAAAATCGCCCATAAACTCAAACTCACCACAAATCAACCTGTACCATATTACAAATACACTCCTGAAGTAATACTAGAAAACACAGACTACCGACTATACTTTGATCGCGCTATACTTACAGATAGAACTATTCATTACAATAGGCCAGACATTACCATACACGACAAGAAAAATCTCACAGCATTTATCATCGACATAGCCATACCAAATACCCATAACATGCAGAACACAATAGCCGAGAAACTTTCGAAATATACAGATCTGAAGGACGAAACTAAACGAATGTGGCGACTTAATAGTGTTACCATTGTCCCCATAGTCCTATCATCCACTGGTGTCATCCCAAGACAACTTCATGAATCGCTGAAAACACTTAAATGTATGGGGGGAGGCCCCATACATTTACACAACTCTCCAAAAAGCAGTCATACTAAACACATGCAGAATAGTTAGGAAATTTCTACAAACTGACACAACAACACCCTTACAACCACACACACAGCCACTAAACACCACACAACACCAATCTCTACCATCAGACCAAACACCCAACCTCCCCGGCTAACACTTGGCTTAGGCCCGTGCTAGCTCGGTATACCGGCGTAGCCGAGACTAAAAATTGAAAAAACAAAAATAATAATAATAATAATATCCTGGGACATTTTTTACACACGGCTACCTGATCCCAAACTAAGCAGAGCTTGTACTATGGAAACCAGATAACTGATATTACTACATATACTACTTTTTTATTTGTAAATACATACTTAATATACATATACACCCAGACTCGGGACATACAGACATGTTAACGCACACAAATGCATGTCCCGGGTAGGAATCGAACCTACGACCTGCAGCGTGAAAGGCGCCTCCGCGCCAACCACGCTAACGGGCCCGTCTAGGGATAGGTTAGGTTACAGCGAGGTTGTTGTCCAAACTAGTTTGTCTTCACAGACCACAAGTTGAAAGCTTAAGTACCGAGTAAGAGGCTCTGAAAACTTTTGTGTAAGTAGATGAAGCCTTAAAGCTAGTTCCAAGTCAAAACAAAAGCGATCTAACTTTAGCAAGGGTCTTAGTAACGGAATAGACGGAGATAATGATGTACTGGACTTACGATAAGATCTAATTGGGTTCATTTAGGCGACGCGGACGGCTAGACGTTCAGTAAATACCGTGGTCCGTTATTATTTACCAAAAACCGTGGTCCAAACTGATCGTGTAGGCTAGTGTACTGATGGATGACAGTATTTACCACGAATTTCAATTCCAGAATGACAGTTTGTGGTAAATACTGACATCCATCAGTACACAAGCCTACACGATCAGTTTGGACCACGGTATCGTGTCATTATGCGTCGCGAAAGCAATAGAGTGTATATGTCTGAGATTGCGGATTAAACCAAGCGCTAAGGTAATATCCATACAAGCTTTCGTGTTTCATTTGACGTCTGCACTGTACGAACTACGTCACAATACTGACGGAATAAATACTGTAGGACTAGCCTGCCTGTTTATTTCGTCGATGGAATGACATCCATCATTATTTACCATACCGACGGACCACAGTATATACTTTACGTCTAGCCTTCGCCTTACGAAATTACTTAAGATCTATGTCTTTTTATATAACTAAGGCGGATAACAAGCGTACGGCCCGCCTGATGTTAATGAGTTACCATAGCCCATACATGCTTGCAATACCAAAGGCATCGCTTGCACGTTGCTAACCTGAAGGGGAGCGGGACAGAGTGAGGGGGGTTGGGCTTCCAGCTGTCTCACTCGTCATACGAAATGCTGCCAAAATAGCTACTTTACGCCGATCATCTGTGAGAGCGTGGTACTACGTGGTGATGTGGTGGATGTGGTAGTATGTCTGTTTGTTTATTTGTAAAACTTAGACAAAGTATATTGTACTACATTATAAAGAGAATCCAATTTTTATTTTCAGCCAGAAATTCCTGATTGGTTTTTCTGATAAGTATTTGATTTTAACGAGTTTTTCCGGCACCTGATTCCACATAACAATTCTAGAGACTTATAGGTACCTATAAAAGCGTTATTTTGTCGTCGAATACCTCTCAAAATCGGGTTGTATTGATAGATAGAGTTCATACAAATATTCTGTTTGATAGCGTATTAAAATGTATGTAGAGTCCATTCTGCTGTAATTCGTACATGTTAGTGGATCACTCACTAACAAATTATGTAACAAATAGGTTGAGATCATAACATATTTCTTCGTTATACGAAGGTAGGAAAATGTTTCTTAGGGCCTCCGCAGACTAGCTACTTTTAGCATCGGCGATCGGCGATTTTGATGCTGCGTCTCGCTCGTTCGCGCTCGAAGAAACGCGACGCAGCATCGATACGTCACAAAATCGCCGGTCGCCGATGCTAAAAGTAGCAAGTCTGCGGAGGCCCTTAGTTCAAGGTAGAGCCAAGCTGTAGCCAAAAGAATGCAGCTCATATTCTTGCTGGCTCGACCGGGGTAGTACAACCCTCTCAAAGAAGATCGGCATTAAGTAGCTAATTCAGCTGCGTTTTGTACGATGAGTGAGAGAGCCGGAAGCCTTTCCCGTCCTTCCTTTCCCCTCACTATCCCACTCCCCTTCTGATGGAAACGTGCGAACGTTGCCATTGCTTAACTGCTTAACATCAGGCTGCCCGTACACTTGTTTGCCGCCTTAGTTGTATAAAAACCGGCCAAGTGCGTGTCGGTGCGAGTCCGACAGTAAGCGTTCCGTACCACCGTAGAATAAAAACGTCAAAAACGTCAAGTTTCGTATTTTATTATTAAATTTTATTTTAGTTTTAGTATTTATTGTTGTAGCGGCACCAAAAATACACATTCTATGAAAATTTAAAGTCTACCTATTACGGTTCGTAAGATACAGCCCGCTGACAACGGACAGACGGACGAACGGACAGACGGATAGCGTAGGCTTAGTTATAGGGTCCCGTTGGCACCCTTTGGGTACGGAACCCTAAAAATTGTTAATTGTATCGGCCCCTTTCATATGACTAACATCTAATGGATGGGTTAGATGTCAGAGACCTCTATGACGCTCGTATATGTCTGACACAGAATGCGTGCAAGGCATAGGCTTGTCGTCACGCGTTTACCCATCAGTATCCATACAAAGTACTCTGTGATCATTATCTCTTGCGCTGTCATATTTTTTTATATCTAATAAGTACATCAAATAAATTAAGACTATGTATTATATCTGCTCTATCATTTTGTTACTGTCGGCAGAGTAAAATAGTAGCTCATGCGAGCAAATTCTCGTATTTTTTTAATTTGGCTTACTAAAGCGCCAACATACGGCTTAAATCAGAGGTAATTTCGGGAGCAAGGATGTTCTAAAGGATTGTGCACTATGCAAAAAAAGATGCAATCCACGAGTTGGGTATCCTCGTCGGCACGTTTTTTTTTGCATAGTGCTCAATCTTTTGTAGAACATCCTTTACACCCTAAGGGCCTCCGCAGACTAGCTACTTTTAGCATCGGCGACCGGCGATTTTGTGACGTATCGATGCTGGGTCGCGTTTCTTTGAGCGCGAACGAGCGAGACGCAGCATCAAAATCGCCGATCGCCGATGCTAAAAGTAGCTAGTCTGCGGAGGCCCTAAATCGACCCTGCAGCAGGCATGTGAGTAGCCGGCTTTAGGACTTAAAACGTCGTCGCCTTTTCAGTATCGTAGCTGTCATCAGCCGCATGTATCCTCTTTATAGGTTTAAAACTTAGGGGAACTCTCAAACCGTTTTTGTGATACATCTCCCCTTAAGCATGTACCTAGTTCATTACTAGTTACATGCTCCTGTATCCTGATTTACTCTTAAATATAGACTAGTCTATTTTCTCAGACTTCTATTACTTAATTTATTTCTCTAAATGTAATTGATCGATCATTATAAAATTCTTACGGAAATCCCTCCTACGAAAAGGGGGGCTACCTCCTACATTATTTAGAATAGGCAGCCTAATGAATACTTCTAAGAAATGAAAATACCAGCGTAGAGATGTGCAGAGTCAGGCTGACTCAAGTACCGAATCCAATACTTAGTAAGTACTCATATACTCGAGTATTCGAATACGGGTTCCGAGTACTTTATGCCATAAAGTACTCGGATTAGCATTCGAATACCATAAAGTTTATGGTATTCGAATCCTAAGTCGGGTAGGTACCTACTCAAATCGCGACCTTATATCTACAAATCTGAAATCTATGGTTTATTGTAAACGAAGTTATTACTTATTTTGTTACCTTATGTACCGTACTTTTACAAAGGAAAATTATTAAAATGACTGATTATGTTAATCATTGTTTTATTATTTTCCTCATTCAAAAATATTCGGGTCGTATTAAGTTTTCGAATACTCATACAAGTATTCGAGTATCTGTCCGAGTCCTCCGACTCGATTCTGTTTTAACGAGTACCAGAAAACTCGAATACCAAAAATAGCTGACTCGGCACATCACTATACCAGTGATCATTCATTGTTCACGCGCCACCCATTCCGGGAAGTCGAGCGAGACGGAGATGAGTTTGATTCACATACTTGTAATAATAACATTCATTGTTTGGCCCAAATAATTCACTGCATAGACCTCTTTTATAGCTGAATGAAGGACGAAAGATGAATGATTTATGTATAGATTCTAACTAGCTCTGCACTCAGATCAAATAAAATAGTTAAGATGGTACTCTGCGAACAACGAAGTGACGCCGATTAAAACTACGCCTTGTCGTGTACATACATACTTACACACGTAGACGTACAATGAAACTACGCCTTGCCTTGTTCGCGGCGCATCGCACACATGTTTATAAAACCGGCGTCATTTCGTTGTTCGCAAAGTTCCATATTAGCTTTATGTGATCTGAGACTGTGTCCGCGACTTCGTACGCGTGGAATCTAACAAAAAATCTTTGCTAATATAAAAGTAGCCTAAGTTACTCGTTGGATTTTTTTGTTAAGACGATACAAGAAAAAAATGAATTTTAGTTTCGGGGTGTGGCTAGCGTCGCGTGAGCTGCCGAAGGATATATCCCTCTCGCTTAGCTAGGACAGAACAGCTATGGAGTAGACTATAGTATAGTTATTTTTTGAAGGAACAATATTGTTTAATTCGTACAATTAAAATAATATGTCCCAGTGCACCTTTTAAAATAGATGAAATGGATGAAAATATTCAAATATATTTTTTTCGTTTTATATGGGATTTTTATATCGAGTGTATTTGAAAAAAATAATTTAATTTCTATGTTGTTTTTATTGCTGAAGACAAAGTAAGTCAAAAGAAGACAAACGATACCTACAATATGCTGATAGATACGTATAACAATATTTCGATCGTATAATAGCCTATAACCAGCGGACGATCCAGACGCGTCCAACGATATCTCATTAGTCAAATTATTATGATAAAAATAGTTTGGACGTTATACGGGAGCAGATGAACATACATACATATCGGTCAAAATCATAACCCTCCGCCCACCGTAGTCGGGTAAAAATGTACATACTCTGTGTCAGTGACTGACTGCCGGATATGAGTATCTTTTTCATGTTTCGTAGGCAAAGGAATACTTTGGTACTTAACTTCGATGCCGATCATGAAGTCATCAGCGGTGTCATAATATTTTTTTTTACCATATTTAATTAATTTTTTAATTTAATTTTCAGTTTTTATTAATTTTATTGATTTAACCATGCATTTATTTTTTGTTTATCTTTTTATCTTTATTTTTTTATCTATCCAAATCACCCTTAGACTGGTTACCGCCACAGGTGACAAGAGGGCTGGGTCTTTCCTTGCTCAAAAAATTCGCTTGACAACAGGAACAGCTTGAATACAGGGAGGACATGCAGCCAGTATCCCACGCGGACGGTATTTGTTTAATTAGGGGTAGGTTTTTATTTTATTGTATTTTATTTTAATTTATGTTATATTATATTGTATTTTAATGATAAAACATGAAAAATAAAAAATATTTTTTTATTTTTTTAAATTTAATTTTACTTTTATTTATTGTTTTATATTTATTGTGAAATTATAATAATTTTAATAATCAATATTGGACTATGTCTGAAACAAATACATTGAATTGAATAATTTAAATACAAAAATTATCACATTAACTCGTTAAATCACGGTTTACACCCGCTAGAACGAAAAAGATCCTAACATGGTAGATAGGACCTGAGGGTTGGCCAGTTAATTACTTAAAATACACTATATTTATTTCAAGAAAACATTCATAAGATCTGAAGGCGTCGGACTCGCACATAAAGGGTTCCGTACCACCGTAGAATAAACACATCAAAAATATCAAGTTTGAGACTTGATATTTATTTTTAAATGTTATTATATTTTTAGTATTTGTTCTGCACCGGCAACAGAAATACACATTCAGTGAAAATTTCAACTCTCTACCTGTTACGGTTCGTGAGATACAGCCCGCGCTGACAGACGGACAGACAGACAGACGGACAGCGTAGGCCTAGTAATAGGGTCCCGTTAGCACCCTTTGGAACCCTAAAAAGTAGCCTATGTTCTCCGCCAAGACCCAGTCTATCTCCATACCAAAATTCATCAACATTGGTTCAGCGGTTTAGCCGTGAAAAGGTAACAGACAGAGTTACTTTCGTTTATAATATAATAGATTGAATAGGACGGACAAACATTTTCCTATCCATATCTGTAATGTTATTTTTTACGATAATTTATTGATGTATGATATATTTATTACTTGCCCATCCATACCTACAACAAACGCAATAAAGCGACTCCATTGTTTTGACAAGCAATGTATTCCCACTGTCGGCCCAAGACCATGCTGCAAGTATATAACAGTAAGCGAAATAGGGAGTTTTTACAGAAATGACACGAATAACTATGAAATGACAAGAGATGACACAAAATGACAAGAGATGACACAAAATGACAAGAGATGAAAAGAAATTACACAAGACAAGGAAAAGCAAACGAAAATCACGCTGCAGTGCAGGTCGTAGGTTCGATTCCTGCCCAGGACATGCATTTGTGTGCATGAACATGTCCGCATGTTCCGAGTCTAGGTGTAATTAAGTGTATATTTAGTTTGTATTTACAAACAAAAAGTAGTATATGTAGTAATATCAGTTATCTGGTTTCCATAGTACAAGCTCTGCTTAGTTTGGGATCAGGTAGTCATGTGTAAAAGAATTTCCAAGGATATTTATTTATTTATCATAGGCGTCGGCGGACTGTAAATACTGTACTGTACCTGTAATGTGGCACGACCGTAATATTTTTTCGTAATATTTTTTAAAAAATCCTTCACAGGTCCGACGCCGAACAAGTCCGAGCGGACACTGACAATACAAAGTTAGAGAGAGACATGGTTAGTTCAAGTACTTAAAATGTGAGATGGCGATATTGTGCGCGCGCTCGGAAATAAACAACGTAAGCGCCAAACCACATTTACTTGAATTAAAAAAAAACTACTTCATGAATTAAAATATGGTTGAAGGGTAGTTTAGATATCATTATTTGCTAAGTTTTAGAAATAATTTCGTGATCTAAATCGTAAAAACATCGTGGTAGCAAGGAAAATTGTAAATAATTAGAGCTCATTTCATAATTTTTTTTTATCGAGAAAATTTCATCAAATCGTGATTTGGATTTAAAGATACTCAAGATAATATAGTCAAAAATCATACATCTAAATATAAGATTCCTAGTCCACATACTTACTTAAAGAAAAAGTAAAATAGAAAATCAACCAAATTTCGAACCCTCCTCTTAAAGATTCTACAGTTAATTACTCTGCGGCTCAATACTAACCTTTATCTCTATCAATCAATTTCATCTAAGGCGACGACCTTTTTAATTACAATGGCCAGTGGGTGTAGCAAATTAATTAATAGAAGTCTTTTGTTTCTTGATTAAATTATGGGTGTGTCAGACACATCGACGGGTTGTACCGTTATCGCAACTTTATTATTACAAGGACCAGATGGTTACATGCACAACTTTCCAGAAAGTTTTTACGATGCGAACGTTGGGACGGATTTAGGAAAAGTAAATCTACAGGGTGGAATTGAAATCATGGGCATCCTTTTAAACGGTGATTCTACACATGATTTAGAATATTTAGGGAATATTAATTAACAAATCAATTGATAAAAAAATATTGCCCAGGTAAGGTATAACAGTTAACTGGGTTGCATATTTGCTTACAAGAGCAATTTTTTTATTTTTTTTTATTTTTATTTATTATCGCAAGATATTCTGAATCATGTGTAGAGTCATAGTTTAAAAGGATGCCCATGATTTCATGATTCACCCTGTATATGTAGGTGCGTACTTAAAATGCTACTACAGATTAAAATACCTTGGTGTATTTTTTTTCTTCACCGCCGCAATTGGAAAGACCGCCCTCGTAAACCCCTGGTTGGGCACAACCCAAGTTTAGATTTTTTTAACGATTAAAATTCACTGATCATTGGTTTCCATTATCGTAGTGAATTCAGCTCAATGATCGGTAAAAAATTTGGAGACTTGGGGCCCAGGAGGTTGAATCGGACTCCATTCCAGCGGTTAAACAATCACAACACAAATGTCCAACGTACTATTTTACAGCCTGAAAATTGTAAACCAATACATTGTTTTTCATGTGCAATATACTCCACTCGGGCATGGATTTAACGACCCGGGGAAAACAAAAAAAAAACTCAACACAAGCATTTAGTCTTGTATTGGCTTTATTATATCCAAAGTACCTATGCATTCAAATCTAGAACGACTACATACATACATACATATACTCACGCCTGTATCCTAAGGGGGTAGGCAGAGAGTATTGATTGCCACATGCTACTATTTTGACACACCTCTTTTGCTTCACATAATTTATAGCCAGTCACATTTCCATTATTCTCGATCTTGACCAGATGAGAGAACCTTGTAGGTGCGAATTCTCGAATAATGGCGTCACTTTTATTTTGGCAATGAGAACAAAATTAACAATGAAACACATAAGTAACTCATTTTCCTTTGTTGCCATTCAAGGGGTAACGGGTGATTACAAGGTAGCCCCATGTTAGGTTAGCTACGCTCTTGGCCAGTCATAGGAAAGTTTGACAATGGGAGCAAAGCTATACATACCCTACATCTGTAGGAAGTTACAGAGTGATTCTATGATTTCGTGCAAATTGGAAGAATTTAGAGAATTTTTTTCACCTATTTTTTTCTTATTTTTAATGAAAAGCTACATGAAAAATAGACATACTGATTTAAGTAATACTATTTTTTTCGCAAAACTGGCGGAGATATGGACCTGATAATTTTTCTGGAAATGGTAATGATAAATGTGATATGGTAATGATATTTGTTAAATGGTAATGAAAAATTAATACCGGTAATGATGATTTAAATATATTTTTTTTAGATTAAGGTTTTATATTGATGTTCAAATGAAATCAAGTTATTTTAGGTACCATTGCTAATAGTTATTTGAATCATATTCGTCGACTAAAGATAGGTACCTACTACAGTAGCGGCACGTTATGATGGCAGTTTTGACACATTGGAGGGGGAAAGGATGAAACTTATTATAACGGAATAAGATTCATTTTCGCATTCATTTATTGACATTCATATTTTTTAAAACGGCCAGTCTTATTCCGCTATAATAAGGTTCATTTACTCCCCCCCCCCACATGTCAAAACTGCCTTGGTAACGTGCCGCTAATATACGGATAAAAACATAACAAAAATCAATCTTCTACACTACAAGATCTGGGAGCTAACCACCACGTCTTATAGTAAGTAGTATTATTTTAACCTTACAGCGACTTTTTGTACTAAGACGTCCCTTATTGTCATGACAATAAGGAACGTCATAGTACAAAAAGGATATAGGATAAACAAAAAAACACACACTACATTCGCACTTTTGCTTTTAGATTGGACAAACAGTTTCGTTCAATAAAAGAAGTAGACAATATTTAGCTCACTACCATAATTTTATCATCATTACCATAATTACAAGATCATCACCATAATTGTATGATCATTACCATTTTCATAAAAAATGGATGGTAAATACTGGTAATGAGAGGATCGGTAATGATATTTCTGCACTTTCTTTAGATTTACTCCATTAATAACTACAACACCAAAGTATTAAATATTTAAAAACGATTTGTACTCGATAATTATTATGTTAGCATTAATAATAATCTAACATAATAAATAATTTTCAGTAAAAAGCGCGAATGGTAATGTATCAAAATATTAACTCAGCTTAAAGTCTCCAGTTAGAAAATTCTCTTAAAAAAAAGTTGCACGCGTTCGCCTGCCTTAATGTTCGTTGATCGACTGCGGGAACATCATGCTCGGGGTGAGGAATGAGTACGGGCAAATATTTCGCCCGTTCGTGAATATAGAAGCTGTTTTCACAATAAAAATTTGAATGAATGGTAGTGAGATTATTTTTTTAACGAAAATATTTTGTCACCGTGAACAAGTAACAACCATAAAATACTACATTTATTTAAATAATTGCATAGCTTAATGTGTACTCTAAACATACTACTACAACAATACATAGTAAAGCATCAGAAAATTTAGTTATATCCTGTCAAACAAAAAAAAACAAAATCAGGACACTGTTGGTAATGAGATTTAGGCATATCTTTATTTTTTTTTTAATACTTAAGAGCCTGTTAAATAATCAAAATGTGGTGGCAGCTACGCCTTTTTAACTTGCCTAATTAAAAAAAAATATTAGGTAGCCTAAAAACGTGTAGTTTTGTGTATTTTTCGGTGAACATGTGATTTGCACGAAATGATAGAATCACCCTACAACGAATTTATCTAAAAAGGTGCTCCGTCAAGTCATTGTAAATTGGTTACAATTACTGTAAATAAATTAGGAGTTCTAAATTTAAGGGTTTAAGTTTTGCTGATGCACGTTATAAAAATTTTCTTATTTTCCACTGATCTACTACGTACAATGTGCTAGAGCAGACGGCCCATATGTCACTACGATGTCTCATTTAATTGCGGCACTATGGCAACACTTCACTGAGTCATTCCACTTATTTCTCTCACCTCACTCGCCTGCGCTCTTCCTGCTGAGTGTGACGCATGACGTTTGTTTGACGTGGCGCCTCTAGTACGAAGTAAATAATCTCAATATTTATTTTTTTCGCTTCTTTACGTCCTAATTTTCTTTATCACAAGATGCGTGCATTTCTTAAGCAAGGAAACAATTCAATGCGCCAACATTCGTGATGTTTGGCCTATATTTGGATGATGGACAATCAAGTATAAGCGTAAAGACAAAATCCCTTTGAAGCCCGCATGTATAATGCATGGCCCCCGGTCGCCGATCGTAAGGGTAAGTGGGGTATTTGAATATTTTATCACTTGAAAGGGCTTCGAGACCGTCAATTTTCATTATTTCAATTATTTACGGTACGAATGAACTTTGTTTGAAAGGAAACATAGCAAGAGCGCATATTTTTTCATTAACATTGTTACTTTATGTATTCACTATGTATGTACATATAGTGTGTGAGGCGCTCATAGCCAGCTGCAATCACAGATCGCTAAACGATCGGAGGTTAAGTAACGCTTGGTAAGGTCAGGCAGAGATGGGTGATCATTTAGTGGCATTTGAACTAACCATGTCCGTGCTTCGGAGGGCACGTAAAAATTCTGGCCCAGTTCACAGAGTAAGGACTAAAGAAAGAGGTGCCCTTATTAGATATATGTATGAAAACAAACATGGTCATTGTATTTTCATTTTCATTGTTCTATCTACCGGTAAATAGTTGAACTACTCGCTTCGTTTTATGTCGATGTTAGTACTAGGCCGACCACTCGGCCGAGTTGCTTAGGGCCAGTCCCCTTAGTAATTGGTCCATGGGCCCAGTTGCTGTCATCTAGGCAGCAGTCATTAAGCCTTGTCAAAGGCCTTCGGGCGGCTTGAACAACTCTGACACTAGGTTGGCCACTAACCGTACGATAAGAAGAAGAAGACTATCTCCCAAATTCATAGAGATTTTAGCCAGTTAACAATGGTTTTGAAAAGCATTTTTAGGAACAAATGTGATTTGTAATTCTACTGCAAGTCGATCATAGCTTTCTATGAATTTGAGGGTATGTCTTCACGCCAGTAAATAGGTACCTGAACTATTGTGAGTGCTTAGGCCGGGGCCGCACTGGTAAGGCGACAGCGATCAAACCCCAATAAACAATGATGTTTAAATTTATATCAATACCTATAAACGTAATATAGCGGTGGTATAGAAATCGCAATAGCCTTACCGGTGCAGCCACGGCTTAAAAATTAACAAGAAATAGATATCATCCTGCATTACAACGACCATGAGAAATAAATTTAGTTTAGTTCATTATTAGTTGGTAAGTCCATCAAAATTAGGGTTTAGACTTTCGCATTTTATCCCTAAAATCACAAGCCATTTACAGCACCCCCAACAATAATATTATTATGATAATAGGTAACCCTAATGGACGCTTTAGGTGGTAGCGAGACGGCTATTCTATTGTGTCTTCCATTTTTATTGTTCCCTAATTTGGTTAACAACTCTGTTTTTGAATAAGCTAATTATTTTTCTGTTTTGGTTTTATGTTGTTTACCTTACCTTGAAACATTTTTTAGAATACTGTTTTTGAAATTAGGTTTAGGCTGGTATTTATATCGATCTCAACTCTTGATAATCAAAATTGCTGGTAGGGCCAAACTGTAGCCCATTGACTGCAGCTCATATACGGGCTGGCTCAACCGGGGTCGTAACACCCTCTAGATCGGCGTAAAGTAGCTTTTACAGCTGCATTTTGTACGATGACTGAGAGAGCCGGAAGCCCAACCTCCCCCCTTACCCTCCCTCTGTCTCACTCCCCATCAGGACGGCAACGAGCTAGCGATGCCAAACATCTATACTATATATTTGACCGAGCATCACGTAAAGGAATTTTAATAGGATAAAGAGATTAGTTACTGTTATGTTCTAGGTATACTATAAGGACACATAAACTGCTCTAATCACCAAAATTCTCGAGCGAATCCGCGTGTATAACCAACCAGGGGTCCTACCACCACCTCTTAAACGTTTCAATGACTTTTTGTGCAATGACGTTTTTTATTGTCATGACAATAAGGTACGTCATTGCACAAAAAGTCGCTGAAACGTTAAAACGTTCCTATAATTGAATTGCGATAAGAGGTCGTGGTAAGCCCCCTGTAATATGTACAGTCAGCAACGTAAGTCGCTGAACATTCTCAATTTTTCAATACAAATGTTGGTGAATGAAATATTAGCCACATATTTAGGTAATATTTAGATCAAGATGAATCATGGATTCGATGTGAAACAAAAGTGTGCAAGCTGAAAAACTGAGAATATTCAGCGACTTACGTTGCTGACCGTACCTAATTATGTTAGGAATCATTCATCATCACTGTTACTTAATTTGCCTGTGACATTGAGCAGGGCGATTGTGTTCGCTCCTTAGAAACCAGCTCGGAGCCCATTATTATGCTGGACAGGTGTCGGTTGGCTAAGTCGGTAACACCAAAGCAACAACACAAATAACATTGTTATCGCTAAGTAGGTACTTGTTATTTATATTTCAGGCGTGTTGCTTCAATTAGCTGCTGGTTTTGTAAAAGAGTAAATACCACAGAGAAAATAGACAGTAGAGATGTTCTTATTAGATTTCCCAATGAAACGAAGCTTGACAATTTGCGCGGGTGAAGGCACACAGGTTTGCCATTTCAATCTACCGGTCAATAGCAAAACTACTCGCTTCGTTCTATGTCGATGTTAGTACGTTAATTAACTTTTTCACACTAGATGTCACTAAGTGTAGGGTGATAAAAAAGATGTACAGAGGGTCGCCATCTAGTGAAGAATAGAATTATATTTGGGATGCGAACGTTAGCAAGACGTCTGCACAGGACGAACGCCAACAGCACACTGACTTCAACCACGCCTACTGTGATGACGTCAATGGCCTAGATGAGCCATGTGGCCGAGTTGCTTAGACCCAGTCCTCTTAGTAATTGGTCCATGGTAAATACACATCGGACTCTCGAAGGAGAATGGCAACATCCGCTTTAGGTCTTTCTCCCATGAATATATTCACATGTTACGGGACTGAGATGCAGTCCATAGGTCACCAATTGATATGCTACTCTATCATATGAAATCGGGAATAGCGTCGGACTGGTAGTCGAATTTGTATCTAAATTGCCAAGCTGAAGCCAATTGACCACAGCTCATATATGGGCTAGCTCGACCAGGGTAGGTGCGTTTCGTACGATGAGTAAGAGAATCGGAAGCCAACCCTCCCCGTCCCACTCCCCTTCAGGTCGGCAACGTGCTAGCGATGTCTTTGGTATTGCAACCATCTGTAGGCTACCGTAACGGCTTAACTCTACCACCAATAAAGGAAAAATCCTGAAATACAGCTATGACGGGTGAACACCGACCAAATTTTCATTAAAAAAAATAAAAAAATGCCCTTTTAACGTCCCACTGCTGGGTACGGCCTCCCCTCGATGCGAGGGGGATTCAGGCCATAACCCACCACGCTGGCCCAGTGCGGGTTGGTGGATTTCACATGTCTAAAGACATGCAGGTTTCCTCACGATGTTTTCCTTCACCGTAAGCAAGTGATAATCATATTAAAGTTATGATTCACACATAATTTCGAAAAATCCAGAGGTGTGAGCCAGGGTTTGAACCCAGGACCTTAAGCCCGCTAGACGCGTGCTTAACCAATCGGCTACCACTGCTTTTTTCTAATTTTCATACATAAAGAAAAATATTTTGCTATTCTTTATTATTATGACTATTCATTATAACATCGTATAATATGTTGTGTTAGAATAATGCCCGTGTAAATGGGGTGACTAATTGTTATTTTAAATCTTAACGCTCAGATTAAAGAGGCTGGTTTGTGCGTAAATAGCATTAGATTTACTCAGTGTTTAGAGTGTGTTTTATTAAAAGCAACCGCCCGTGAGGCATATATCCGTCGTTAAATGATTTCATGCACTTCATTAGTAGACTGAATTATTTATTTGATGTAAGTAGGTATATTATTCTTAGCTAGTTCTATTGAGGCGTTTTTAATAGATAGCCTTAATAGAACTACTTTTAAACACTAAAATTAGCTACGCAACTTTTTAAAGTAAAGTGACATAAGCTTATCGGGCCCAGTGGTCAAAATATAAACTTCAATTTTCAAATAAAGAATTGAAAAATTTTGACAGTCTTGTATCAACCAGTAGCGACGATCTCAGTGGGCCATTTGCCATTTGAGAAAGTAGGTATAATGTTGTCACTGTCATTGTAATGCCGTGTGTCCACTGGCAAGAAAACTTGCACAAGTTTACTTGCGCAAGCGACTTCCAATGTGTAAACACTCACGCAAGTGGACTTCTGCGACTTGCCGAACATGCTGCAAGTCCCACATGTACACGGTTGTGTAAAATTGCAGTCGGTGGAAACACGTCGGCAAGTGACTTCTGCAAGAAATTGCGGAAGTTACTTGCCAGTGGACACACGGCATTATTTATGAAATCCAAAGAATTTATAATATTTCTATGATGTAATCTTTCATATAAGCGGTACGGAACGCTTACGTTAACGTAACGCTACGTAAAAGTGCTACAGGCGCTGAAACTGGGTGATGATAAAAATAGTTGTGGATAAAGACTTATAAAGAGACTTAGAAGAGACTCTAGACAGCTCTTACTCTATTTTAAGTAAGTAGGTATATAATATATTCTTATGAATCTACCGGCCGAATACTCGTACGCAACTTAAATTTGAGAGCTGCTTAACTTTGACGCGCCGTACAAAAAATGACAGTTAACGACGTTTCGAACTGCTAAGCGTAGGGCCCCACCTACGCGCAGCGCTGCGTTGCGCTGCGTCGTCGCAGGTGTCAGCGGGCGAGAGACGAAGCGGGGAGGGTAACGTGCCAGTAAAAAATCTTGCGACGACGCAGCGCAACGCAGCGCAGCGCGTAGGTGGGGCCCGGCTCTTAGTGGGACTTATATATTGAAGTAGCCTTTGAGTATTCGGCCGTACGGCTCGTATTTATAAATGTAGATTTGACGTTTAATGTATGAAACATCTGTCAAAAACAGCATCTTAAGATCAATCTCAACTTTGAGATGCATTTATTCATATGAGCCTACATCTTCCAGCTCCCATCTTGATGTTGTGCTTGTTTAAACTTAAGTGTTATCCGCTCTAAGTAGCACAGTAAAGGCGCTGTATGAAGTTTTCACCAACTGTAATAAAAAATATATATTTTTTAAATCTGACTACAGATTGACTTTATAAGCGTTGACAGTAATTTTAAACGAAGATCAAGATTATTTTGGGAACATTAATCAAATAACCGATTGATAATAAATCAGAAATAGATCTGAAAATATCACAGGGCAACATTAATTTGCTCACGTACGTAGATAATAATCAAGAAATAACTAGGATTGTCCATCCTAGTACAACGTTATTTAAAATAATGCTTCTACGTCGATGTAAACACCGTTCAATAACGCAAGTTTATATCAAATTAAAAAATTTCAATCGATTTTTTTTATTAGTCTGGGGAAAATAATCTGAATCATATGTAGAGTCATAGTTTGAATTTATTAACGATTTTGAAGTCAACCTGTAAAGCTAATTAATACTAAGGCCAGGGCCACACATATGACGAATGCGATGTGATAGCGAAACCCCTATAAATATGAGGGTGGCCGCATCACATAAGCGAAAATTTGTTCAGAAATCGCTGTCGCGTCGCACTCACCTTACCAGGGGCCCTACCACCACCTCTTATAGCAGTATTGTTTTAACGTTTCAGCGACTTTGTGCAATGACGTTTCTTACTATTGTCATTACAATAAGGTACGTCATTGCACAAAAAGTCGCTGAAACGTTAAAACAATACTGCTATAAGAGGTGGTGGTAGGGCCCAGGGCCCTAAAATTAAAAGCGTTGCGTACATTAGTATAAGATGAAAGTGACATGGTATACATTCCCCCAGCGAGGAATATCAGGGGTTTATTGGAGCGCGATATCACCATCATGATAGTAGCCTTCACACCGGGCACTGCGGACATTCCCGCCTCCCAGCCGGAGAAGTACGCTGCTTGACCGATGCTCCGACTCTAAAAACAAACACTGTTGATAACATTATAGAATAGAAAGCGGTCCCATAAATCTGGAATAGGTTTTTGTCGTACTGATTATTTGAACTCGGAGTGTACAAAAGGTAATTTTAATAAAATCGTCCAAGTATATATTTTTAAGTTTTGATTTTGGTGCCCTGAAATTTCTTTTCACGAAATAAAACCAAACCAATGTACTGTTATACGTGTATAGCTGTAACATTATTAACACTCTACATAACTAGACACCGGTAATAACTTGAAGTTACTTGAACTGTAGGTAAACTTAAATCGACTTTGAATACCAAGGGAAGTTCTCTGCTGTAAACTAATTCTCATCTATACTTCTATACTAATATTATAAAGAGGAAAGATTTGATTGTTTGTTTGTTTGCATTGAATAGGCTCTGAAACTACTGAACCGATTTGAAAAATTCTTTCACCATTACAATGCTACATTATCCATGAGAAGCATAGTCTATATTTTTTGGGATCCGGGATATCCGGGATACGGGATCCGGGATACGAGACCCGGGATATCCGGGCTACGGGATCCGGTAAAAACGGGAAACGGGATCCGAGATACGGAATCCGAGATCCGGGATCAGAGATCCAATTTTTTAAAATTTAAATTCTACGCGGACCAAGTCGCGGGGAATAGCTATCATTTATAAACTCGAAGGGCTACTTGTAACGACCTCTATAACTACTTAGTAAGTTGTGTAGCTTTACAAAACTCTGACACTAGTTGACAAGCATCGCACAGCCTAAACAGGTGGGCCTCGAAGCATGACTTGCACAAGAGCAATAGAAAGTCAATTCTGTATATTATGCGCTTGAGTTAACGACACTGAAAATGGTTTTTTTAATGTCATCCCATAAATAGGAAATGAATTGGGCACATGGTTAGTAAAATATAATATAAGTACATTTGAAGTTAGTAGTTTAGTTAAGTTAGTTAGTTATTATGTTTAATTTACAGTTCGCTTACGGTGAGGGAAAACATCGTGAGGAAACCTACCTATCCCTCGGGATTAGGTCTGTTTATGTATACACGGCGACAAGGTTCACCACCTGGCACGTTGGGTGCTGACTATCTGGTGAAACTTTGAGTTGGCTTAATACCTCCACAATGTAGTGGTGTATGGCCACTCAAGCGTCTTATTACCCCCGAATGGGGATAAAAGTCATGAAATATATTTCTTTCTTTTTTTATTTTACATTTAATTTTGAAGTTAATTATTTATTCATTTCACTTAAAATCTACTGTTCCACTTCAGGGCAAAGACCTCCATTCCTTTTTTCAACTTACTCCGGTTTATTGCTACCTGGGACCAATCTGTAAAGCAGGAAACCAGGTCATCCCGCCACGTTTTTCTGGGCTTACCACATCTGGCGCATGCCGGATAGGTACGTTAAGGGCAAAAGCTACCGCGCAGTGACTCCCAAACAGCGGGAATTTAATTCTTAATAAGTAATAAAACCTGTAGAGTGATTTCTTCACACGATGCACAAGCCAGGTAGAAAGTGTACATCACGTATCCCAAATAGAGCAAACTCATGAGAAATTTTCCCACGTTCTCTTTGATAGTCTGTAAATAAAACAGAGTATGTGTAGTGTATCGCTACATTCCTAGTATGGATAACTACAAAATGCTCGACAAGAAGGGAATGGCATATTCGCATCTAGATATTAATTTTATATCGAAACGAATAGCAGATGAGAATGCGAAGAAGAAAGATAAATCGATTTAGAAGGAAAGAAAGAAAATGTTCATTTGCTTGACGGTAATGCAGGTGGCATAATAACAATGCAAAGTACGTGCGATGGATGTGGGAACAAATAGGTTTCTTCCTCGCTCTATAAGGGATGTGCAGTCTTCTGGCAGAATTCAGGAATCCTCATTGTTGAAAACGCCATTACTTACGGTAGTGGCCTGGTATGCAACCATGCAAATAAGCATCCCGGTGGTGGACAGCTGGCCCAACATTGGACCACTAAGAATGGACTTCATTTTCGTAGTATTGCTAAAAATAAACAAAGATTCATATCTCGTTCTTATGGATGTCTTCGGTATTCTAGATATCCGTAAAGAGCGCGCGTCAATGTTTAACATGTATTTGACTGTGCTGAACTGCTATTTTATTCGTAAATCTTTCAGTTGGTGTAAGAATCGGCCTTTTAATTTTGTACCAAAATCATTACTATAAGTGACAATTTAAATGTAAGTACTTACTTAAGAATGTATTTATGTTGCTCAACTAAGTTGCGCAACCTCTTCAAATACTTTTTCACAAATATTTTGTTTTTCATCAATTTATTTAGGTCGATATCTGGAATATTTAAGAGGCAATACTGAAAATCTGATTACACAACTTTTGTGCTAACGCAATGTTGTTTAAAAAATGTTTAATATGAGAAGCCGCAAATAAATTAATACACTGTATACTTAATTCTTATAAAAGTCAGATTACCTTCAAACTCCGCGGCGCAATCTTCAATAATATTCTCAAAGCAATCAGCGAGGACAGCGTACTGACATATCACGGGATGCAGATGGGCCTGCATGATCCCATCACTCATGATCACCCAATACGAGGTGTAGATGAAGGCAATTGTCATTATCAAGTACGTGATGACGTAACGAAAAATGGTGCAATAGTTGAAAGGCAAATAAATATCCACCATGAAATTGTAGTCCAAATCATCGATAAGGGGAAACGTAACCCTGCAAGGGAAATTAGACCTTCTTTCATTCTGCCTATAGGAGAAGTTAGAACTTTTCATTAGCAATGGTCAAGCTATATTACCATGCTATAATGGTGCAGGTCCCCAAACTGAACAGCATTTGGAAGTGCGTGTCATGCTTTTTGGCCCAGTATTCCATTATTTTCCTTCGTCTCTCTGTTGACACGTCAAAGTACGGAGATTCCATGGCTTTTGCTAGTTTTTTGTACAACTCCTTATGATCCCTCTAAAAGAATAAATTTGGGTGTAAATTATATATTACGGTTATTTTGGAGGTAATTGTATGATCAAACTCTTTACCATCGTCTTGTATTTCCACAGAGTTATGAACTGTATGATGATGACGTTTAAGCAAGAGATCATCTCATCCATGCTTAAGTTTTCTTCAAAAGTATAGAATATCTCGGACACAATCACGACGGCTACTGAGAGGTTCACCATTATTGTGTACATGAGATAGGGTACAGTCCGATCGGCCCTGGATAGACCTGGCAAAGTAAACATATTGGATATTTTGGTTGGATTGGGGCATTCGACAATTAGTCAATCATAATTGACAATGCATTAACAAAGTACTTTAAAATGATGCTGTAGTTCAATTAAGATCCTAGGTATAGGTACTATCTCTCAACACAGGTAGATGAAGTTCAGATTTACGCCCAAAGTTGAAAATGTGACACGTATCCAAGATTTAAATCTATCTTGGACGCGATATTCAGCGTGTTCGATCTCCTACCCGCTTGCCAATGCGAACGCAAATCTACGATTGATTATTGGCAAGCTTGACCTAAAAAGGATTGTAATATAAATCTTAAATACCTAAAATTTTATTAATTTCAATCAGTCAATGAGTCAATCAATTTCGGGCGTTAGACTAGGTACTGAACTTTTACATAAACGACTGGCTTTAGATAAGAACCGCAATAAACGTAAGAAGGGTTGGAAAGCCCCCTAATAATTGTGATGAAAGAAATAAAACTATTTATTAGCCACGTCCAGATGTATCACATGCCGCGCGAAGCAATTTGCCTCACGAGGTTTGACTTGCCTCACGCGAGGCAAATGCGCGCCCTTCCTCACCTGAGCACTCACATTTGCCTCGCCTAGTTTGTTATAGTCTTTAGACAGAACGATAATGTCAAACTGATTGCTCGGGTATTTATACCCTTCTCTGCCTAGAGTGTCAGTTGCCTCGGCATTTGCCTCGCGCGGCATGCGACTGAGGCAAACGTCGTGCTTCACGAGCACGAGCCTCGCGCGGCATGTGTGTGTTGTAGATATAACTAATGCGCATATTACCTATGACATAGCACATTCGATAGACGGACTCCATGAACGCCTTCTCATAGTCCTCAGCTTGCTCCACGTCTTTCGACGGAGTCAACCTCCTCCAGAAATTCGTCAGGAGCTTCATCGTGTTCCAGAGTTTGCTTACACAATACAGGGTGTGACTAGGCGTCCGTAAATATGTATCTTTGTGCTTCATTAATAATTATACAAGCCGTTTTGAAATGTTTGTTTCCATTTAACAGTTTTATCAGTAGAATCTTGAAAGTTTTATGTTAGCAAACCTCTTTTTCATGTAAAATAACCATAATATGACGATGGGGATGGCTTATTTTTGTTTTAAGCAAGATGCGAACGTCAAACATTTCTACATATACGCCAATTTAGTATACAGGGTTATTGGAAAAACACTAAAAACGTTGCAGGACTGTTTTACTGACATCGTAAACAACAACTTTTGTTCTATGACTTTTTATAAACCATAATACATATTACAAAAAATCACTTTCTAAAATGTATGAAACAAAAAATATTCCCATCTAGAGGATAGCTGTGGTACGTGGTTATGTTCCACTTTGCCCTAAAGTACCTAAACGGACCACGGTTATCCTCTAGTAGATGAACATATTTTCTTGTTTCATACATTTTAGAGTGTGATTTTTTGTTAAGTTTATTATTGTTTTGTAAAAAGTCATAGAACAAAAGTTGTTGTTTATGATGTCAGTAATACAGTCCTGCAAGGTTGTTAGTGTTTTTACAATAACCCTGTATATGCAATATTATATGCGATGATTTTGATAGGTTACCTGCGTTTATACCTTAGCCTAAATCCCTCCTTCTTCCTAGTCTCTTTTTGCGACTGTTTCATTGTGTTTATCCTGATTTCACCGACTAATATCAACGTTATATTATAACGCCATTATCAATAGTTGCAATAACGGTTTTCCGTCAATGGACACACTAGTTGTCAGTTTGCAGAAAGTATTTAATTATTCTTTTGTTCTACTTGCGTCTAATTACAAGGATCTTGAATCGTCACATATGTTATGCACAAACTTTGTGCAAATAGATCACTTGCCATTCAGTGGATTTTACTATACATAATTAATGGCTGGTTCTACATCAGGCGCATGCCGCACCCGAGCACTTAGTTTTGACGACGGAACACATAGATATTATGTCATAACATTAGTGCTTGGACTAGGAATGCGAGGCCGAATGTACCAAATAACATCAGTCTTGAATGGTGCGTTCCATTCACTGTTAATTTTGTTATTTTCGATCACAAATCTCGTTCCACTCGCACCAACTTGTACTGAAAGTGATCATTATTATCGTTTTTAACACTTTTTGTGGACGAAATTAACAAAATTAACAGTGAATGGAACGCACCAGAAGTATACGGCCCAACGAAAATAACCTTAAAGAGTTTTAAACATGAGTACATTCAAATGTGTCTATTTATTTTAAAAGTGGAATAAATACATAGATTAGTGAAGGAGTGCTAAGTAGGTATATGTCATCTACATAGTTTTATGTAAGTAGTAAATATTTTCTAAACATTTTGGTTTTGTGTAGAGCTGAATTTATTAACGACGAAATCGCAGCAGAACTGTTAAGGCGCTGTAGGATGTTTTCACCAACTGCAATAAAAAATAATTTCCTTTAGTTACAGTTACTGTTTCTTTGTAATCTAAAACGAAAATGGAAATAGGCGCACATCACACATTACCCGCTAACTAAAGGTTTACAGGTAACCGGTAATTAAAACCTGTACTATACCCCAGATACCCGTTAATTAAATTACCCAATATTTCCATTTATCGTATATTCTGACACCAAAAGTCATTTATTATTAAAGGACCTCACCTAATAATAAATAAATGGCTTCAGAAAAATAACGGTGAATTATACAAAAGGCAAAAGCAGTTTCTCTGCGGCCAATTGTTTACAAAACATAAATTACTTAATTAAGTTGGAGATTGAACGGCACAGAAGCGCCTCGGGTGAGGCGGCGAGGTCTTGACATTGGCCTCGGTAACGAACCGGGGGGGTAACACGCGTCTATCCCAAAATCACAGGTTGCTTTGATGATACTTTATAGGAATTTTGTTAAACGCTTGCAAAATAGTCGGTGTTTTTACAAAAAGTTAAACACGAGACGACACGAAGAGCCAAGCTGTAGCCAATTACTGCAGCTCATATCGTGTGAGATACGGCTGCGTTTCGTACGATGAGCCAGAAACCAAACCTGACATACCAAATAAATCACAACATGTTTATTACTTGAGGTCTATTACAAACCCGGACCAGCTGGCCTACTCCGAAATACGAACCTAACGTTTCGGCTGACGGATTGTTGTGATTTGACATTTCTTCTTTCATTTTTCTCTACGATTTGACATTGTTTTGATCGTAAATCGAATCCGTACTTCGGACGATCCGTCAGCGACGTATTTCGGAGTAACCCCCCAGTTTCGTTCGTTCGTGATTTTGACACTAATTTTCTACGGAAACGTCTCAAAGTCACGAACGAATGGACGAAAATGATCTGGAAAATCTTTACACACATAAAATACAAGTCATCAGTCTCACATGATCTGATACGTAAAGCATTTGGAAAAGAGTTTCTCAAGTTTTAAGGTATCTATATACTCACAGTAGTGTAAGAAGTAAGTGATAGGTTGTACATGCCCCCCGCAGTCAGTACCAGGGGCTTGTTGGCTCTCGCGATCACGAACATGATGGTGGAACGGACCCCGCGTATTGTCGACACTCCGCATTCCCATCCTGAGCAGTATACCGCTTCGCCTATTCTGTGACCCTGGTAACATTTTGGCAATTGTGATAGATTGAAAAAAATCTTGCAAGGCAAAATATGCAGTGTGTTCCTACGAGTGGGTCGATCACTTGTGAATTTTAAAGGTTGGCACTCATCTATCAACCCGGCACCCGACCAGCACCGCCTCGCCGGTCGGCGTCCACTAACTGAACCGGAAATAAGTGGACCACGCGCTGACCACGCGGCATTCACTCGTTGACCACGCGCGGTCCACTGGTTGATCACTTGACGTTTATGGTGTAAAAGCAGCGTCCGCCCGCGGACCGCGCGTGGTCAACGAGTGGACGTCGAGCGGCGAGGAGGTGCTGGTCGGGTGCGGAGTTGATAGGTGAGTGCCAACCTTAACAACTGAATAGGGTGTCTTTTTAATTAGGTATAAACTTTTTTGCATATTGTTATTTGGATTGAAATCCAATCATGCTAGGTTAGCAGCATAATTTCGCGCGCATGGTGCACTTTCGTGGAGACCAATGATCAATTTAAGGATACTAGTCTATTTACATTCGTTGAAACTGCAGCACGAAAAGATCTAACGCCTAGTCTAGCTCATTATAAAACTGGAAAATGACTATAATGGATTTCTTCACGCCAAATTGATCTATACCTAAAGAGACACTAGCGAGCAAATGACGTACTCCATCTCTCACAACGTAGTTTTCTAGGAACTGCTGTCACGATGTCACGAAAATGAACAAGATAGCTCGTTAGCCAATGTCTAGCTAGCGGAAAATTTCCGTCAAATTGTGCATAAGTAGGTACATGTAAAAACCGCTATCGGTTTGACTATTTTTACCGAATGCAAAAAACTGAGTTATTGCAGGCGCATTAGTTTACAAAATATTTGTCGGCAGATAGATAGCAGATATTAGTCTAGACTAGAAATACCTGGATCGTGAGTTCTTCGCACCACCGACATATGATGAACAGTTCGAAAACATTGTAGCTCAGAAATAGGAAACTCATCATGAATTTGGCGATACTCTCGGCGATTGTCTGAAAATAAAATAAATATTGCAGGCAAACATACTTATCGTATATGTTCCAAACTATCAAAATTTGTTTAATGGTTACCGTGCAATGGACTGGAGGCGATCATAGTAACAACTAAATCATGATCAATTATGAGAACATCAATTCTGAATCTGAAATTTGCTCCCACCGAACTGCTTGACGTAGTGAGCCGAGCGGTCTACGCTTAACCTTGACCAAACGATCGTCAGAGTCAATTGAAATAGTGCACAAAATGTACGAAATCTTTTAAAACATAGATACGCATTCTAAAACGCTTCAGTGTTATTCAGGAGCCAATCTAATGATCAACCAGCATCTTTACATAAAACCTATTCGATAGAAGCTATACTTACGATATAAACGCTGCTTAAAGCCGGCAACCCACCGCGGCGCACGGAGAGGCCACGCTCGTGGGTGAAGCTTCCCTTTGCAAGAAAATGTATGCAATCGTGTCCACCGCGGCGCACGGAGAGGCTACGCACGAAATGACGTCATGCATACATTTTCTTGCAAAGCGAGGCGTGGCCCGTGTGCGTGGCCTCTCCGTGCACCGCGGTGGGTTTCGGCTTAAAATGGATCAAAATAGGTTATTGGTCAAATTAAAAACAAATGTTTGTGTGTACCAAACATTGTGTCTAGACGTATTAACAATATTGTCTTACGGTAGTAGCCTGGTAACCAACAAAGCAGATGAGTGTGCCGCTGGCTGCCAGCTGTCCCAACATTGGCCCGCTGAGTGTGTCCCTCATGTTCATTGTGTGGCTGTCGAGAACCGTAATGATATAGATATAGACAAAGCGAATAAAGAACGAATAAGTATGGATGAATCATAATGGAAATATCGCTGTGAACAAATCTACTCTCTACTGTATATATACCGAAGATAATCCTCATCCAAATCATGTGTTACGTAGATTGTAGGTATTAATCATGGCAGAAGTAATCAGGTCATTCTTTCAAACAAAATGTCCCTAGCAAGCTAAAACATAATTGACTCAACTTGAACACGAAGCCTGAATATATCTGAATGGAGAGAAAAAATAAACTTTCTTTATGAATAAATCTTCCCTCGGGGCTTTATTAGCGAAAATGTATATCAGGTTATTTGAAAATGGAACTGTGTCAACTTAGTCTCAGATATATTGTAGCCTATTCCTCGGGATTGGACCGTGGTCACGTATTCCGTGAGACATAAATGTATTATGATACGTGATATACTTAAGGGTAATGTATTTTGCTTTAGTTGGGGTTTATTATTATTGTGATCACCGGACTGGTTAAAAAAATTGCTGGTACTTAGCAATTTTTTGGGTGGGTAATTTACCTCTACTGATGTATTTTCTGTGAAAAAAAATTTTTTTCAGTTCTCCTGCGAAACGAAAAATATCCCAAAAATCATCAAATGCCAATGTATGTCTTAGAAAATCTAACAAACTTTCGAAAGACATAAGTGAAATCCACCAACCCGCACTGGGCCAGCGTGGTGGATTATGGCCTGAATCCCCCGTGATACCCTTGCCCAGGAGTGGGACGTTAGAAGGGCTTATATTATATTATTATTAAAGGTAAGGTTATCTTTGACGTGAAATAAAAAAATGCGCAACATCGACGTTACAAATGTCAAAACTTCGAGGAATTCTGTGTAACATCGCCTTATTCTACGCATGGACGCCGAAACTTTCGTTTGTCAAATATATCAGTTCGTGGCCTGTCTCAGCGGATCCATCCCTTGGTTCCAATCCCGTAACACAATTCATGCCTACCAATATTGAAAGCAAACGTGACAAACATATTGGGATTCAGAACAACATAAATATTTTCTTATCATTTCTGAAACTCACCTCAAGATGAGCTTGTGCTGTTCGACCAAGTTTCCCAATCTCTTTGTGTATCTATCCGCGAAGTGTTTGCTCATAACTAACTTCTTATGAGCGAAACCTTTAAACAAAGATGCCAAGTAAACTCGATGTCCTGATTATTGTACGCGAATACCCTCTTGCAAATTGCCAATATTATGTAAACTTTCCGCAAAAATCGCTGAAAACCTTTCAACCTTAAGACCGTCCACTCTTAACCTGGCACATCGAGCAAAAAATCACCTCACGTCGTACTACTGTACTGTACTGTATTGTACTATCGTCGATTACAGATGAAATGCGTCGCATCGTATCGAGTCGAATCGAGTCGCATTTTATTGTACATCCATCCAAGATGGATGGACAGTCCATCTCAGGCGAATCGAATCGAATTGTGTCCGCTTCCCCGCGTCGACTGGGGCGCGCCGAGTCGAATCGAATCGCATCGGCGAAGAAATTCGCCTCCTATATTTTTAGTATGAAAGTGTCCATTAGCAGCGCGCCGACTCGAATCGAATCGCATACCTAGGCGAAGAAATTCGCCTGTGCGTCCGTGCGACTCGATTCGGCGCGCCTTAGGGCCTCCGCAGGCTTGCTACTTTTAGCATTGGCGACCGGCGATTTTGTGACGTATCGATGCTTCGTCGCGTTTCTTCGAGCGCGAACGAGCGAGATGCAGGATCAAAATCGCCGATCGCCGATGCTAAAAGTAGCAAGTCTGCGGAGGCCCTTATATGCCCCTCGGCGTATAATGGCACGATCGCAAAACGTCGCAATATTTTTAACAAATGCAAAAAGTCACATTCCGTAAGAATGGATTTTGAACTTGCCTTCATATTCGGCATCACAATCGCTCAGCATGTTCTCAAAGCAATCAGCGAGCACCGTGAACTGACACAGCAGGTGCATCAGGTGCGCTTGCATCATCAGATCGGTCACCATCACGAAATGAGAGATGTACGTGAACGCTACCAGAACTATCATGTACGCGAGGGGGTACCGCGCAGGAGTCTTGTAGAAGAACGGTAGCCGAATGCCAACTATTAGATTGTATTCCACATCGTCTAGCATGGGGTAGACGTACCTGAAAAATGTAATTTCACTAATAGAAAGTCAGCCCTTACTGGACCAGGGTGGTAGACTATATCCCCTCGTCTGGTATTGAGAAATAGTGTGCCCGGTATAGAGACAAAAGGCTCGCTCTTTATTATATACGGACCAAAATAAATACCATCGATAAAGTGTACGAAAGAAAGGAAAGAAACAAAGAAAATGTGTTGATTTGGTCTATAATATGGATCGATGTGGGAACACACTGCGCTGTAGGTGCAGTCTCCCGAAGTCTTTCCTTTGCAGTGCATTATGGGGTTCTTCAAAGGGCATGTTTACAGGGCCTATAGCACCACCTCTTATAGCATGAATGACGTTCCTTATTGTCATGACAATAAGGTACGTCATTGCACAAAAAGTCGCTCGAAGGTTAAAATAATACTGCTATAAGAGGTGGTGGTGGGGCCCCAGGTTCCTAGAAGGTCGGCACCGCGTCTGCTCCTCTTAAGTTGCATATGTCCAGGGCGGCGACTTCCACTTACCATCAGATAGACAGTCTGCCAGTGTGCCATCCTAGGCAATAAAAAATAGCATATGAAGGTATTACCAGGCAGCAAGAGTACAGTTCCCCAACGCGAGCACTAGTTTCAAATAATGCTCGTTTCTCTGCGCCCAAAATTCAACTAATTTCTTTCTTTTCGCAGTGGAGATGTCAAAGTTCGGTGATTTCATGGACGTCGCTAGCTTCTTGAAGAGATCTTTGTGGTCCATCTAAAACAAAATTAGAGGCCTAATTTATGACAGTTTATTAGAAATAGATGATCGACAGATCTTGTAGGTGTTACTACCCCGGTCAACCCAGCCCATATACTTAATATGAGCTGTAGGAAATTGGCTACAGCTTGGTTCTACTTTAGCGGTAAAGGGAAGATCTTCCTGCCAGGCGGGTGGTATGCCTGGCGGGGTCGGCCGCTACGCCCCAATGGTTGTTGTCGGGGTCTCGTATATATGCTGAGTGCCTCAGGAATCTTGCTTGCGTGGTTCAAGACTCCATATCGCGTGCAACTAACGCCACCTGTTGGTAGCGAGATGTGAAGTCGCTACACTACCACCAATAAAGTCGTTGTGATGGCGTAGGTACATCAACATTGTATTTTTGTACCTAATTTAATGGGTCTTATGTCTTAATCCACTTACCATATTTTTATATCTGTAAATGGTAATGAATTGTATCACAGTAGCGTTGATACTCGCAGCGATTTCGTCCAAGCTGGACGTCTCAGTGCATCCGTACCACACTTCACCACACATGAGAAGAAAGATCATCAACTTCACTGCGTTACTGTACAGCAGGTAACTAATGCTGCGATCCGATGACGATAGTCCTAGAACAAGTGTCCAACTCGTTGGGCTCTAGGACAGTGATGGGAAAAGTACGGCCCGCTGGCCAGCTCCGGCCCGCGAAAGCATTTAATCCGGCCCGCCGACGACGGTCCTTCGACATGAATAGTATATGGCCTGCGATAATTATATTTTGACGGTCCAGAAGTATAAAGTATGTTCTACTTAGTAGAATAATAGACGCATAGGTAAAGGAGCCACCTAGACTAGCCACGTAGTTCATGATTGTGTTGCGGGTCGCGGGGCGTAGGGCGCAAAGAAGCGTGGTGTAGTGAGAGTCAACAGAAAATGCATTTTTCCTATAATTCTGGCCCTCCTGTGATTTTTTTTCAACTTTCTGGCCTCCCATTAAGAAAGTTTGCCCACCACTGCTCTAGGAAACAGCGATGACACTAGGTACGATATTTAAAGGAACTTGTGTCATTTGCAAGACGGAGTTAAATCGTACGGAAATCGTGTGAGATGAAAGGCTGTTTCAAACAATAATAGATGATTACTAATTTACCAATGATACTGTACTCTTCTCTACTACGAGGAATATAGGTACATTATGGTGTTATAATTATTATAATAATAAATATCGCTAAACTATTCGTTTGAATAATACAGGCGTAATAGATTTTTATTTAATCATCATCATCATCTCAGCCGAAAGATGTCCACTGCTGGACATAGGCCTCCCCCAAGGTTCGCCACAATAACCGGTCTTGCGCTGCCCGCATCCAGCGGATTCCCGCGACCTTCACCAGGGGCCCGATTCACGTAACCAAAACCGTAACGACATTTCAGCGATATAGTCGTTGATAGCCTTTTCTTGTTACGAAAAGGTTATCAACGACTATATCGCTGAGATGTCGTTACGGTTTTGGTTACGTGAATCGGGCTACAGGTCGTCGGTCCACCTTGTGGGAGGCCTACCCACGCTAAGCTTTCCGGTGCGCGGCCGCCACTCGAGAACTTTTCGGCCCCATCGGTCATCCGTTCTACGAGCAATGTGCCTGCCCACTGCCACTTAATCAGGAATGAGAAGATATGCAGAAGGACCAAGGTAACTGAAATAGCCCGTAACATTGTAAAACTTTAGTGGGAGTTTTTTATTTAATAATAATATATTTAAAAGTTTCAAGCATCTTTAGCAGCTTTAAATTCAATGATTCCAAAACAAATAAGAAGCACATACATACCTAATCGAAGTTACCTATATCCCTAAACGAATCCTTGGGACATTTTACCTACCTGTAATATATGCCACCCGGTACACTGACTCAAAGAAAACTGTCTCCAATTTCCCGCTGGACTGCTCCAGTGCTTTTGTGTGGGTCAACTTCCTCCAAAGGTTTCTGACGAGCCCCATTGTTGGTACCACTTTGACAAATGGACAATTGGATACGGAATATATACCTATGTGTACGTAATCAACTGTGATATACATGAGTGGTGATTGAATGTAAAATTAATCGTCGGCGCGTTTCCATTGTATCATAAGGAGGTATGATTTCAATATTATGATAATCCAATTGAATTTCAATTCTTAGTTTACTGTATCGCGAATTTTACTAAAACTGACTGAGCTAACTGGTTTTTTTATAATTATAAGACCCATTAATTTAATTAATATTTATTTCCAAGCGATATTACGCTATAACGAGCACGTTAATTAATTCAACTTCTATAAGGTGGTGATACTAAAAACCGTACGGTCAAACAAAGTTGATGTAACTTTTGATGTTGACTGCACATAATCCATAATATTGCGATAAAATAGCACACAGTGAAAATAAACATTATAAACTTATTCACCGACCTTAAACTTTTCAATAAAAATCAATGCAACAAAACCAACCCCCAACGACTTAAGTAGCTACTTAATCATCATTTAAGCGATTAATACTTTAAAATGCATAATCAATCATCAAGTGACCTTTTGGCTTCACAGCTGCAGTTGAGATTATAAAACGTTTTCACGCATCTGCAATGAAAACAATGACGATAAATTATGGAACTTCCATCGAGCTTTCGAAAACTCGGCCATTAATTAAATACACATTACTTCGTCCATTTTAAATCCATTAACAACGATCAATCATTGGATAAATACTTTATTCAGTAACATTAAATATATTTTCTTAAGTTAACACTGAATAATATCACAAACATCGAGATCGGTGGTACAGTCTTAATCTTAAATATGATATAATCATTAGGTATTATCTTAAAATGTATCTATATGTTTCTGATATTGATTATCTTTACCATCAGCATATCTAGAGAGGTATGATTGCCGACGAACGCATTTGTGAAAACTGTAGGAAAATATCAGACATTTGAAACGCCTGAGCCTTATCCAAGCAAAACAATTACTTTACAATATTCCATGACATCAAATTACTACAAGCTACAATAAATTTACGAAAAGAAATCACCTTAAGGGCCTCCGCAGACTAGCTACTTTTAGCATCGGCGATCGGCGATTTTGATGCTGCGTCTCGCTCGTTCGCGCTCGAAGAAACGCGACGCAGCATCAAAACAATTGCAAAATCGCCGGTCGCCGATGCTAAAAGTAGCAAGTCTGCAGAGGCCCTAAATTAGCAGCTACTACCAATCCTCACGCAACAGAAGCAACAACTTCTGTTTACGATTGGGCTGTGAAACGAACCAACGGCAACGCGAGAACGATGCTTTTGGTATTTCAAGCGTCTAGTTCATCAACAACACTGACGGACCGTTGCAGTAAACGTCCGATACCAGTTCATCAAACAATCGGTTACTGCTCTAACTGTAAGTATATTAGTGTGTTGGTGAATACGGCCTATAGTGATATTAAAACATTTTATAAAACCAACATGATTTAGAGATATGTGTGTTATGATAACAATATAGACAATTTTACAGATCCAAATAAGTTATTTTAGTGGCTGTGATGGCAGCGCATCCTGCTAAAGTGGCAGCAACTGCCACCACTGCGGCAGTAGAGCCGACCAGTTTCACTGCGAACCCCATGATGAAGGAGACGAGGAGCTGGGCGACGAACACGCAGCTGCTGACGACTGCCACATCGGTGCCGATGCCACGCTTCTCAACGCAACTGCCTGAACTGTCCCACTGCAATATAACAAGCGATTACTGACGACAGACGGGCCCGTTAGCGTGGTTGGCGCGGAGGCGCCTTTCACGCTGCAGGTCGTAGGTTCGATTCCTACCCGGGACATGCATTTGTGTGCGTGAACATGTCTGTATGTTCCGAGTCTGGGTGTATATGTATATTAAGTATGTATTTACAAATAAAAAAGTAGTAATATCAGTTATCTGGTTTCCATAGTACAAGCTCTGCTTAGTTTGGGACCAGGTAGCCGTGTGTAAAAAATGTCCCAGGATATTATTATTATTATTATTATTGCTGTTTATGCGAGCGATGCCTTACCAAGCATCAGAGTTGGGAAAACAATTAATTAATTGTACCTAATTAATTTTTGCCCAACTCTGCCAAGCATGTATATAGACCAGTACATAGGAACTGTTGTTGCGGAACTCCTTGGGGGAGACCTATGTCCAAGAGTAGACGTCTTTTGGCTGACATTGCTACAAAGATGGGGAGCCGTAGAAGGGGTTTCTGGATTTACACGAGCGCGTCAGATTAAGATAAGGGAGATAGCTTACATATTGATAAGAACCTCAAAAAATTATGAGCCCTTGATATTGGTGGGTTTGCTCAGGGGAACCAAAAACAAAATAGACCATCTTAAAATACTTGAACTTGTCAGATTACGATAAGGGGGATTCATTACTAGCTAAGAAGTGTCAAAAGTGTCAATTTAGCAAATTTGATCATAAGTCTAAGAAATGGGAGCATCTGGAAGTTTCACTTTTTCACCCCCTACGATTTTTTTTTTAATATAGGTCTGCGGTGGCAAAAAAACGTACGGCCCGCCTGATTTTTAGCAGTTACCGTAGCCTATAGATGCTTACAAATTCTGGCGCGCTCGAGTAATATTTTTTTTTCAATTTATCATGTTGGAGCATGAAAATAGCTGACACGCTTGGGTATTTTTATGTCATTGCTTGTTATACAAAAAAAAAAAATGTCATGTATACGCTTCCCCCACCGCTGAAAGTGGAAACATCTAGAACATGTATTCTTCCTATAATCTCATCTACCGAATCTACTAGGTTTGGACGACGCTCGTGCAAGTCCACGAATTGCACGCTCGCCTCCCCATCTAACAGTAACGGCTTAACATCAGGCGGGCCTTTTCCAGATTTGCCACTTTAATTACATAAAACAAAAAAAGTTTGTATAAAGTCCCGAATATCCAAAGGCCCATAACCCGGAAAATAGTTACCTATGTAAAGACCTTCATGTCTTCACTACCTACGTATTTACATCAGCCACCGTGTGTGTCGCAAAATTATTATTTCTTACTTTTGAAACTGGGTCTTTGACATCTGTACTTCTATACTAAATATTATTTATTTAATAATTAGTATGGAGATAGATAAAAGCTAAGAACAAAAAGACTACGCGAAGTGTAAATTATACGCAGACGAAGTCGCGGGCACAAGCTAGTTGGGTTATAACTTTTCGCGTTATATGAACAGATCAATGAACTAATGTATCAGGGTAAAGGAACCACAAACCGTAAGATAATTATTTTCTTAGAAATGATTATTTACTTGATCTTAATCTTTAAAGCTTACTGAATTCAGCTGTCGCGTTAACGGAAAATGGACACTGTTCCTGAACAGCTTATGATGCATTTTTGATCACACAGTGTTGCAATTAGCAATCATTTGATCAATTACAGGGAACGCAATCGTTTGAAGTCGCTCGTGCTCAGAACGTCGGTCAATTTCTGTTTAAAGTAATTAAAAATATTATATTTACACAGTAGGTACGTTTCTTGAATCATTACTGAACTTCAGTTCTATGAAATCGTGTGGCACATCTGGGGCCCAATGCTGCAATTTTTTTACCGATTGTACGTAATTCACAGATCGTAGTCAGTTTAATAATTTAAATAACTGATTTTATATCAATGATGAGTTAAATCTAATCTGTAAAAAAAATTGTAAACTTACCGCCAAATACTCGTACGCAACTCAAATTTGAAAGCTGCTTAACTTTGACGTGCCATACAATAAATGACAGATAACGACGTCTCAAACTGCTGAATGGACTGAACATTTGAATAGCTTTTGAGTATTCGGCCGTTAGGGCCCGTTTTAGAATCATCAGATAAATTTATCCACCAAATAAATATGGTATTTTGAAAGTTTGACGATTCTAAAACAGGTCCTTTAGGCCAAGGATTAATTATTAATTTCGGTCGCAATTGGTCGCCTCACCATCCCAGTGGCGTGGTAATGCGCGACCAGTAGATACGGCATGGTGAAGAGCGTGGAGTACATGACGCCTGCCGTCCAGCTGCACAGCAGCACGGCGGCGGGCGCGCGCAGCACGCACAGCACGATCATACCGCAGCTGTACGTGCAAAGACCGCCCACGTACACGCGTTTAGCACTGGAACAAGAGCAAAATAGTGTCAGCTCAGCAGATGTCACTTGACTGGACTGGCTTGTCATTATCTGACACCTCAAAGTATCGGTCAATTTAAAAAAAAGAAGAAGCGCATATCCCTCTATTTTGGTTTTCCAAAACTTGTTGGCACTTAAAGAAGAAAATTAGCATTATTAGCAGATATGAATATCTCTCATGGCAGCTTAAGTATCATCAGTCCGTAATCTCATATTCTATTGCTTTGAAAACATGAAAAATCCTGAAAGTCAATTTGAATATCACACACGAGGGAAGCTAATCCGAGAATTTGCCGTGGCAATCGACAGCGAAGCCACATTTTATCCAATACTAGTAGTAGGGTGACTATCATGAAACCCCCAAAAATAGACGAAAGCGAAGTTTTTTCTTAAGGAGTCTTGGTACGTTCAGATGCCTCACATGCCTCGCCCGAATACTTATGTTATGACATTAAGTCTATGCGTTCTGACGTCAAAACTCAGTGTTTGGGCGTAGCATGAACTTGATGTAGACGCACTGTGCGTTTATTTGAGACGAGCTGCTGCAGGCCAGCAGTTATGACATTATGTCTATATATGCGTCCCGACGTCAAAACTGAGCGATCGGGCACGCCACTCGCCACATATAGATGTATCCATTGGATATCACTGCAGGCAGATGCCAGCTTATATGAAGTAACAGCCAAATCCCAATAAAAAAGAGTTGTTGTTTGAATGTCCCAAAAGTTCTGGAGTGTTTCTAGTATGCATGTCCGGGGAAAATAGCACGTTTGGAACACCCGACAGCTCTAGACGAGTGAGCCCGTTACGACGGTGATAAATTATTGATTTTTAAATCACCGCGAAGCCACCCAAGTGCCGCCGGGAAGCGGGCAAAGTCAAGGATCCGATGATCTCATTACGGGAGACTTGTTTACGTGTGCGCTGTCAAGTTGAAGGGTAAACACGTCTCAGATAATAAGGAACACTGTGGAGGTAGAGCATGATGTAATCTTCCTTTCCGGTGTTGTGTAAGTACCTAACACGTGTTGAGTTTAACAGTGGGACGAATGAACAACAAACTTTATTACAGAAGCTAATCATGCATTATTGAGGATCCAGCATATAAGGTGGTAGAGCTAAGCTGTAGCCAATTCACCGCAGCTCATATTTGGGCTGGCTTGACGAGGGTAGTAAAACCTTTCCGCAGAAGATCGGTGTAAAGTAGCTAATTTAGCTGCGTTTCGTACGATGAGTGAGAGAGCCGGAGGCTTTCACCCCTGTGCCTTACTTTCTCCTTCCACTATCCCACTAACCTTCAGTTTGGTTGACAACGTGCGAGCGGTGTCTTTTGGTATTGCAAGTATCTATAGAACGCCAACTGCTTAACACCAGGTGGGGCGTACTATTTTTTGCCGCCTTAGTTGTGTTAAAGGTAGTACCTTTAAGAGTAATTAAATCGGTGCGTCCAAATGCCTCGCATGTCTCGCCCGAGCACTTATTTTATGTCATTAGGTATATGCGTCCCGACGTCATAACTGAATGTAGACGCATCTAATGACGCTTACCCCAGCAGCTTGATGAGTCGCTCTATGATGGTAGAGTAACAGGCGCAGGAGAGCGAGTACATGGCCATGCCCCAGCAGCCGAATCGGACGCCCGCCTCGTACCGCGCACGGCTCTCCGCCCCCACCGGCGCCTGCAACATTTGTTACAGCAATATTCATGAGGTCCCTCCATCTGTCCCACTCCCCATCAGGGCCCCGAGTCTTCTAACAATGAACCATTGCGGAACCACTGGACTCTAATATTATTTTCGAAAATTCTTCATTAGCCGAGTGTACCGTCTTAGAAATGTAAATCACTAATGGACTCTACTAGCAACATACATGAAGAAATCGGTTCTTGCAAAGAGTAAGTAACTAGTAACGCCAAAATTAGGTAATTCGGGTCAACGCCTGCAGTGATTGTATCAGCAATAAAACACTGATATGCATTGCTAGTTACCATGTCAAGTGTACTTAGCAAAAGAATCCTTCCTGAGTAGACGTAAGCGGCGTCCATGTAAGTTAGTTAGTGTGTATAGTGTGGTTAGTATAGTAGTTAGTTTGGCGAAATGTATCTATAGTAATATTATAAAGAGGTAAAGTTTGTATGTTTGTGAGTTTGTTTGTAGGAAGTAATCTCTCGAACTACTGAACCGACTTAGAAAATTACTTCACCAGTAGAAATCTGCATTATTCCCGAGTGTCATAGGCTACAAATTGCTACGCGGGTGAAACCGCTGGAGGCGCCTAGTATATAATAAAATCTCCCTTACCGCAGGGTCACCTCCAAAAACTGCTTCGCCGACGAAATCAGTGAAGTACAGCGAATAACAGACGTGTGCCATCCAGCAGAACAAGTTCGTCAAGCAGACCACTCGCAGGGAGCTCGGCATCACCAGTATGGACTTCAGGTAATGGCGTAAGGACAGCGGTTGGCTGTGACCATCATCTGATACGTTTATGCAGGTGCCACCCTGAAAAAAAAAGTTTTGTGGAACACGTCAGAATATGGTTTTTAGAACGTTCCTTCGTCATTGTTAGAACGTCTCTTTCTTTCGTCATTGTTAGAACGCCTCTTTCTTTTGTCATTGTTAGAACGCGATTGGGATTTGCATATCCCTCCAAAAAGAGAAAAAGGTCGTTGATATGCGGCCATTCAAATTTTAATAAACAGTGATAGAAGCTTACCTGCTTCTGGAGGGTTGATGAAAACTTTTAACGCTAGAAATAAATTCAAGTTAAAATGTAATGGAATTTATAAGACTTCATGCCTCCGTCGCTCTACGATTAAATACCTGGTTTTTAAAAGTAGGTCAGAGTTCAGACCTTTGAGCGACTTCAACCCAAATTAGTTTATGTCGTTTCAAACAAAGAATTCATTTAAAACACATATTCTACAAAAAATATAATAAAGTCTGAGTCAGACAAAATAAAGTCCATGATTATATTTCTAAGATATTAGCTGCTCACCTCAGGTTGATTCAACGCCCCGTAAGAAGCATTTTCCTTTTTCAAGTTCCTTTCAGCAGCGTCTTCGTCAAAGCTCTCCTGCACGCGCTCGTGCTGCGCCAGCCTCCTGAACTGCTCTTGCGTAGGCAGCTCCTCAAGCGGGATCTCCTTGAAGCTGGTCACGGTTGCGGACACGCATATCACGAATATTATGGTGATCAACGAGAAGACCGCTCTTACGTGACCTCCGAATATTTCACCTGCAATATGATGATGAAACATTACAGGAAGTTGAAGCTGAATGAAATCTCATTGTAAAGTGGAAGGGCCGATATATTTCAAAGTCACAAAAGATTAAAACTGACTAGATCTACAATAGTTAATTTGTCTTACTGCTGGGCAAAGGTTACCCCTATCGACGTAGGTTGTTTCGCACTACGAACCGACGAAGTATTCTTTTTGAATGGGCTCTTTCGAACCTTACACAACATGATATTAAGGGCCCGATATTAACTCTGAAACTCTGAAAAAAGGCTAACTCTAATACACCTCCATGATTTAGGGAAAACCGTAAATATCGGGTGGTGTAATAGGTAACCTCATTAGGTTTGTAAGCCAGAGCGAATAGAAACACCTAATGTTAAGCGTGTGTACGTAAAATGATTTACCTAATCTGGTCTCGTCCCAGTTGATGCCGCCGAGCGCGTACCCCATGAACCCGCCAAGCCCCGCCATCACCGTGAACGTACTTAGGCCTTTGGCGTGGTCCTCTGTAACACAATCACATCAACTCCAACACGGTACGGAAATAGCACGAAATATTTTTCGCCCATCTTATCTTAGTTTAAGTTAGGGGTAAAGCCGGCTAGCCCAAATGGAAATAAGCTCGCTATATCTGCCGCATGCCAAACACCCATTGGACTAAAATGATGACCGATTGGGTCCCACGTCTAGCCAAACGGCATCGCGGCAGGCCCAGAAGGAGACGGCGGGATGAGTTAGACTCCTACTTGAAGGATTGGCCCAGTATTGCCATAAACAGGGAGGAGTGGAGGCAGGAAGGGGAGATCTTTGCCCAGAAGTGGGACGACACAGGTTGACAAAAAAAAATACCGTCTACTCACACGTCTGCTGCAGGGCCGATTTAGGGAGGGAGATGACCCTGAATCGCCTCCGATATTGTGCGTGTAGGATTGCGGGGCAATTTTTCTCGGCCCTGCGACAGGCGTGTGTGTAGCCGACTTTATTGAACTGAAAGTCTACTTGATTGAAACTGAAACTATCCTGATTGTACTGGTAATCAAAACAATATCGCCAGACTTAAACAACAACTGTATGGTCTCAAACTAAGTACGCTTGTACTATGGCTACCGTACATACAATGGACAATGGACAACCAGACCAGGGCAAATTTTGAGAATCATCATCATCATCATCATCACCCCTCTTACCACCCACAATCAAGATTTTTCGTACAGAAATTGTTGGGCGTCTCATCAAAATGAAGCTACTCACGGAAAATTTGCTTGATACTAATAAAAAAAAAAGTTCTAGGGAACTCGGACTACTACTTCTAACAGTAGTTAAAATGGGCAATTTAAAGCAGCTATCAGTTATCTGCAACGGAAGATCATGCAAGGATGCAAGGTTTCCAGATAACCGCAAATATTTAAGACGATACAAGAAAAAAATGAATTTTAGTTTCGGGGTGTGGCTAGCGTCGCGTGAGCTGCCGAAGGATATATCCCTCTCGCTTAGCTAGGACAGAACAGCTATGGAGTAGACTATAGTATAGTTATTTTTTGAAGGAACAATATTGTTTAATTCGTACAATTAAAATAATATGTCCCAGTGCACCTTTTAAAATAGATGAAATGGATGAAAATATTCAAATATATTTTTTTCGTTTTATATGGGATTTTTATGTCGAGTGTATTTGAAAAAAATAATTTAATTTCTATGTTGTTTTTATTGCTGAAGACAAAGTAAGTCAAAAGAAGACAAACGATACCTACAATATGCTGATAGATACGTATAACAATATTTCGATCGTATAATAGCCTATAACCAGCGGACGATCCAGACGCGTCCAACGATATCTCATTAGTCAAATTATTATGATAAAAATAGTTTGGACGTTATACGGGAGCAGATGAACATACATACATATCGGTCAAAATCATAACCCTCCGCCCACCGTAGTCGGGTAAAAATGTACATACTCTGTGTCAGTGACTGACTGCCGGATATGAGTATCTTTTTCATGTTTCGTAGGCAAAGGAATACTTTGGTACTTAACTTCGATGCCGATCATGAAGTCATCAGCGGTGTCATAATATTTATTTTTACCATATTTAATTTATTTTTTAATTTAATTTTCAGTTTTTATTCATTTTATTGATTTAACCATGCATTTATTTTTTGTTTATCTTTTTATCTTTATTTTTTTATCTATCAAAATCACCCTTAGACTGGTTACCGCCACAGGTGACAAGAGGGCTGGCTCTTTCCTTGCTCAAAAAATTCGCTTGACAACAGGAACAGCTTGAATACAGGGAGGACATGCAGCCAGTATCCCACGCGGACGGTATTTGTTTAATTAGGGGTAGGTTTTTATTTTATTGTATTTTATTTTAATTTATGTTATATTATATTGTATTTTAATGATAAAACATGAAAAATAAATTTTTTTTTTTTATTTTTTTTATTTAATTTTACTTTTATTTATTGTTTTATATTTATTGTGAAATTATAATAATTTTAATAATCAATATTGGACTATGTCTGAAACAAATACATTGAATTGAATAATTTAAATACAAAAATTATCACATTAACTCGTTAAATCACGGTAAAGAACGAAAAAGATCCTAACATGGTAGGTAGGACCTGAGGGTTGGCCAGTTAATTACTTAAAATACACTATATTTATTTCAAGAAAACATTCATAAGATCTGAAGGCGTCGGACTCGCACATAAAGGGTTCCGTACCACCGTAGAATAAACACATCCAAAATATCAAGTTTGAGACTTGATATTTATTTTTAAATGTTATTATATTTTTAGTATTTGTTCTGCACCGGCAACAGAAATACACATTCAGTGAAAATTTCAACTCTCTACCTGTTACGGTTCGTGAGATACAGCCCGCGCTGACAGACGGACAGACAGACAGACGGACAGCGTAGGCCTAGTAATAGGGTCCCGTTAGCACCCTTTGGAACCCTAAAAAGTAGCCTATGTTCTCCGCCAAGACCCAGTCTATCTCCATACCAAAATTCATCAACATTGGTTCAGCGGTTTAGCCGTGAAAAGGTAACAGACAGAGTTACTTTCGTTTATAATATAATAGATTGAATAGGACCGACAAACATTTTCCTATCCATATCTGTAATGTTATTTTTTACGATAATTTATTGATGTATGATATATTTATTACTTGCCCATCCATACCTACAACAAACGCAATAAAGCGACTCCATTGTTTTGACAAGCAATGTATTCCCACTGTCAGCCCAAGACCATGCTGCAAGTATATAACAGTAAGCGAAATAGGGAGTTTTTACAGAAATGACACGAATAACTATGAAATGACAAGAGATGACACAAAATGACAAGAGATGACACAAAATGACAAGAGATGAAAAGAAATTACACAAGACAAGGAAAAGCAAACGAAAATCACGCTGCAGTGCAGGTCGTAGGTTCGATTCCTGCCCAGGACATGCATTTGTGTGCATGAACATGTCCGCATGTCCCGAGTCTAGGTGTAATTAAGTGTATATTTAGTTTGTATTTACAAACAAAAAGTAGTATATGTAGTAATATCAGTTATCTGGTTTCCATAGTACAAGCTCTGCTTAGTTTGGGATCAGGTAGTCATGTGTAAAAGAATTTCCAAGGATATTTATTTATTTATCATAGGCGTCGGCGGACTGTAAATACTGTACTGTACCTGTAATGTGGCACGACCGTAATATTTTTTGCTAATATTTTTTAAAAAATCCTTCACAGGTCCGACGTCGAACAAGTCCGAGCGGACACTGACAATACAAAGTTAGAGAGAGACATGGTTAGTTCAAGTACTTAAAATGTGAGATGGCGATATTGTGCGCGCGCTCGGAAATAAACAACGTAAGCGCCAAACCACATTTACTTGAATTAAAAAAAAACTACTTCATGAATTAAAATATGGTTGAAGGGTAGTTTAGATATCATTATTTGCTATGTTTTAGAAATAATTTCGTGATCTAAATCGTAAAAACATCGTGGTAGCAAGGAAAATTGTAAATAATTAGAGCTCATTTCATAAATTTTTTTTATCGAGAAAATTTCATCAATTCGTGATTTGGATTTAAAGATACTCAAGATAATATAGTCAAAAATCATACATCTAAATATAAGATTCCTAGTCCACATACTTACTTAAAGAAAAAGTAGAATAGAAAATCAACCAAATTTCGAACCCTCCTCTTAAATAGTAAATATTGACTGACACACGAAAATTTACATAACGCGGTCAAACAACACTAAATAGTACATTCTTATATACTTTACGTATCACATAGACAGTTTACATAGCATTATAAATTATAAAGAAAAGCGTAGTGGCAATATTTGCGTACAGTAGTAAATCTTTATAAGCGACAAACCTACACTGTACGTAAGTACGTAATCTTTGAGATGAACGTTCTATTTACTTACTTGAACGTATACATGAACTATTTCTTTATAATCTTGGCAGATGGAAGAAGATATACAGGATATAAGAGCGATGTATACAAGCTCATGATAATTAATGCTTGCACGTAACTAAAAAATATGAATGAAATAAAATATCAATAAGTGACGGAAAGAACTCAATAGGAAAGAACTGGGCAACCCTTAGGGTGCGTTTCCACTAATGTGGAGCGGAGCGGGGCGGAGCGGAGCGGACCGTGAATTGGCCAATCACAGTGCTCGAAATCTCCACTTCGCTCTTGGCCCATCACAGTTGGCCAATCACAGACCGCCGCTCCGCTCCGCCCAGCTCCGCATCAAAGGAAACGACCGTGAGCTGTTTTATCAAAGGAACTTTACTCGTGTACATGAACTTAATCCGTTTTCCCTCCATAGTTAATTTCATCCCTTCATTTTTCTTATGGGCCTGAGGTGGCAAACAAGCGTACCTAAGCCTGATGTTAGATACTTGCAATACCAAAGGCATTGCTCGCACGTTGCCGACCTGAAGGGGAGTGGAACGAAGGGATTTTTATCATGAATTGGTATTTTAATTGGATAATTAGGTCAACAATTAAGGTGAGTAATATGTTTTGTACATATTTGGAGTTAGAATTGAATACTGAATACCCTACTTTAAATGTCCAAACTCTATTCGTCTTACCTAACACCCTGTGTAACTTACCTATCATTTCAAAATAAAGGTAAGTGGATTAAACAGCTTATAGGATCAGTTTCTAAAAGACGTATTGACCATCAATAGAAACCTTAGATATGAAGTTGTAATGATACATTCTAATAAGCACATAAGTATCTACTGTAAACGTTATCATATTACTCAGAATAAACAATCGAAGGAGATTTTATAACTTGGTAATGTAGTTTGAAGCGAGAAACCCAAAAATAAATGTTGGTACGCAGATAAATCAATCACAATGAGACAGAGAACTGATAAAACGGCTTGTTTTGTGGTTCATCACTCTCCGCCGACGGAAAAACTGAGAAAAATACACATAGTCACATGTTCTGACGTGTGCACGAACAAATATTGATATAAATTAATTTTTCCGCTCAACTGGGTTAAGGATTTGGCCGGTTCGTAAATGAGATTTCTATCGCACGAGATTGCGTAAACAGTACCCAAGTCAATGATTTCGGCGAAGTAACACTATGATTCAGATGCTAGAGATAACAGTATCTATCAGTAAACTAATTACTTGTAAACCTCGTTATTAGAGTCACCCGGCTGAATGACAATGTCATCATTACGTTGAAGTGTTCTATATTTAGATACTAGTACTCGCGTAAAGATACCCTGTTTACCCACTCGAAGACGACGGGCGTTCGAGTATTCCGCGTGTTGTTCACCTCTTGAGGGCGCAAAGCCACTGCAAATAGTTTGATGAGGTTATCAGGCTGTAAGAAATGGGACAAGACATGCGGAATGGGTTTTGTTGAGCAAACCTGACCTGGAACTGTCACGTCGAGGAGATAAGCCCGCGCGGGGCTCTGGCACGCGTCGGCGTCGAAGTCCAAGAATACTGTGCCAAGGACGGTGAAGAACACTCCCCAGGGGTGGTAGTTGGTGGGGGGAGAGTCGAGCGCTGCGCTCCTCGGGCCCAGCGCTGATGGTACTTCCGTGTGGTTGAGCGGCCTCTCGTCACCGAGCGCATACCCTATCGATTCTCCGTTGGGCACTAAAATTAAACCTGCAACACCGAAGATGACTTAAACACTTACCCCCAAAATAGAAAGTTATGAGCGACTTGCACTGGCATTACGAATTCCTTTTTTACTAGAAATGCTTTTTAAAACTATTGTAAACTGCCTAATTTGGCGGTTAATTTCAACCAAATTCGTTGAGCCGTTTTTGCGTGATGTTCAGTCAAACTTACAAACGTACGCATTTATAATCTTAGCAAGTATTAATTATGATGTGTAAGATTACCCTATGTCTTACTCCAGAGCCTACACTATCTGTTTTTCAAATATCATTAAAATCGGTTTAGTAGCTATGGAGATACTTGGTAACAAACATTCACTCACACACACTTTCGCTTTTATCATATTAGTAGTATAGTTTTCAGTTCATAAACCTAGTACGTCACACATTATCAGACAAGCGAAATCTTAATTCAACTGTCTGTTCAGTCATGTGGTCAGTGTTCAACATTTGCTCATTTAACATTAAACGTCATAGAAAGGAACAAACATTTAAGCCTGTTGCTACTGTCTCCAATCAGAAAATAAATACCACGCAGCTATAGCTATATTATGCTGAGCTATAATAGCACCTTTATTTTAGTGTACCTTAAGGGTTTACTTATTTATTTATTTATCCTACAAGCATTCAGCTAATGGCTTGGGCTTTGACTTGGTTAATACCTCCACAATGTGGTGGTGTATGGCCACTCAAGCCTCTGACTACCCCCGAATGGGGATAAAAGTCTTGACGTTATATTTTTTTTTTTTTTCATTGAGCTAATAATGTTCGTATCCGTTGACGGAGGTCTGCTCCAGTAGTGGACGCCTGCCGACTGATGAATGGATGAAAGTAATAATTCAGTATATACGAAAAATATCTCACCCAACAACACTCCAACGGACATCAATACGATGAAGGGTCTTCTTCTTCCGAATTTGGACCGGCACCTGTCACTCAGGGACCCCAACAGCGGCGTCATGAAGAACCCAATCAGCGGTGACAAGGCCCACACTAGAGTCATCTGCTGGTGCGGAACCCCGATTTGTAGGAGAGTAGGAGACACGAAGGCGGTCTCCCCGGCGTATGAGAACTCGATGCCCATCACGGCTGCCGATATTCGCATGAGCTCGATGCGACTTTTTCTCCTGAAATTCAAGTTTTAGTTCAGTGGTTCTGTAAACTCATTTCCTTTCCTGAAGTGACAAATAACATTTTGCTGAAATCAGCAAATTCAATACGTATTCCGCATGAATTCAATGATTTCTATTACACGTGTATCATACTTTGAGTGGGTAAGTATCCCCTACCTATAATAAAGAGGAATAAGAAGATATTAATAATTAATTAGGAAGAAGGCAGCTTAAATTAAGTAGCTATAAATACCTTTTTTATTTCAATTTATTTGTATACATCTCTTATATTATAATAACATACCTACCAAAATTATAATATTTAAAATAGACAGGTAGGTATGTAAAGTAGTAAGGGAATGTAGGTATACATTTCCTTAATGATTTCCATCAACAAAGCTAATAAATTATAAGTAAATAGGTAATTAAGTAAGTGGGAGAGCCGAAAGCCCAACCCCCCCTCTCCCTTCCCTCCATTTCACTCTCCTTTAGGTCAGCAATGTACGAACAATGCCTTTGGTATTGCAAGCATCTATAGGCTACGGTAACTGCTTAACGTCAGGCGGGCCGTACGCTTTTTTTCAACTACAGTATCGACTCTGATGTACCTAAATAGGTTGCTGTATTCGCTTTCCTGCCACACTCTCTCTGGGGGCTCATCAGAGTTGGGGATCCCGAAGAGTGACTCCGAGAGCAAGTCCCTGATGCCCCTGGGATGCTGCTCGCGCCATCTGCCCCATCGCTCCCGGTACCTGTCCCGGGCACTGTGTAGACGCCCTGTGATACCCTGATACTCGTGCAACTTGTCCGCCATTGTAACTTAAGTATCACTCAAGGAAACCATTATTTTACGGGCAGAGAAGAAAATTCATTGCGTTTTCGATTAGACCTAGTTATTTTTTAATGTGCTGTTTTTGTTTGAATTGATTGTGTATCGGATTTCATTAAAATTGTAACACGATTTTATTACAAGATACGCATATAGACGAAAAACTACTTTAAAAATATAGGTACACCACTCTCACGACTTCGAAACTTTCAATCATTAAACCTACTAATGACGTCAGCATACATCTTCTAGTTATCACAACGTTCGAAAGTCACACAGACAAGAACTTAGTACTTAAGCGACAAAAGTTGACCGATCTGTAGCCAGTGGCGATTCGAGTTACTGCGAGTTCGGATGGCGGAAGCGGACTGGGCGCCCGCGCCGCCCTAGCTGCGCCGCCCGCCCAACAGATACTGACCGATGTCGATACAATTACTAGAAGGGATTCTTGTTTTGTTGATTGAATCCAGGGCATTTATTTATTGATATTTATTAATATTGTTAAGTTGGTATTTATGTAGTAAACAATATGATTATGATTAAATACTGCGCAAAAATATTTAAGTAATTTTTGCTTAGAATTACAATCATCAAATTGTTTTAATAGGTCCCTAAGTTAACCTAATTTTTAAATATTATTTTCTATCAATACATTTGTCTATATAAGTATACTTCTACTTATTCACTTCTAATTATACACAGACTTCAAATTACCAAGAAATCTGTTGTTTAAAAGTCGCTTCTAAAATTGTACTTCCCAGTTCCCGTCTCGGGGATTACGCTTATTGCGTCCCGGGAGTCGACGACTGATTGTATCCTCCAATACGGCCGTATATAAACAAACTGATTGTCTGCGCGTCTTATTGCTCCGAGACTGTCTATCCCGAGCCAGTTCGCACCGATCAAATTGAAAGTAATGCGAGCTTCGGATTTGTACAATGAAATCGTTTTATCACATGATCTTTATTGAAATTTTATTTTCTCATGATTTTTACGTCGTTTGTGGACTTTGTGGAATGGTTTTTTATAGATTTATAAATGTAGTCGTGGTGTTTGACATCTGAGGAGTTATAATCAAAACTCCTAGTGAGTGTAAGGCTAGGATAAACACTAATCGTGCTTTATTAGAAAAAACACGTTACGTTCTATGTCAAAATTTACAAGGGAATTTTGACTAGACACGTGTTCAAAACGAGTTTAACTTTTTTGTAATAACACTGGAACAAATTTTTATTGGGTACATAAGTACACTGATAGACGGTCCACTTGATGGTAAAAGTTAATCTTTGGGACATCTGCAACTTAAAGGAAGCAGACGCGTTGCCTTTTAGGCACCTGTAAATATGCGCTTTGAAGAACCTCATGTTGTAGTGCAAAGGAAATACCTACATTAGAAAGTGTTATTCTGTGTGACCTTTTCTACAAACAAACTGAAGATTACATGAGTTACAGGTTGTGGATTACAGGTGTGAAAGCAAACCAAAGTTGCAGTAGACTAGGCCACAAGGCTAGAATACTGACGCGGTTTTCAGTTCCCTGAAAATCGATTCCTTAAAATAGGCATTATTTAAATGTAACACTAAACATTTATTATCATACTACACAAACATATCTGATATTTCAAGTTCACAGACAGTTGATATCGATTTGACGTGCCAATAGTACAATATAAACTCGTGAAATGTGTCGTGATAACATTTAGATAACAAATGAATATAGGTACCTACAGCATCTACCTTCGAGTTGAATTGCTGTGGAGATTATGGAATATATATAGGATGATTATGGAATATTATTAACATACATAAAATAAATTAAAATTATTATAAAATCATACAAATCCCGTCCGCGTGGGGTGGTGGCAAGAATACTGGCTGCATTTCCTCGCTGTATTGTTTAGCAGATTTTTTGAGTAAGGCAAAAGCCAGCCCTCTTTTCACTTTAAAACTTATGTATATAACTTGACAATGGAGAGACATGTTAATTAAAAGAATATTACTAAATAATTATTAACATTGTCATATACTTTCGTTGATGGTAAGATTTACGCAGTTTTGTATTTATAAAAGGTTTAGCCATAAATATATTTATATGTACAATCGTCATAATTATGTCGCAAAGTAAAAAAATATTTTTACCGGTGGTAGAGCCAAGCTGTAGCCAATTAGGTAACTGGCTACAGCTTGGCTTACAATATTGGCTGGCTCGACGGAGATGGCACCCTCTCACAGAAGATCGGCGTATAGTAGCTATTACAGCTGCGTTTTGTACGATGAGTGCGAGAGCCGGTAGCCAAACCCCCTTCATACCTCTGTCCCATTCCACCTATTAGGCAAGCATACGGTAACTAATTAACATCAGGCAGGTTGTAGGTATGCTTGTTTGACAGCTTAGGTACATAAAACTTCAATAAAAAATCTCCGTTGCTTATAGGTACATGTTTCATTAGGCTTCATCGCCTCTATACCTATTACGTGCACTGTGTTCAAATTCCAATATAGATTTATTATCACGATTTTCTTCATTACATTTCAACTGCAATGCCAGTGCGTGCATTATGGCAAACCCTTCTCGTAAACATTTGCACTTGCACCATGATTTATGAGGCGCTATAAATAATCACATTATGTAGAGTATTTGTTTATAGAAGATAAACACAGTATTGTTGGGAACGTATAATGGTCGCAAGGCTGGCTCCCTCACGATGCAACACCTCCCAACCCTCGTGACTCGAACAAGACCTATCTTCATGCTCATTGAATAAACATTTATGAGACAAACCGTGAAAATCAAAGGAGGAAATGACAGGAAGGACGTTCACAATGATAAACTGTAGCGCATAAAGTTGACAGTCGTGATTTGTAAAGTTACGCGAGCGATGTCTCAATTTGCCATCTAATTATTCACGCATATCTGCCTCAGTCGATCTCGCTCGAACATTTTCATATTATAATAAATATCGCCAACTTATTACACCAACTGTATGGTACCAAACTAAGCATGGTTTATACTATGGCTACCATAATATACCCTGGGGGCCTTGATAAGTACGCCCATGACTGGGGTCGATCTCAGTGATACCCAGACCAGAGAAAATTATGAAAAGGTCGTTTCTGAAATTATTTTCCTCTGGCGGGAATCGAATCCGCAATCCCTGAGCTGTGCTCGAAGCACTGCGCGAAACGGTCGTCCATATTACAGTAAAACCCTGGTGTGCTTTGAAAAATGAAAAATATCTGCCCCATTAGCACTATGAAAAACTTACTATATGACTTTGGCGAAGTAGCAGAAACGCCACCCGTTCAGTTCAACCCAAAGGACCCAACAGAAAAGGATTAATTCATGAATTGCTTTTTCATATGTTTTAGTAAAAGTTTGGACTAAGTAACTTACCTCAAAATACATCTGTAATAATCTGTATATGCCTCGTAGTAGGAAGGTTTCAGTCCTGTAACGTCCTCGCCTAATGCCCTTGCCCAGAGACTACGAAAAGCGGGCGCACTAAAACGATACAACCCGACGTAATGAGCATCCAAGATCCCCAAGGCCAAATTCCAACCTTGGCACTCAAAGGCGGTTTCCACAAATATCCACCGGTATCAATCATCAGGTGACAGGTGACATATTAGTATACCCACTCTTAAATAAGCCGCTGATAAGGATGGCCGAACTATCGCAGGTAGACCTCATTATGAACTCTTATTATTGGGTAGTAATCTGCATACTTATGTAAATCTAATGGAAATGTTTGAAGATGATCTATGTGCATGTAAAACGAAAACTCGATAACGTAAGTTTAGTATGATAACGCTTGGTCTTGGAATATTAGTTATTCAAGGTTGTCAGAATTTTATCAGGTTATCAACTAAGGTTGGAAAATAATTTGACAAAGTTATCTCAGCATTCACGCACAACAGAACACTTTTCGGGAGCAAGGTGTCCAGCCCTCTTATCATCACCACAATTGCGACCCACTTGCAGCCCTAAAATGAATCCCTACTCTATTATATCTATCGGATCAGACATCGAATAGTCGGATATCGGATCAGCCCCTCTAGACAAGTGGCTGACGTCTACAAGCGTTCCTTCAAATCGCTACGCTTCAAGTATGGAAATGACATGAATGGTTTGTGCCCGTGAAGTCGCCAAACGGGCCCAATGGAAGACCAGCGCTGGTTCTTGTCAACCAGCACATGCTGAATTGGGTCCGTTTGCGGTGAGCACAATCTGTTAAGTTACTTATTTTCTTTGTTTTTTTTGTTATTTTGGCTTACCGTAATAAAGTTTTTCTTTCTTTCTTTCTTTTTTCTTTCACATAAGTCACGTGATCTACATAGCGACTTGTAATGTCATTTCCATACATTGTGAAGTCTATTATATTCTATTCGATTAGCGTTCATGCCACTTGTCTAGGGGGGCTGACCATGCAGTGAAATGTAGATACACTTACCTACTACTAGTATATATTTTTTTATGAAATAATTACTAAAACACAAATTTATAGATACTTGTCTTGAAAATGATCTGTGCAAATATTCGCTATTCACGAGGGACCGAAAGGTTATTTTAGAACAATACTCAGCAATATTTGCTCTCACGTACCTACTTTTGATAACACTTCCTGCGTTCCTCTGGGCAAATGCAAATAACCATCAATCATATACCTATATGATTCCGCTGATAACTGGTAATGTATTCGTACCTATTTGTATAGGTTTTATACAATCATATTTGGAATGCTTTCATCTAAATTCAATCTATAGCGTTATTAGGTAGTATATAAGAAATTTTATAGCGATCAGCCGAGTAAATAGCGGTTAGTCTTTCAACTATTTAACGAAAATTCCAGCAACTCTAGCGAACATGAACGCATGGTAGAGTATTGTAATATAAAATTATAGAGAAAATAGAAGCTCTATAATCATAAACGAATAGCTATTAAAATATTCACGGTCTACAACTAATCTACCCGAAGTTTTCTTTTCATCCGCAGCGTATTTTCGTTTCATAACATACCTACTTATAACCACCGGAGTGCCTACGAATAGGTACTTAAGCCTAAAGTAATTAATCAATACGAATCGGTGAAAATAATGTAGAACTGGAATTAGCGATTTCCGTAGGCAGAAATACCGAGTAAGTATAAAAAATGCTATGTGTAATATTTTTTGAGGCAACATAAAATGAACTTATTCAATAAGAAATTGCAGTCTTGACGAAGTCAGATAAGTATGATGTTGTGTTAATAGGATCGATCGATGGGGCTTCATCAGACGTGGCTAAACTCGGCTTTGCACGTCACACGCGTAGTCACTTGTGTGAGATACCTATATCTTAATAGATACCTATATTAGAAAATATTATTTGGATGTATCTACTACGTTAGGCAGGAACATGAAATACCAAATTTATTTCAACTAATTATGAAGTTTCAAACCCAAATGAAGAGTACCTACATTTGAGGACTAAACTAGAACTTTATTCATACCTATTTCACGAGTTGACACGGACATGTCTGCCCGTAAATGGGATTTCAGTATTTAACAATGGACCAAAAAATGCCTTATTAACGCGGCAGACCAAAGCAGATTTTTTCCTTACATTCCTGTGTGTTAATTGGTAAAAGGTCGAGTAGATACGTATTCGCAGGGCTATCGCTATTTGCCTTTGGTGGGAATCGAACCCGCAACCACCCGATGCTGAAGCCGAGCGGTCGTATAATATGTCTTTCATGTATTATTAACCGGTAATCCTAGATTCTATAAGGAACATTCACATACGTTTGTAATGAACATCTGAGCATTTGTAAATTAGTTCAATTTGTATGTAAATTATGGCGTTTGCAGACAATGTAACGCTGTCCCCGATGACACTTTCCTGTTCCATTAAGACCGTAACACTGTAGTAGAACCATGGTAACACCATTTCTATGAATTGTGTCTTTATTTTTTACAGTGCATTATGTTTTTAATGCGGTCAATGCTCGGAAGACTGATCAATTTATTTCTATGCCCTAAATGTGGTTCCAAACGTTTGAACTAAATGCAGGGTATAGCGTCAACTTTAGCGTCTTTTGAAGTCTTCAAGTTAAAAAAAATATATATATATAATTCTGCACCAAGTCTAAAATCGATACTTTGTACCAATTTGAGTTTGTCTGCGCCTAATGTACCCAGTCAATTATGTCATCTTATAGTTTACTGCGTTTACCTTGAACATGTTAATACTAAACTAGAATAGTTAAGGCGCCCGCCGCGAAGGGCGCACGTCCAGCCTCCGCTGACATCGTTACGCTCGTTGAGGACACAGTAGTTCGCACGGAGTACCCAATGCGTCTATTGTTTTAGTAACACCTTGGCTTGTACCGAAAACCCACTTCCCTAATGTAATTATCTAATTATTGCAGCACTTAGTCTCATTTTAGACGGTTTAAATTTACGTTTAATAATACGTTGATACTCGACATATGTGACGATGTGACATCATAAATATCTAAGTAGGTTTATTAGTAACTTTTATAAATAAATAATATATAATAAAAACTAGGTTAAATAAGTACCTATACGTATCAAAATTATTTTGTCTAGACTCTAGACCCAGTAGACCGAGCGCGTAGAATTATTTAGTGATGCCAAAAAAGTAATACCAAATAGCATCAATGATGGGCTTAAAAAAAGTTACGATGAAATAAGGCAAATTTTCATGTGTTAAGATCTCCGCTGTCGAATGCGGATCGCGAACAGAAATCATAAAATCTAAAAAAGGATACCTACTGGATCGATACTATGTAGTATTACTTTTTCGGCATCACTCACTCATAAAGTTCCACGCGCTCAGTCTATTCTTTTCTTCTGAGGCTCTAGACCGCCCAAGTCCAGACTCATTACCGTCACTCTATTTCAAGCCTTAAAATAAGTAGTAGGTAAGTAGTTATGCTAAACAACTGTCACACAAAGATAGATCACGCAGATTGTATCAATCTTCAATGATACTAAGTTTAGGTTGTTCCGTCTTCAGATAACAGTGATATACATTTATGGGCTCGGTAGAGATGATGTAATATACCTATGTAACCTTAAATAGTGTCTATAATGCAAGCATGTAGCATTCGGTATCAAACAAATCTTTACCAAAACATAATGATGATAGTGAAATCAGTTTTATAAATGGTGAGACGTGCAATGGGTCAAGTCAAGGCCCATAAGGACCCTAATATTCCGAGCTTTATAAAGATAACTTTATAAACTTTTAAGATAGCTTTATGTTTATAGATTGATTTAATTTAATTTTTTTTTTTTTTTTTTTCAGGACTGCGGTGGCAAAAAAGCGTACGGCCCGCCTGATGTTAAGCAGTTACCGTAGCCTATAGATGCTTACAATACCAAAGGTATTGCTCGCACATTGCCGACCTGAAGGGGAGTGGGATGGAGGGAGGGGGAGGGGGGGTGGGCTTACGGCTCTCTCACTCATCGTACGAAACGCAGCTGTAATAGCTGCTTTACGCCGATCTTCTGTGAGAGGGTGGTACTACCCCGGTCGAGCCAGCCCGTTTATGAGCTGCAGTCAATTGGCTACAGCTTGGCTCTACCACCTTTAATAATTAAGTACGTAGAGATGTTTCACTCTAAAAATGCACGTAAAGGGTTGCAATAAATATTTATTTTCATACAATAAGCACGTTTAGTGGAGGGGAGTGCATTTTTAGAGTGAAACATCTCAACTCCTTATGATGTATATACGGGTCTCTCCTCATTGCAAGGGTATACCTACATGCCATAATCCACCACATTGCTCCGCATCGTTCCTATATATGACAAAAAACACACCTTATTCTGCCGAATCGAATCATCGATAATCAAAATTACGTAACACCAAAAGCAAATAAATCACTGTATGCAGATAAATTGTTGATCGATATAAAATGTAAGTGTATAAAAATTGTGTTTCGTAACGTGCAAGGAGGTCGAGGTCCGTGCATAAATATTGTTTGTTTCCTCAAATCGATTTTAATATTCGAGTCGCGATCGCGGCCGACCCTACACAGTTTATTACGTGTCCTGTTTTATTACCTAATACATGTATTCACACCTTTATGTGGGTCTAATTCACTTGTATATACAATTCACTAGGTGTATAAGAAGTACCTCGTGACGCGTAAAGAACCCTTTTTTTGCCAAAAGCACGAAAACGCGTTGAAATCGTTTAATCGTTACATCCAAAGCTACGATATCATAAACGGTCAGATAGATAGACACTGGCATAGAAAACACATATTTACAAATCGTTGTGTGGCTTTGGGGGGGTTAAGAAATTAAATATTAATAAAGTTCCACAAATTCACGAAGGGCCATAACACACCGAGACGCCAGGCGACGTCGCCAGCTACGTATCCAAACAATTTGTATTGACTGGCGACGTCGCCATGGCGACGCCAGGTGTTACCTCCATAGACATAATAAATTCCTTGGTTATCTCCCATACATTTTAATATGAATAGTTGACTACGGTGGCTGGCGACGTCGCCATAGCAACCCGGTGTGTTAATGCCCTAAAACGTAGATGTAGGAAACTAGTAAGATATCTGTATGTCGTATTTACTAGGTACTACTTTCAATTATTTTCGTATTTTTCCTATCACATGTTTTCCTATTGTACCTCAGTTTATTTGCATAATAACCTTTTAAATCACAAAAAAAAAGATTTATCTTCAATATTGACGGACACCGATCGGGAAATTCACCTAATGTCGAGTGCGACCTCAAAGGCCGCGGTGGGCGCGAAAGAATGCGTAGTGACTACCAAAATTTGTTTACTGCTTGCACGTTAGGAAGTTAGCTTTTAACAGGAAAGTAAGAGATCTTGCCCATGTTTGCCATACCTACCTCAAAAATGTTACCTACTTATGCAAATTAAATTAAATTAAAATCGTTTCTTAATTTAAATCTATCATAAATGATGAAGTAGGTAGGTATACTCTGGATGCAATTTTGGATTTAGGTAAGAAGATCAATATGTAATTTTTTATGTTTGTTTTTAGGGTTCCGTACCCAAAGGGTGCCAACGGGACCCTATTACTAAGCCTACGCTGTCCCGTCTGTCAGCGGGCTGTATCTCACGAACCGTAATAGTTAGAGACTTAAAATTTTCACAGAATGTGTATTTCTTTTGCCGCTACAACAACCAATATTAAAAATAAAAAATTAAATAAAGGGTGGACCCCCTTTATTTACAAGAAACAAGATATTTTTGACTTGTTATTCTACGGTGGTACGGAACCCTATATTTGCGAGTCCGACACGCGCTTGGCCGGTTTTTTCTTCTTCTAGTGGTGGAATAATAAAGAATTATCTATCTATCTATCAATATTATGAACCAATATTTTTTGTTACTGCTAAGTTTTGTGCTGAAAAAGAATAATAAAATAATCTACTTACCTACTTACGCAAAATCAATTAACGTAATATTTTAATATATTTAAGTATTCAAGGATGTCCACTGACTTATTTTGAAGTTTTTACCAATAACAAGGTGAAAGTTACAATGTGCGCATACGCAACACTAACGCGTGCGGCCATACATGGCACGCGGTCGCACTTGACCGAGCGCCGGAGAAGCCTTGCGTGACCCTGCCCCGTGTCGTAGACTCCACTACGAATCGACAAGTGTACAAACACAACAATTATTGTACACATCGACATAATATTCAATTCGATAACTCGATTTTGTTTGTCACTATTTTGTCCTCTATTTATAATGTGTGTCGCAATGTTTTTGACCATTTATTTTAACTGACAATACTGGCATTATTGAAGTATTTTATTTTTTATAGCCAAGTTTACGTGCTAGGCTCGATCTAATTATGGTCTAAGGTCCTAGGCAATGATATTCCCAGCACCTAGGAACTTTTCTACCAATAAATGAAATGATACTTACCTACTGAATATCTTGTAAGTTTATTTTTAATAAGTATACAGTCATTTGTTGGCATTTAATTTTAACACGGAAATTAATAGTAGCTAAACCAAAGCTTTGCTTTCTAAGGAGTCACAAAATTCAAGGCACAAACTTGCATTTTAAAAGGCATACCATCAGGCAAGCATAGATGTACCAAATAGTTGTACTTACCTCAATAATTAGTATTCATTGTAGATTGTAGCGTACTACAGGTACATTGCAATAACGAGTGCTAATCTCAAAGGCCATCTATGGATTACTCAAATTGAAAATAGAACAGATTCTCAATGGACACTTCTAATAATTCTTCATCCGAGAATCACTCGAGCTGATTGTTATTTTGTTATTTTTAAATGGCAAGCGTAGAGCGGAGTCCCGCGGGACAGTGCCCGCGTAATGAGCTGCTTGGTAAGGCGATTTGCTTGATTTGTTTTTATTTTTATTATAATGATGCCGGGAAAGGAGGTTGAGTTTACTTGAAAACCCATACCATTCATTTTTTTTTAAATCAAAGCGGGAAAACAAAACATAAAGCTCGCCGCTTCGTGTTTTCCTAGTAAGGTATAATTTATAGACATTTTAATCTGCTTATAGTTGCTTCACAATGCATTTTTCAGTACAAAGTGCTTTGTAATGTCGCTATAAATAAAAAGTTATATTTTTTTTATAAATTGGGAGTTAGTATTTACTAGATAGTAACCTACCTATCTTTTAACGCTAAAGCTAAATAATTTAAAAACTCTAAAATTTTCAAAAGATATTTAATTTGTGTACAATAATGTACAGATGCTATCACAATACCTATTCTCGTTAAGGATCCGCTTCCGTCGGGTAGGTTTTCCTTCTTACAAAATCAGCATATTCTTATTATAATATGAATATTACATAATACATGAAAAGCGTCGTGTACTTGCCAACAGCACGACACTCCGGAGAGATCGATCGTGGTCACCGTCATCGGCCGTCGAGATAGCACAAGATGAGTGATCGCGCGACGACCTTATCGTTATCTCGAGTGGAAGGAATCTTCGGCGGCGGCCGGCAACGAGCCGACATTCGCACAGAAGCCGTAGCAGGCAGCACGCGATCCTTGAGGCGGCAACAGCAACCCGCTCTGCCGTGCGCGCGCGCAACCCTCCGTGTCCAGGGTGACGATGATACGACGGTGATAGGTGACCGCGGATATCTCGTTAACGTGATCTCATAACGGACAATAATTAGAGAAAGTGTGAAAATATTGTGAATTAATACAAAATGGGTGAGTATTTTTATGTTTTTAAATTTAATTTATAAATTGTTGGTATACATATTTAAAAAATAATCAGTCACACATACCTAAGTGTATATTTAATTTTAAGTACCTAATAAGTACGCAAAGTAGTTAATTATCAAATAATCTAAAAACAATAATAAAAATAACAAAAACAAAATAAAAAAACAAAAGAGTTTAAACTGTTATTCCAAACTTGAATATTGAAAACAAACAAATGCAATCAATGAAATTACCGATAATTTGTGTCGCATTATACAATGGCGTGTACACACGAGACGTGTTTTAAATTCGCATGAAAAGAGTGAACTTGTCATGCAAGGTGGTCATCAACGTCTCGTTGACGTTCTATGGCGGTTTTGCACTCGCACAATAGGTATTATGACGATGTCCAAGAGCCATTCCAGCCGGTAAATCTTTTGGCTCACGGTTGTCACTCACGTATCGAGACAATATTGTTCATTTTTGACATTATTCCACAATAAGTTTTGCTTACATGCAAGTACAGATATTGTTTTATTTTTATAAATAACTTAACGACGGCGTGCGGCGTTACATTTTAAGTACCAACATATCTAATAGATAATTTTTTCTTCAAACAATCATCCTCATCTATTTATTCCTCCTTAACCATATTGTTAAGAATCGTTAGATTAACAATTAAATTAGGTACGTAAGTCTGTTCCCTATCATTTATCACAAATTATTGTACACTAGTTCAAATAATTTAAGTTAATTACCTCTAATACAAATGTACGTAAATAATTCGTATGCGTATCATACGAATCAAATAACTTTTCATTCATAACATCACGTACTTGTACCACCTGTCTACTAAACATCTGGTATTTTTATGTACTCGGGACATACATGTACATAGCTACACATCTACATACTCACCTATGAGGATAACGTTACCTTATTAATTAAAACCAGAACATTATATTATTATCAGGATAGGTTAATTAATTAGGTTTAATCAAAGCCTCATTGCTTGTTCGTTATACTGTTCATTACGCCCCCTATCCCCCAAATTTGGTACAATATTTCATCACTGTCTAGTGATGAAATATTGTACCAAATTTTGCCATCAGTATTATATCCTAACGTTTCATGCCCTTAACTGTTACCTACTAGAGATTGATAACTAAAAGATGGAGATATCCCCAGGCACACAGGGTAAAGACTAAAGAAAGAGGCGCCCTTATTAGACATATGTATGAAAAAAAAACGTGGTCTTTGTTTTTTCATTTTCGTCGTTCTATCTACCGGTAAATAGTTGAACTACTCGCTTCGTTTTATGTCGATGTTAGTACTAGGCCGACCACTCGGCCGAGTTGCTTAGGGCCAGTCCCTTTAGTAATTGGTCCATGCCCAGGGATATCGCTAGACAAACAAATCAACCGTATGGTCCCAAACTAAGCAAAGCTTGTACTATCGCTGCCATACAATGGACTGGGGGCGATTCCAGTGACACCCAGACCAGGGAAAATTACGAAAAGGCCGTTTCCGAAATTTTGCCTCTGGCGGGAATCGACCCCGTAACCATCCAATGTAGTGAGCGGAGCGGCCAACGTTCAAATCACTGCACCAAGCGATCGTTAAATTTCTCTGTATTCTCTATTACTATTTGTCTACTTAATAAGGAAGAAAAATGTATTTTCCCAAAATAATAATAATAGTATGCAGTCACGGTTCATTATAATATCTAGTTTGTAGATTATTCACTTCATGCGCTTGTTTTTCCGAAGACGACATCTCTTATCTAACTATTCTAAAGTAGGTGATATTGAAAGGCAGAGCCGGGAAAACCCACTTGAAGTCTGATTCATAGTCTTCCGTCGTATGTAAAATAGATACCTGCAGGTATTATGTGTTTATTATGAAATCAAAAGCAGTGATAGCCGATTGGTTAAGCACGCGTCTTCCGTGCTTAAGGTCCTCAAGCCCCCACTCACACCTCTAGATATTTCGAAACCTATCCGCGAATCATAATTTCAATAATATTATCACTTGCTTACGGTGAAAGACTTCGCGAGGAAACCTGCATGTGTATTATTTGATGTCATTAAGATGTTAAGCCGTTTTCGTAGCCTATAAATGCTTGCAAAGGCAACCCACGTTGCCGACTTGAATGGGAGTGGAACAGAGAGAAGGGAAGGGCTCTCTAACTCATCGTACGAAACTACTGCAATGGCTACTTTACGCCGATCTTCTGTGCGTGTGTGGTACTACTTCGGTCGAGTCCATATATGACCTGCAGTTATTTGGCTACAACTTGGCTCTACCACCAATAACTAGCTGATTATTATCTTCTGCTCACTTCTTTTCTTATCCAGAGTTCTAGAGTGTTTTCCACTCAGACCTTACGTCTCCGTACTTGTTTATACACCTTCCTAAACAACAACTCAATACATTTTTCCTGGTTTGTTCAACCAGCCTTGAGTTATCATAAACAATTTGATGCTACGTCAGAACACCGCGACCAATGACAATTTTACAGTCATCCATCGGTCGTATTCTTGCCTGTCCACACGACAATCCTCTACAAAACCAGACTATTATTTAGTTTTTAATTAATTAGCCCCATTCATATGCTAAACTCATTCCGCACAATGTATTAGACAATATCGGATGCAATTAGACTTATAGCCGTCATTAGTTTCGCGAAATCTTCGTAATATATTTCAGTAGTGTTATGTCAGACGAATAATTGGATTGTTTGTTCAGTTTTAATAACGACTGTGCCGAAAACTTTGAAAACTTTGAAAACGAGAAAATTGCCTGGCTGTTAGTATTCTGTCTACGCGACTAATGCTTTTAAATGCTAGATTTTAGAAAATACTTAGAGACAGGGTCTTTAAACTTATGCAAATAATATGGCATATTCGGTCTAAAGTTGTCAGAGTTGAGGCCGTTGAGTGTAACTTAATATTTAAAAACCGGCCAAGTGCGTGTCGGACTCGCACATAAAGGGTTCCGTACCACCGTAGAATAAATGTAAAAATGTAACGTCACGACTTTTATCGCCATTCGGGGGCTGTCAGAGGCTTGAGTGGCCATACACCACCACATTGTGGAGGTATTAAGCCAACTCAAAGCCCAAGTTTCACCAGATAGACAGAACCCAACGTGACAGGTGGTGAACCTTGTCGCCGTGTATACAGGAACTGACTATTACCTAATCCCGAGGGATAGATAGGTTTCCTCACGATGTTTTCCCTCACCGTAAGCGAAATGTAACCGTCCTGTCTATCTCAATACTAAAATTCATGAAAATTGGTTGCGAACCCACACTTGGCTAACGCCGCCTTCGATAGAGGTTCTTAAGTTATTTCTTACTCATATTGTTCGTAATCTGATTAATAGGTACCTAATCTCTTTTCCTAGGTCCTTGGGTGTGGTTTAGGCTTATGTTTCCTTTAATAATGATTAACTAATGTTAAATAGTACATTAACTATGAAGTTATTGCTTCGATGAGCTGAGTTGATTCGCAAGGGACGTACCTAGACGATTTTGATAGAATGATCAAGGACTATCAGTAGGGAGACTCTCGTAGCCAGCTGCAATCACTAAACGATCGGAGGTTAAGCAACGCTCGGCAAGGTCAGTCAGAGATGGGTGACCATTCAGTCGCATTTGAACTGAGCGTCTCCGTGCTTCGAAGGGCACGTTAAAAGTCGGTCCCGGTTGTTGTCATCTAGGCGGCAGTCGTTAAGCCGTGTCAGAGGCCTTCGGGCGGCATGACAAACTGACACCAGGTTGGCCACTAACCATAAGAAGAAGAAGTAGATATTAGGGCCTCCGCAGACTTGCTACTTTTAGCATCGTCGACCGGCGATTTTGTGACGTATCGATGCTGCGTCGCGTTACTTCGAGCGCGAACGAGCGAGACGCAGCATCAAAATCGCCGATCGCCGATGCTAAAAGTAGCAAGTCTGCGGAGGCCCATATTAGTTACAATATATCCATACAGTATACCTATATTGAGTTCTCTAAATCCGTCCTAACAATTTAATAACTACTCGCACATTGGCCACTGCCTGTTCCCGAGACACGCCATTCATGAAACCGGTTAATTATTTCAAGGAGACAAATTAATCAGGAACGGCCCTCTTGTAATTAACAGATGAGACTTATGACGCGATGCGGATTCGAATCCCGTATGCGGACTCATTGTTCGTGAGATCATTGTGTTTTATATTTTAAAATGTATTTAAAGCCGAAATAGCGGGCTTCTTCTTTATCGTATGGTTAGTGACCAACCTGGTGTCAGAGTTGTTCAAGCTGCCCGAAGGCCTCTGACAAGGCTTAACGACTGCTGCCTAGATGACAATAACCGGGACCGACTTTACGTGCCCTCAGAAGCACGGAGACGCTCAGTTCAAATGCCACTAAATGGTCACCCATCTTTGACTGACCTTGCCAAACGTTGCTTAACCTCTGATCGTTTACCGATCAGTGATTGCAGCTTGCTATGCAATGAGCGCCTCAAATAGCGGGCTACCAGTCATACAATAAAAATAGCAACTATCAATGTCAATAATATTTTTCCTATTAAAAAGCACAATAGCCAGCCGAATGACTCACTAGACTACATGAATAGGTCATGTGATTTACTTCTTCAGCACAAAAAGAAGATAGGTATTAACCTTATTACTTACCTATTAAGGTATAAGCACAGAATAGAGAACGGTATAAGGCAAGTACTACGTTTGAACGAATAACGTTTGTTGGGGGACTAACAAATGGTCGAATCCGTAAAGATGTTCTGAGATTATATTATCGTACCGAGAATACCGTAAGAATCACAAGTAGAAACACTGAAAAGTGTTGCTGAAAATAATGAAGAAGAAAAAAAAAACAAAAATGTCATACCTGTTATAAGTGTAGTTCCAGTAATAGTACCTAAGTAAAATTATGTAGAGTTATTTCTGAAATTGACTCCATACGGAATTGAATTGAATCAGAAATTTGAAACTCGGCGCCGGTCTTCTTAGGTACGTAGGTATTCATCTCTATGCTGAACCTTCGATATCCCTCACATTAACTTCATTAGTTAAGGTTTTTCTGGTAGGTAACGAGCCGACATTATATTTTCCTGAACCAAAGGCTATGCTCAAAGGATCTATTTTTAATATTAATTGCACGTGTTAAATGCCCCATTGCATTCTTTCGTACCCATACGGGTACAGCCTTCACGCCTTGCAATGTCAACTGATGTATTAGCATACCAATTTCATTGCTATCATTACTATGCTGTACGTAATGAATGACGTGGGACGAAAACAGTTCAGTGTCCTTAAGATTTTCATAAAGCAAATAAGTTACAAAGGAAAGAAAACAAAAGAACATACGTTACCTACGTTCCATCGTCACATGTAGACATACTACCACGGCATCCTAATACCTAAAGTATTGATAACACAGAACAATCAATGATTTTCAAATAAGTACCTACCTTAGTAAATTACAATTAATTTCGAAATTATTCGAACTTTGGCCCTGTTTTACACTTAACTTTGCCAATGCAATCCTACTTCCTACTAATATTGTAAATGCGAAAGTGTGCGTGAATGTTTGTTGCCACGTATCTCCATAACTACTAAACCGATTTTAATAAAATGTTAAACCTAGATAATTTAGGTTCTGGAATAAGACATAGGCTAATCCATTTTCCACGCGGGCAATGCCGCGGGACACAGCTAGTAGTACTATAAAGTCGCTATGCCATGCTATCTTATTGCTATACGGCTGGAGCCGCACTTTGTGCGCTCGCCCTCAGACCGGTGAAGTTGTTAAGGCCACTCTGGCCAACAACATATAGTCATACAAAAAAAAAATAACTTATTGCTAGTTAGTAGTTAGTTGTCTAGTTGCTTAGTCTTCTAAGCAGTACACCCAAATATTTCGCACGACCCAAGACCTCATAATCGGCAGGCCGCGGCCCCTACACCGTACGCAATTTGAAGTTCAAGTTCAATTACGAATTAATTCGCTCATAACACACTATACACAACAAAAACACACTTCATAACAACCATGTACTTATCACAATTCCTGTTGTTGATTTCGAAATGATATCCTTGACGCCATCATCGACCGTGTCATTGTCACATATAATTCCTCCACATCAGATAATAAGCCTCCGTATGTTTAAACATGTCATTTGATTTACGGCAAAGCCTGCGTTCGTTTAGAATTGATTAATCATATCGTAGTAAACACTGCTACCTGTTCTTTCATTGTTTGTGATAAGATAACGACAGTTACAGAATTAACGCGTCTAAAATAACGTGTGTTTGAACAACCTCAATATCAAATAAATAAATAAATGAAAATCGCCAGACACTAGTAGGTAGGTATGCTGTAGACCATGGACCAATTACTAAGGGGGCCACCTAAGCAACTCGGCCGAGTGGTCGGCCTAGTACTAACATCGACATAAAACGAAGCGAGTAGTTCAACTATTTACCGGTAGATAGAACAATGAAAATGAAAAAACAATGACCACTTTTTTTTCATACATATATCTAATAAGGGCACCTCTGTCTTTAGTCTTTACTCTGTGCTGTAGACGCTGTAATTATGGTCCCAAACTTAGCAATGCTCGTAGTCGTACTATGGTTACCATACACATACTGTGGACAGGGGCCGATCCCAATGACACCCAGACCAGGGTAAATAACGAAAAAGCCACTTCCGAAATGCCTCCGATGCAGTGAGCCGAGTGGCCTACGCTAGAACCACAGCCAATCGGTCGTCAAATAATGAATTTGATGTTGCAAAAACAGTAGCCTTAGTGATTTAAAGAGGCTTTGTGATTCAGGTTGAAACAATATTTATTTAAAATTTAGTCTGTCATTTAAAATCAGACCGCCTGGGTATGAGTCAGCCATTGTAGGCTTTGAGTGATTGACAATATAACACAATATATTGAATACACGGAGATGATTTTTTGTTCTTACTTAAACTATGCTTTACAAGTGTTCAAACAATTATACACACTTAAGTACCTATTAAAAGATTTATCATTTGCCTTACTTTTTTCCATTATCTGTGGTCAGCGCAATGTCTTATTCTTCCATTCATCGCGCTTTGCTGTCATACTTACATCCACTCCAACCATGGATGTATTAACTGGTCTAAGACTCCAACCTTATTCATATCACTCTTTATACAATCCATCCATCTTTTCTTGGGTCTTCCTCTCGCTTTGTATCCTTCCAAATTCATTCCTATTATGATATATATGATAAGTTAAACGTACGTCCGGTGATCGATCCGTACTAATGATGACTTACGTACTTTTGAGGACTAATGATGTCCTTTTTGCACTAAGAGCGTGTCAGAATTTGATGGCCTTCTGTATAGCTTGGCTCATAGGAATGTTGGCTTACAGGAATCGTATGCCAGAAGTGGTTGAAGTGCCTACATTAGTGGCAGCCTTCGCTGAAAGATATCATTTTCCTCTACCATCAGCACTTGAAATTGACACTATCATGATGAGGAAATACTCTGAATACTGAAAAACAACACCAAATGGTTGCGTTTACTTATCAATGCTGAGTTTTGTTCTCAAGTGGTGATAAATAAATGTACATACCCAGTTTTTAACTTAACGGCAATAGGTGTTATATCGCTTTATTTACGACATAAAGAGAAGAGGTTACCGCGTATTTTGACGTAGTTAATCCGACGTTAACTGAAGTCCCATCCCACGGCCATAGATCTCGAGATTAGACAGTGTTTGAGTTAGTAGGTTACAATTGTTTCGAGATTACGTGCAGCGACTTTGATGTTACGCGTCTTATCAAGAAGATTGGGGATGAGTGTACTGATCTAGACCTACCTTTACAAGGTAGGTCGTTGTTTAACTTTAATCAGTTGAAACTATTGATCCATTAATTATTTAACGAGTAAGTAGGTATTATTTACAAATAGGACATAACATCTATATCATAGCATCCATAAGCTACGGTAACTGCTTATCATCAGGTGAGCCGTACGCTTGTCTGCCACCTCAGTGCTATAGAACTAAAAAAACAATTAATACATTTTAAGGATTTTTAATTAACTGTATTGTGTCCGTGATTGTGTTCAATAGTTTTAATTAAAAGAAAATAAACTTACTACCTATATAAAGTAAATAGGTAAGTTGAAACAATACCATTGTGAATGTTATTATAAAAAAATAAATGAGGGTAGGTAATTAGTAAACTTTAATGACAGTTCAATATCAGCGTCGACTTATGATGTTTTGGACATTCGCGTACAACATCTCGCACGAATACCTAATCACCGCAACATAAAAACGTTTACACCATTTTCAGCTTTGTGTAAAAGACTTTCAGTTTACAGTGCCGTGAATAAATTCAACAAACATAATGGATCGCACGTCACCATATTATTGAACACCAATGACAATCGTGCCAATTACAATTTAGTTATTTTCGGATAGAAGTATACAAGCTCGTACATTGAAGTCATATTTGTTTATAAAGCTTTCCCTTTGACACTTGATTTTCTTTATGAAAATGAAATTATAATTATGAAAAGAGATACACAGATCAACATAGCAAAGGTTGCATTACGACGTGCTTTGTCAGGTAAACTTTACTGAGAAAGTTTAGGTTTTGAGGCGTGCGGCGTACTTAGCTCATACCTACTAGTTGTCAAGCTATACGTAGTCTTGGATGTGTTTTGATTTTAGTGTTTTTCAATTCCAGGTCTTGACTTCTTGGAGCATGGAGCGGACTTCGAAGCTGCCATTTCGGCAACCGGTGAGTTCTTATCACTACCATAATATTATTTGAAGAACTGCCAACACCTACCTATTATAATTATGTGTCATAAAATTATTTTTTACATGCCTCTTTATTTGGCCAGTGGTAAGTGTACATTATTTTTATTGGAATATAATAGACTGATATTCCGGGTTTTGCCAAATCAAATGCAAAGAGAAAAAATATCAATGGATCTTACTTCCCTTACTCCGATGCCTCCTCTCTGCAACTGTTGAGGTTTACATCCACACCTCTTTCAATCCTTCACAACTCCCCTTTTCTTGTCTTCTAACTACACCAAGGTTATAGGCAGGAGCGCTTGCCAATTTATGGTTAAGCTAAATCCACAGTATTTCTTAATACATAAAAAAACTTTGTTGTTTCATGATCCTAGAGCTTCATTCTCAATAGGATATTAGTACCTATGTACTGGGATGATAGCTTGCTACTGAGACAATTGGCGGTAAACCCTTCCATATAAGTAGGTTCGAGGCCTTTTCAACTGTTTATTTGTTTATTTATTGTAGGGCCTTTGTATATCAAAATATAAGGACGTCCACTAGAAGAAAATTTTATAAGTCCCCTAACAAAATGATTGGAAAATTATAAGTTATTACACAATAAAGTGCTTATTTACATTGTTACTCCTGTTTAGGTTGTACATAAACAAACAGACAATAGCGTAGAACAATGGGCCATCAATGAACTGCCAATATCAATAATAGTGTGCTTATGTTTCCCCTTTTGAAAGTGTTCACTTAACTAGAGAGATGTCTTTTGTGGTTTAGATAATAATTTGTGGGGCCCTTATCCAACTTAAAATTATGATAGAGTAAATAAATAAGTACCTAACTACACTTACACCGAGATAAATTTTCTTTACACGAAGAATAGTGCAAAGACGAAATAGTATAGCGCAAAGAAATAAATATCTGCGATATTTGACGAAAATACCTGTGTTACTACTGATAATAACGGCTGAATATTCAAACGCTACTCAAATATGAGAGCTGCTTAACGCGCATTACAAAAAAATAAAGATAACGACGACTCAAACTGCTAAGTGTGATATGACGTAAACATTTGAGGAGCCTTTGAGTATTCGGCCTTTAGACTAGTAGTAGCACTGGTCACGAATGATCGCGAGAGGCTACCACCAATAAACAAATAAATTTACACACCAACTGTATGGTCCCAAACTAAGCAACGCTTGTATTATGGCCACCATACATTGGACTGGGGCGATCCCAGTGAAACCCAAACCAGGGTAAATTACGAAAACGAAAAGACGGTTTCCGAAATTTTCCTGTGACAGTAATGCAACCCATGCATAATCCGATGCAGTAAGCTGAGCGGCCTATGCTCGAACTACTGCAAGCGATCCTCGTAAAACTTAACAATATTTTTTTGAATTCAGGTTTCGGTCGCTTCCACTTCTGCCTGCTGGCTGTTACCGGGCTGATCTACGCGAACACGGCTATCGGCATCACTATAGTGTCGTTCGTCCTCCCGGCGGCGACATGTGACTTCCGGATGACATCCGCGGATAAGGGCTGGCTCACCGCCGCGCCTATGTTGGGTGAGTACGCATAAGGAAACTTGATAATGGCCAATTAACCACTTTTATTTGTGTGATTTATAGGAGTTTGTAGGCTGTTGTGGCTTGTGTGTTGTCAATTCCGTATTAGCAGATAGTTTAAAGTGTACCTTATCTATGAATATTTATTCCAATAAGGTAGGAAATACAAGACTTTAAACTGAAAAATTCAGATAACCACTGAACAGTTAAGGGTGTTTTTGTCATCCGTTTGGTAGGTATTAGATAAGATTACCGTTTAAAAACGTCGTATAGGTACAACTACATATTACTACCTTAAAACGGCAACACACACACCTGCCTCAGGGCCGATTTAGAGCAGGGGAGGGGATGACCCTGAATCGCCTCTGATATTGAATGTGTGTAGGATTGCAGGAGCAATTTTTCTCAGAAAAATCGGCCCTAATTGCCTGTACACTACCTGCCGTAGGACTGATCTAAGGAGCATACCTACCCCTGATCCCTATATCGGTCCTGCGGCAGGCGTGTTAGTAGCCGGCTTTATTATAGTAGGTATAGTCCTACCTGTCAGGGGTCCGTAAAACCGAGCTAATATTAGTAAAAATGTCTTCACAGGTATGGTGATAGGCTCCTACTTCTGGGGCTGCTTGGCTGACACCAAGGGGCGCAAGATTGTGCTCATCTCTGCCCTACTGATCGACGGGTTCGTCGGAATTATCTCTTCGTTCGTACAGATCCTGCCCATCTTCATGGCTTGCCGGTTCGTCAACGGTTTCGCGTAAGTACCAGATTGTAAAACACGGCTAAGCTAAATAGGCGTGCCAATTCCTATGCCACAAATGTAAAGGAAGTGCAGATGAGGTATCCTGCTAAAAGCAGTGAAAACTCAGGTAACCGTGCGCCCCCCTAAGAGCGACAAGGGCGCGGCGGCTCCAGAAAGAACGGAATTTTTGAGTAAAGACAAATAATGATGCTAGCTAGTGGGGCCTAGTGAGTATATAGGAGAAGGAAAGAATACCCCAGTATGCGCGAATGGTAAAAGGTTGGGAGCCCCTTGGTGTTTTCATGTCATCTATTTGGTACCTATAAAGTTTACCGTAAGTAAAGACAACTTATACAACCTCATACTGCCTACCTTACAGAATATTCTTGTTATTATAGTCCGTAGAACCGATTCCTAATTTGTAAAAATGCCATTCGTTGCTTGAATTCTAACGAAAATTCTAAAACGAGCCTATATTAGTCATACAAGTTTAACATTCATTATTAATGTGGAACAAACATTTGTCACCTGTGTAACGTAAACTTACGTGTATAGCGTACTTTTAATAACACCAAAGTAGGTAAGTAAGTACTTTAAAGAAGGTACTATAATTATTGTACAAACACAGACATTGTCTCGTGTCTCGCAATCCATTGATTCAGCCTGCCGGCCGCCTAACCATGCGATTGAACACGTGACTAGAGGGCTACTAAATCAGCGACAAAGCAAATACAGAGTATATAATATAACACTAAGTTAGACTGTGACTAGGGTGGCCCAATGTCCCGATTTTATTGGGTTGTCTCGATTTTGCTTTAGTCTGAATGCTTCCCCATGAAGTCCCAATTGATTTTATCAGAATTGGCCAGCCTAGCTGACTTAAAGTATAGGTACCTATCTAGGTTTATTTATGCCTCGGGTAGTAGCAAAGGTAGACTTGGCTCACTCCAAACTTTAGAGGTACGAAGCTATACATACTCGCCGGTTGGCGTTGCGTTGTTGCGCGTATAATTGTACTTTATTCCATCGTAGTTAGGGTCGCTATTTATTTAAATATCTGCCGAGTAAATTACCTATATCTATTTGTTTGTACCTACCTAATCTGTGGCATGAATCTCGAACAAGTGCTCTATTTTAAATTCCGAAACTGTTAGGTACACGTGTGTAACTTGAAAACGCTTCAACAACCGCTTATTTAATGTCCTCAATCAAGGATTGTTTCTCATGTACTTAAATAGTAAACAATGGTGCCCACAAATTATGTTCGATATCACGTTATCGACCATTATACTTATCGATTAAAGAGCCATGCTTCGCACTTCCTAATTACCTGGTAAAATAGTGTCATGCGAAATGTCATGATTACGATTTCATTACCTAATTAGAGGAGTGAAGTAATTTCCCTAAAGCTGGAGTAGTGGGTACCTACTTAATCACACGAATATGTTTTTGTTTCAGTGTTGCCGGCGCCATGGGTATTTGCTTCCCGTACTTGGGTGAATTCCAACAGACAAAATACAGAGAGAAGATCCTCTGCTGGATGGAAATGTTCTGGACCCTCGGAGTCATTTTACTGCCACGTAAGACTACAACTTTATAAAGCCGGTTATATTGTAGCGAACTCACATATCTCTATAGCCTACATAGTTTACGCCACCACCAGCAGATGGCGTGGAGTTCAACACTCCAGTACAACATACGATCCTAAATCGCGATATTTTAAATTCACGAGGCACATCAGTTACCTACCACCCCAATCGACCCTCAGTCGTTGGCCCATCGATAATACTGGAACGCGGTATTATTTTATGGACACCAAACATTTTTATAACGAATGTGCAAGAAGTCTCCATCAAAACCTTACATCCCATATTCAGACCTATTGTATGTACCTCCTATGATAAACGTCAATGGTGGACTAAAAGACCTACCGTGTTATTACCCTTTAAAAAAATTACTAGACACGCGTTCAAAACGAGTTTAATTTTGTAATAACACCGCTTACGTTTCCGAACAGTGATCGCTTGGGGCATCATTCCAATCCAAGGCATCCGCATGGAAAGCGGCGCCTTCTCCTACGACTCATGGAACTGGTTCGTGGCCGCGTGCGGCGTGCCCTCCCTGATGCTCGGCTTTTGGCTCTTCTTCTTCCCCGAGAGCCCCAAGTTCATGATGGAGTGTGGTGATTATGACGATGCGTTGAAAGCCCTTAAGACCATCTACAGACAAAACACTGGCGATGACCCCGATAACTACCCGGTAAGTTGTATTCCACGATTTATATTGAGCAGAGCAATCTACATGTAATTTACTGAGATTATTTATGCTAAAGGCGGCCTTTTATAACCAAGTAAGGGTATATTCAGACGATCTGCAATGTCGCAGTTGGATGCAGTCGATATACAACTGCATCAAAACTGCCAACCGGCACCAAGCGGACAGCACGCCGAAGGCAAGCATCTGATGCATTCTTCTTGTAGTCAGCCTGCAGTCCATTTGAAATCGGCGTAAAACTGTATCCAAACTACGATTTTGTAGTCGGCATGCAGGCCGGTTGCAGTTTGTCTGAATTAACCCATAGGTACACCCAAATTTATAGAAGGTTATGACGGACTTACACTGGCATTACAAATCACTTTTGTTCCTACAAATGATTTATGAAACCTTTGTAAACTGGTTAAAAATCTATAACTTGGCGCTTAATCACTGAAGATATATGCTAGGTGTCGCATAAACTTCCTGTATCTGTTAAAAAAATATGCGCCTATGTCAAATCCTCGGGTAGGTAGGTGATATTCTTTGTTATGCAAACTACATAATTATTTTTTGTTAACAGATCAAAAGCCTCAAGGAGAAAGTGCGAACAGTGTCGGTGGCGTCCCAAAACTCACAGAAATCGGTCCGTAGCCTGAGCATGCGCAAGCGCAAGGACCTCAAACGACTGTTCACGGAGATCTGGGCACAGACTAAGGCTCTGTGCAAACCGCCTTACCTCAAATACACGATCCTCACCTGTATTATCCAGTTCGGTTTGACCACAAGGTAGGTCCTCATCCCACTAATATTATAAATGTGAAAGTTTAGATGGATAGATGTACGGATGGATGTTTGTTACTCAATCACGCCAGAACGGCTGAACGGATCTGGATTTAATTTGGCACAGAGATAGATTATAGTCTGGAATAGCACATAGGCTACTTTTTTTTTTAATTATGCGCATACGAAGTCGCGGGCAAAAGCTAGTGAATAATAATACTTATCAGGAATTGGGCATACGTTTCTCGGTATTTGCATTCAAATTGGACAAACTATTCATGGCTTTAACGCTTCCGACTAACGAAAGAATAGTCTGTCAATGATTACTTGTTCATCCGACTAGTTTCAAACTTTCGACACCTTTTCAATTTTGCCTAAAACACCCACTCCCTACAGCCTAACTAACCCTTGCCTAATTAATTCATAATTACGAGGAGTTGATCCTTTTCGATTAAGTCCCAAATACTTCCTTTACAGCCAAACTAAAGTGGTCCCGTTTTAAAAGGCCACTTGGGACCTTCCACGTCTATTTAACTCTTTACCAGCGTCTAAACAATTTCTAAGTTTATAGCCCAGTTTTTATAAGCACCAAACTATACTAGAGCCAAAATCGATGTGGAATCTTTGTAAACAAACCATAAATCATCATGTATAGGGTTGTCGCTCTTTTAATAATGAAATATTGTAATTTTATGACCATTTCCTAGTAATACATTAAAATTATACTTTAACACGGTTTTATGGAACTTAACTTAACCGCTACATAAGTAATACGTAATAAAAGTTGCTTTAAACAATAAATAATGTTTTTTAAATTACTACTATGCATCTCACAACCCTAAATTTTAGAACGGGTGAGAAAATTTCGCAGGCAAGAAACATTTGGATTTTTTTATAATCAATCGTCAAATTGAAGAAGGTATGAAAGTACAGTACAGTAACCTTGCCGCTATCGCTGTTTTTTTGACGCATTACAATGGTAGTATAATCGTACAATGTTAAAAAAGTAAACGTTTCATTAAACACATAACAAAATATTTTATTTACTAGCAAAAATATAGCACCGTTTTAAATAAATATATTTAAAACTGTATTTCATTAATCTATATTACTACTGTGTATTGATATTAAAAAAATAACATTATTATAATTTTTGAAAAGGTTGTCAACATCTTCCTGTCATTGGTTGCTAAGCAACGGTTTGTTGGTAAACATTCCGCATCGCTTTTGGCTCTAGTGTAATTAGAGCTGTCTTTATTTAATGTGAGTTTGACAGCTGTCAAAAAAGGCCTTTTACAACAGCACCACTTTAACCATCGCCTTATTAATTACAGTTACTACACGCTCATGGTCTGGTTCCCCGAGCTGTTTAACCGCTACGAAGAGTTCGAACACCGTTTCCCCAACACCTCGGCGTCGGTGTGCGACGTGTCTGGCATCGTGGTGGTGGACGAGGCCTCCAACGACCCCTTCGACTGCGGCAAGACCATTGAACAGAGTGTGTACATGCACACGCTGATCGTCGGCCTCGCCTGCATCCCCACTTCGCTGTGGCTGCCTCTTTGCGTGCACAAGCTCGGCGCTAAGTTCTTCCTTAGTAAGTTATGGTTCCTTAGGCCTCGTTCTGGCGCGAGACATTAGTCCCTTTATGACCTACTAATAAAATATTTTCTACTGATCTGCAACCTAAGGGTGTAACCACACCAACTGCTCGACTCATTCTAAGATCGATCGAACCTTCGATCGGTGGTAGAATGAGATGACGACGATCGACAGTTCCTACATAATCATACTTCAATCGGTAAGTTACTAATATTAAATTATACTTCCAGTCTTCAGTTTGGGCTTCGCCGGCGTGGTGACCGTCGGTCTGTACTACGTACAGAACTCCACTCAGAACCTGGTGCTGTCTTGCATCTTTGAGGCCCTCACCTCGCTAGCCATCAGTCTCGTGTTCTGCGTCCTGGTCGACTTGTTCCCTACGAATCTTAGGTAAGACTTGATGCACTAATCAAAAATATCTGAAGATATTTAAATAGAACTGGAAATTGTTGTTATTATGATATCTTTACAATGCTTAACAGCATTGGCGAGGGCATTCAATCAACAGGCTCGTAACGATAAGCAGTATATGCGGCGAGATCATCGACCTAAATACGCTCTCGCAAATCGCCAGTGGGATGTAGTCCTTACTTTACAGATGTTAAGCGTATTTTAGAAAATTTCACTTATTGGGATAGGTACGCGTCATTTGCGTGCGAATTATGATATCTATTTTAATATTTTTTCAAGTGTCGTGTGGTAGTTATTGAGTGCGGCCTATGTCCAGCAGTGGACGTCTTCCTACTGATGCATGGATGAGACAAACAATTTAAATCTCTTCAGACGTTGTCTAATAACTTAGGAGTGTATGCAACAACTTATAATTTTTAGGGTAATGGCTGCGGCGCTCTCCCTGACTGCGGGCCGAGGCGGCGGTCTCATCGGCAACCTGTCCTTCGGTTACCTCATCGACATCAACTGCGTGATTCCCATCGTAGTGTTCTCAGCATTCCTTTTCAGTAAGTATCACTTCTTGGTCGAAGGGTCAATGGAAATATTCTTCTCAGAGTAAAATATTTAAGACTTGGATTTGGGTTTAATAGTCATTTCATGGTGTTACCACGCTAATCGATTGACCGATCGATGGTAGAATGAGATGAGCCGACGGCGATCGACAATTTCTACATTTACGTTCGATAGATCATCGATCGATGTTCGATGGTGTGGTAACACCCTAATATAATTCATTTTTAATGCATCTGAATCTCTTATACCTACTCGGGTTTATTTTTAGTTTCTCTCTAATAATATAAGAGTAGACATTATGTTGCCGTGAATGATATTATTCAGAAAAAAGATAAAGATTATGAATAAGTTTGCATATTGTTTGATTAATCAATGCGTTTATCTTTCCAGTTGCTGCCATACTCTGCTTCTTCTTGCCAAAGACAGGACAGGAGGCCCTAGATTAAGCCGCGAGTGTTTATTTATGCATAGAATAGTGCAATTAGACTGTCTGCAGCGCATAGTTGATATTACATGCTCGGAGTGGTTGTACATATCATTTAGGGTGTAAATATTGAGGACAAGTATTATTTATTCGCGTGTTGCGGGCACACGCTTGCGCACGCGCATGTTACCGTTTTACTGTGATGCAGTATTCCGAACGTCTTGTTAAGTAATGAACATAACAGTATTTTAGAGTTGACTGTGTAATATAATTCAATTAAATTATTACTTATGTACTTATTAAAGGTTAATCTGCCTACCATTTATTGGATTGTTTAATTTTTTCACTGTTTGCATTGACCTTGTTTCAAAACATGTTTCCCTATGTTTATTTCCTTCATCGCACTTTTAATCGTCTAAATAAAATAAACGTAATTATAAACATCGTGTATTATAACTTAAATTATAAAATGATACGAACTAGATTACATAGTTACAGAAAGAAAACATTAAGTATACAATTTTAAACAAAGGAGAATTTTTAAAAAACATTTATTATTATTATTGTTAAAAGAATGATACAAGGGTGACTCTCTCTATTCTCCAATCTACAAAATGTTCGATCACTGTGCCATATTTACTCTAATTATATCGCATGCGTTAAAGAAGGAATGGACGTATAGCTTATTGTTCATTTGGTGCGACCAGATGCCTAGCATGCCTCGCCCGAGCACTCATGTTATGTCATTATGTCTAGGCCTTCCGACGTCAAGCTGAGTGCTCAGGCGCGGAATGCGTCAGATATAGACACAGCTATTGGCATTTTTATAATATGCCATATTAGTATACCACTACAAACTGTTAGGTTTCCATTAGAAACGAACGATTTCCTTCACGTAAATGTTGATATAACCGCATATTCCGCAATAGAGACTTCCTCATTACTATTTATAATACATATATTTTTACAATAACAGTTACAAAACGAAATCACATAGCTTTAAGCTCTTAGTATAAACGTAACAGTAAATTATAATAATTTGATGTCTGTCCTACAGGTAATAACAGAATTAATTTCGAATATAATTTGATAAAAAGATTGTATTACAAAATAAAAGTAACAGATGTAATTGTGACATAATTTGGATACGACAGAAATATTGTTAGATTATCCTGTTCAACAATTTTGGACACCATCGTCTCTGTACTCCCATAGGGGTAGGTAGCGGTCGATGATATTAAAGTGGTAAAGTAAGGGGGAGTATATTAACACTCTATCTAACATACATTCAATACTACCAAAAAGGCTTATGTATAAATCATACAATTGTGACCACCTGTGTAACTAAGTTATAAAATTTTCCAAGTTTAAAATAAATAAATATTAGACAAAAATACTTGTGAGACGCAAAAGTACTTTTTTACAAGACTACACACGAAACGAAATATCATAATCAAATGGCATTATGAGACAAATACTTAATAAAAAAAAAACTTTTTAACAGACACAAGCCTTACAAAACCGTTAACCCAAATTAAATTGATACTAAAATCAATGAGATATTCTATTATTACCTGTACCATAATATGGCGTTCAGCGCGACGTCTGCGCAGTGCTAGGCACCTGTGGCAGACCGAACTCGTCGACGGGCACGCCGTCCTTGTTGCGCACGCTGTCCGCGCCCGGCTCCTTGTCTGGCGCGGCCGGCGCTTTCACTACGTCATCCAGATACGACGCGTCGTCGTCTAGGGCGATCTCGTCACCTATAAAGAAAGTGGTTTTGGTTTTAAAATAGGGGGTACTATTTTTTTAGAGAAATGCTGTTGGCACATACGCAAGTATTTTACTATTTGCTGGCAGTAGATAATATAGCTACAGAGGAAAACTTTTTATAAGGCTACTATTTGTCCAGGAAGTTTGCTATCTTGCACTCTGCACTAAGACAGCATTGTGGACAAGGTCGTACATTCCCTTCACATTCAGGGAATTTAGGGAAGTGTGCCCAGTATACAGTGTTTCAAAAGTACGAAATAATAATTAAACTACATATACGGTACCTTAGTGGAGACAGACTATACGTAACTATAATAGTTTCTGAGTAGGCCCTCGAAAATTTGTGTCAACTTTCGTGTTGCAGCTTTAGGGTGTTACCACACCAATCGATTGACGTCGACTAATCCATTGCACCATCGATCGATGCCATCGGTCGATCGGTGTGGTAGAAACTATCGATCAAAGTCGACTCATACATTCTACCATCGATCGAAGATCGATCGATTGATCTGGTAACACCCTTAGAACACACCAAATTGCCTAGAATCCAGTGTAAACTGAATTTGGTAACCACTAATATTCAAGAAACAGTTTGTGAAAATGTTACATAGTTTTTGAGATGTTACAATTTCTCAAAATTGGGCCACCAAGCGAGGGCCTAAGTCCTATTCGAGAGATGCGCTGACTGAAACTGCTCGACTGTCATTAGGTGTCTATCTAGAGTTATGTTGTTGCTGACTGTAGTTAATGACTATATTGGGACTAGGCCCGCCACACACTCCCACCACTGTTACTCCTGGAAGCCAGGATCGACAACCAACCGCATCAAGTACTAACCAAGTGCATCAAGTTCGGCGGCCAGCTCGTCGTCATCGATCTCGGGCATGCCGTACTGGCGGCCGAGGGCCTCCTGTACCTCGTCCGCTTGCTCCAACATGTCCGCCAGATCATCATTTACATCCTGCAAAAAGTATTTTTATAAATTCTCTTTTATTTTATTATTAAAAAATAAGTAACTTTTTATAAATTGCCAAACCAAATGTATGGTCCCTAACTAACCAACTCTTGTATTATGGGTAACGTACAACGGACTGGGGGCGATCACAGTGACACCCAATGACCGTTTGCGAATTTTTGCCTCTGGTTGCGAATCTAACCACAACCACCCAATACAGTGAGCTGAGCGGCCTACGCTTGAAACACTCTGCCAAGCGATCATCGTTTGATTGTAAAGGTGTTCCATTTTGCTCTTCCACACCTTTCTATCCAGTGCAAGTTTCGGCCGTCTCTTTCCCACAATGGTTTCTAGGGCATCTGGGCACATTCTTCTCGGTCGTTTCCGACTGAGTCGTTGAAGCCAGGCAGCAAAGACAGGTGTCGCCCAGCGACAGCAACGCTATTGGTTTGAATTATTTTGCATGTAAGCAAGCTCACTCGTCTCCAGTATAGTTGCTGTTCTTTGGGACGTGGTGTTACTGCGTGACTGAAATCACTGACACTTCTATAAGGCTTCCTAGATATACTGTCACTTACATTACCTTGTACATGTACAAAGGGTCTAAATGTATGAGGTACATTCCAAAATACCAGTCAATTAAATTCTTCGATGTGCTCATGTTGCACCTTTTAACCTGCTTGGGCACCATTAAGACCACAAACTCTGCTTATTTTAGTACATAACTAATGTTAGACCAACCTCTATAGAATCAATGTTTATCTTCTTGAACTCTTTCTTCATCTGCGTGACGCCATCCTTCATAGCAGCAATAGTGGTGTGGGTGTCCTTGATAGTCTGTGTCGCGTAATTGGCTTGTTCCATGTTGAATGACTGCGCTCTGAGGCTCTCTAGCTGATTCTCGTACCTTCAATTTATTAATAACAATTAATATATTTTGTTAATATATGAAACCAGATTAAAGTGTAGAACAATCTAATTAAAAACACTGAATTCTATCATCAATCTATCTTGTTGGTTTTTATAGCAATAACCTTTACCATGACTCTGAAACTGGCTTGGTATATTAAAAATAGATGTTCATACACTTTTTCTGATCACGTATTTGTAACAGTAATACCGAACTTACATTCTGCCTGATTTAAGTAACAAGGTACATTCCAAGCAGGAATAGAACAAAAATTATTTATTAAAGTATCAGCCGGTGACATCCCTCTTCTAGGTCCTTTGGCTTAGTTGCAGTCAAAAACCCCAATGAATATATTTTGAAGGCAGAACTGATTTTTGTCAACAATAGCTAAGAACAATCTCAAAGACATCAGCTATCAAACAAGAATGACTCCACAAGCAGTTTCTCTGTACGAAAGCTACAATGATGCAAGACAAATTAGTAAAACTTATAAAATCTTGTGCATCAGGAGTTAAAAACATACTTTGCCAAAAAAGAGGGAGATATTCGACTTTCAAAAAATTGTCCTACTAAACGCACACAGTGGACACAGTGCAACTCAGTTGCTCACTCAGTGATTGTCACTGCATGAAGTGGTGCACTGAGCACAACTTCTATAATAATAAATAAAAAATTAAAATGCTTATCATCAAGTTCGTACATTTTCTTCTGCTTTAAAACCCGCATTGCTTTCTGTTTAACTGAATTCTTTGCTGGACCCTCTCTCATTTTACTCATCTGATCCTTATATTTCCGTAGTTCCGTCTCCAATTTCTGCACTTTTTGTTCAATATTATCAGCCCTGCCATCGACCTAAAACAAAGTTGATCGTAACAATCAGGATAATCATGATCATGAATCATCCAAATTCAGAAGCCATCTAATACTAGATGTAGAAAGGAGTTTGCAACCAACTTACATTGCTAATACAATCAGTAATGCTCGGGCCCGGTTCCTTTGGCTTTCCTCTGCCAAATAGCCTATTCATTTTTGATTATATTAGATTATCAAAGAAATACAAAAGCACTAAACAATATAATATTTCACAACAATTTTGACGTTTCTTCAATTAGAGATGTACCGAGTACAGCCTGACTCGAGTACTTAGTAAGTGCTCTGGTACTCGAGTACTCAGATTATGACTCGAGTACCCGGTACTCGAATATGGGTTCCGAGTACTTCATGGTTTTCGAATCCTAAGACGGGTACTCAAATAAATAGGGGTACAATCAATAATTTGTTTATTATCCCACTGTACTGTATAAGTGTTATATATTAAAAAATGCTGAATATTCATTCTTTCAGAATATCTACAAATTAAAAGCATCCACAGTCTGGTAAAAGTGAGTGATGTGAAAGGTGTAGTGAAAAAGTGGACAGGAAAATTCTCGCATTTGTGTGTGCATCATATTAATCATTTTCTAATTGGAAAACAGGTAGGTAATTATTAATATATGTTTAAGTAGACTTTATACAGGCTTTTTTAATTTGCTGTAACAGTTGTAGTTTTTTTTTGAAAATACGTTATAAACCGGGGCGCTCGCCAAAAATTTCGCCATTTTCGCCAATTTTCACGACTGGACGTACAACGCACTAATTAGATGTCAAGCTCGGACGTTTGAGTGGTTAAAAAAAACATGATACAAAAGTACTCGAGTCCTATTAAGTACTCGAGTACTCATTACAAGTATTCGAGTACCTATCCGAGTCCTCCGACTCGAGTACTTACTTGATTCTTTTTTTAACGAGTACCAGAATACTCAAGTACCAAAAATAGCGTACTCGGTACATCACTAGTTCAATTTGACTGACACTGACAGTAGTGACAGTCTTCTTCTTCCTCCACTCCTGGTGCGTTCCATTCCAGTTAATTTTGTTAATTTCGTTATTTTCGTTCACAAATCTCGTTCCACTCGCACCAACTTGTACTGAAAGTGATCATTATTATCGTTTTTAACAGTTTTGTGGACCAAAATAACAAAAATTACGGTGAATGGAACGCAGCATCCGAAGGACAATTTGACTGACTGACAGACAGGCTGACAGAACAGTGACAGACGATATTTATAGTTTTATACTCTGAACCATAAATTATCTTTGTTCTCAAGGGAATAGAGATGTACATGTACCATGGATGTATTAGCTACATGTACTGGAGCATTGATCTGAATGATCCGGTGCTCTGATTTTGGATAAATAACTTTTATCCGCTGAATAAATTGGCGTTTTGACAGATATTCTATGGTAAAGTTAGGTTATGGGTGGATAAGAAATCACATAGCTATGCGATAGAAAATATTAAATTTATTTTTAATTTATACACGGCGTTCATTTGCGAAACCCAAGTGAAGACAGTAACAGCTTTTTATTCCTTTTTACATAGAATCCCACTAATTATAAATGTGAAAGTTTAGAGGGATGGATGTTAATTAGGTACCTACTGAACAACTGAACGGATCTGGATGAAATTTGGCACAGAGATAGATTATTGTCTGGAGCATACATAGGCTATCTACTTTTTATCTCGTTAAAATGTATGGTTCCCGTGGGATAGATTTGTTTTAATTTTTCATAGAGCAAAGGATCGACATGATTTTTTGCATAGGTATGAAAATTGGTGTTTAGGTGTCTTTATAAAAATATCGGGATACGGGAAACGGGATGCGGGATGCGGGATACGGAATATGGGATATGGGATACGGTATACGGGCTCCAGGATACAGGATCCGGGATTAGATTTTTTTAAATTTATACTCTGCGCGGACGAAGTTTCGGGCAAAAGGATTGCCATGATAGAGAAATTTTGTCTTGTCTTAATTATTAATCAAGATCTTGGTAGATTTTTGTCGAGTACCTATCCGTGTGTAAAGGTTTTTCTATACACCAGTGCCAGTGGAATGAAAAAATGGGTAACAAATTGTACGTCTGTTTTTTTCATACCTACTTTATACTACAATATAGTATCGATTGTAGGTACGATTATTTTTTTATTTATTATTTAATGTCGAAGATTATTTCACATCGTACAACAACAACATAATAACAATCGTATAATCGATATCTAAATGCACACATGCATGTACATCACCTGAGTATAATATTTTTTTCTGTGGTGACTGGTGCACGCACATCACTAAAGTCATAATAAAAAGGGGAAAGGGGTTTTTAGGTTAGTTTTGTTTTCCTAAAATATTTTAGTTTATAATTTCCTGTACGTCCAATATTAAAAACCATAACAAAAAATAAACGCTTTTTTACGATGACTACTAATGGAACTCAAAGTATTTTGGTTTGTATTATATACTTTAACAAATTAGCGTAATAGGTACTTTGAGTTTCGCGACTGTTTACTATTTACATGACCGTTTTTTAAGTGAAAAAGGTATAATAATTACGCAGGTAAGTTGTAAGTGCAAAATTCTGCCGAGCTGGCAACGGCAGGTATCGCGTAAAATTCAAATTACCTAGTAAAACTTGTAGTTAACTAGTTATCCATCCATAACCATGACTTATTTCTACGTCCATACGTGTATCATGAGCTAGCTGACTCTCATTTGAATTTAGAACCCTCAGCAGGTTTATTTTCAAACATTAATAGTACATTACTGCCGCGGTCTGTAATGAGTGTATTGCTGGCAGCGGTGTTGATGGCCGAGAGCGCAGCGCAGCGCAGCTCGAGGCCTCTACAGCGCGGTCAGCATTACAGCCCTTGATGTACAAGCTGAAATAAAGGCCGAGACCGAAGGTCGAGGCCTTTATAGCGCGGCCAGCAAGGGCTGCAATGATGGCCAAGCTTGAAGGCCGAGAGCGTAGCTAAGCTTTGCCTGAGACCATCATAGCGTGGCCAGCAGTACAGTCATTGCGAAGCAAGGCTCGTATAGTGCTTTACTCAAAAATGACCTTACATGTCATCACATAATCATGATGTCATCTCATCTTAATTTAAAAACACGACTGTTTGTGCCGGGGCGCGGCGCACCAGCGCGGGGCAGAGTGAGGACCTCGTCGCTGTGTCTGCCACCGCGATGGTGCGCCATCAAAATATTTGCTGGCGGCTAAATCCCGTCCAGCAAATTTTATGATGGCGCCAAAACATGTGCGCATTAGCGCGGGGGCAGACACAGCGAGGAGCTCCTCAATACGATATGAAATCTCAGACAACTTTGATGGCGCCTTTATTTGCAACGCAGCAACGTCGACTTTGCTAGAAGAAAATTTGAAAAATAATGACAACATTATAAGCATTTTTGAGTAAAATCAATATCAGAACTGTATTTTTTCCTATTAGTGGTGCGTTCCATTCACAGTTAATTTTGTAAATTTCGTTATTTTCGATCACAAATCTCGTTCCACTCGCACCAACTTGTACTGAAAGTGATCATTATTATCGTTTTTAACAGTTTTTGTGGATGAAAATAACAAAAATTACGGTGAATGGAACGCAGCATAGATACATAGTAGTTTTGTTTTTTTATTCATTGTAGGTAAGCAATAGAATTACGCTAGACGATTACTATCTGTGAAAAAAAAAAACTGTTAAAGTAACTTCAAAATTGGCTAAAAAACATATTTTTGCCGTTTGACGTTTCTGAGTCCATTTCCGAAAATAATTCTGATGATTTAAAATATGCAGTTGTTGGTAATTACAAGCTCTTCAACTTGCTTACTTATTATTTATTTTAATTCTGTATTTTTCACTGTAGTGTAGTTCCACCTCATTTACTTTCTAGGTAACAATGCGTAATTTCTTCTGTATGCAGAACAGTGACTGTGGAACCTCCTGTGATATTAAATGCAAGAAATGGGATGTGACACAAATAACCATGCAGCAGTCGAAAGCACAAATAAAATATGCCGTTCTAATTTTGAATAGACCACTGATTCAGAGCCCGAATTTTATTAAAAACTTGTGGAATAATGGTGAGTTTTTTAATATTTTTTTTATAACTTCCTAACAATATACAGAAGAAAAAACGAATTACCTAATTTTCAATTACTGCTATCAAATTTAAACCTTATTGTGTTATCTAGAACATTGATATTTCAGTTAATGTGCTTCTACAGTTTAATTGATAAATGAGGTGTATAATCAATTTCATGGTACTGTAATTGGAATTTACTGTTTCAGCATTTGTGAGGATGACTGTAGATGGTGGAACAACACAGTGGGACAAATACACCATGAAACTATCAGAAGATGTGAGAAAAACATTAAGAAAACCGGATCTTATAACCGGAGACTTTGACTCAGTCAGTGCCGAGATACTGGACAAGTATAAAAAGAAAGGTTGTAAGGTGAAATATTTTATGTAACGTCGCGACTTTTATACCCATTCGGGGGTAGTCGAGAGGCTTGAGCGGCCATACACCACCACATTGAACACACACATATACACATATTTTAATACCTTTTATTATAACTAAAGTGGTAAACAAACCGGCCCACCTGATGTTAAGCAGCTACTGTAGCCTATAGATGATTGTCTCGATACAAATTTAAGTCCTGCCAAAGACGTAATCATTTGAAAAACTAATAATAATATGGACTGAGCACATAATATCTCTCCTTTTTTAAACAAACTGTCCTGAAAGGTTTAAAAGAAAGCCCAAACATACGTTTTTTTTTTTACATATGGTGTCCTTCTCTCACTGCTGGGCAATGGTCTCCCCCATCTATACATATTTTAATTTGTCTAGATTAATTCAATTTGGGGAAATGTCTCCTTTGTGCCTTCACCATTTTTGTAGTAATATTTATTATATTTTTTAGACAATACATACACCAGACCAGTCGCATACGGACTTCACAAAGTCATTGATTGAATTGAACATTTACTGCCATAGTTATGGAATAGAGGTAAGTTTATCAATATTTATCAACTGCACATGTTACTGAAATATAATATTATTAGCCCTTTTAAAGTCCTACTGCTGGGCACAAGCCTCCCCTCAATGCGAGGGGGATTCAGGTCATAATCCACCACGCTGGCCAAGTGCGGGTTGGTGGTTTACACATGTCTAAGACATGCGGGTTTCCTCACGATGTTTTCTTTCACCGTAAGCAAGTGATAATCATTATTAAAGTTATGATTCTCATAAAGATTTCGAAAAATCCAGAGGTGTGAGCCAGGGTTTGAACCCAGAAACTTAAGCCCGCAAGACGCGTGCTTAACCAATCGGCTATCACTGCTTGAAACTTAGCATAGAAAAAAAATTATATCTCTACCCATAAAATCATCCTTTCCAGATGGACCACGTAGTCGCAATAGGCCAAAGCTCAGGACGTATAGATCAAATACTAGGCAATATACAAACGTTGTTCCTAGCGAAAGAGAAACGCATCCTTCACAGTGATACGAGGCTGTACATAATGTCTGATGACGCGTTATCCTGGCTCCTGTACCCTGGAGACCACGTCATCACCATTCCAGAGGAGACAAGGAAGCATAAGCGAGCATGGTGCTCTTTGATACCTATCGGCGAAACGTGCCAGTATGTCACTTCGACTGGCCTGAAATGGAACTTAGGTAAGATAATCATTATAACTAGGTCTTTTAACGCCCCACGATTCAGGCCATAATCCACTATAATGTTGTTCGATAATTCATTTAATTTGCTAAGACATGCAGGTTTCCTCTCGATGTTTTCCCTCACCGTAAGCAAGTGATAATCATATTGAAGTTATGATTCGCAAAAGTTTCTCGCAACCAGTTGCGCGCGACCAGCATGTCGAGTGGCGTTTGAGTAGCGTTGTTTATGATCCGCCATAGAAATACTAGTGCTATTACATCCTAGCAACTCATTAGTAATTTAAGTTAGTAAACAGTTTCTTTGGAGTAGCGCCGTGGTCGAATCGCCTTAGTGTTATCGATAACTAGCTGATGCCCGCGGCTTCGCCCGCGTGAATGTCTGTGTTTCTCTACTATATTATGCATGTATTATACATATAAACCTTCCTCTTGAATCACTATATCTATTAAAGAAAACCGCAACAAAATCCGTTACGTAGTTTAAAAAATCTAAGTATACATAGGGACAGACAGCGGGAGGCGACTTTGTTTTATACTATGTTGTGATGTTCCTTCCGCAGACAACCAACCTCTGAAATTCGGTGAGTTAGTGAGCACATCAAACACATTCGATGGTTCCGAAAAAGTGACAATAAAATGCAGTCATCCGCTCCTGTGGTCCATGAGAATACCCAGCGTCATGAGTGAGTCATGCACTATACAATATTTCCTTGATATTGTTCGTTACGGAATTACCTATTTGAAACAATGGCTGATACAGTGTTCTTGATTAATTTATCCTTTTAATTTTATACTGCTTTAAAATCGTGTTAATTTCGATGATGAATACATTTGTGACTTACGACCAAATTAAGGACGCAATTAAAATTTGAACACTCGTAATACCACGCATTAATGTCACACTCTTGCACACGGGCCTCACCTTAATGCGAGGGGGATCTAGGCCATAATCCAAAACGCTGGGCCCAGTTAACTATTAATAACTATTATCTTAGGCCCAGTGAAAATGGGCGAACTTCACATGTCATTCGAAAATTGGTTAAATTTTTCAAGACATACAGTTTTCCTCACGATGTTTTCCTTCAGCGTAAGCAAGTGGTAATCGTATTTAAATAAGCCTGCAATAAAAATAATTTATCGGTAACAGCAAAATAATTTGGACACCCTAATAGATGGGGAGCCGTAGAAGGGTTTTCTGGATTTACTCCAGCGCGTCAGATTAAGATAAGGGAGATACCTTACATATTGATACGAACCTCCAACCAGTATGAGCCCTTAATATTGGTGGGTACGCTCAGGGGAACCATAAAAAATAGACCATCATAAAATCCTCGAACTCATCAGATTAAGATAAGGGGGATTCATTGCTAGCTAAGAAGTGTCAAAAGTGTCAATTTTGCTAATTTGATCGTCATTCTAAGAAATGGGAGCATCTGTAAGTTTCACTGAATACCCCCTCTGAAAATCTGACGCGGTCGAGTAATTTTTATTTTTTTCAATTTATCGTGTTGGAGCATGAAAAATATCAATATCTGACACGCTTGAGTAATTCCATGTCATTGCTTTTTTTACAACTTTGAAATTATCATGTAGACGCTTCCCCCACCGCTGAAAGTGGAAACATCTAGAACCATTTATTCTTCCTATCATCTAATCTACCGAATCTAATAAGCTTGGGCGACGCTGGAGTAAATCCACAGTTTGCATCATGGGCTTCCGATCCATAATATAAAAATATTTCTCATTTGTTTCAGGTTCATGAACACAAATATAGGTACTAATTTTTTGAGTAGTGTACTTAAAAGATAGACATTTGGGGGATTTACTGGTTATTAAATCTTAAACGCGGCGGTGCCGGTGTAGCGATATTAGTATAATTTTACTTTATTAATGAACATTGTTTAGGTAATTCATTCGGACCACATGACGAATTAACAGCTGAATACTTACATGCTACGCAAAGTAAATTAAAATTAATATAATCAACAAAGCACAGACTATTCTGAATTGCTCTAAGCTGTATGACAGTGAAGGAAACAAGCCGATTAATTTAAGAATGCATGTATGAAGCATGTAAATATTCCTCTTGGAATCTAAGTCCTTGCCAGGAATGGATGTTTCGAAATCCGACCCCCAATGTGTGGTCATTTAATTAACTGAAAATTCTAAGTGAGAGTGCAAAACCGAATTGGCACCATGTTCACTAAGGTGTAAATTGATTTCGAAATATTTTTATCAGGCTGTTGACTTAAATTTAGGCACGGCACAGGATACGTGTGCCCACATATTGCTAGAAATTGCAATTATGCGTTGTGTATAATTTATGCTTAAGTAGTAATATACATTTTTAGTTACCTATTCGATTGTCATTATAATACTTGTGATATTATGACAGTCAGAATCAAAAGTAATCTAAATTATTACCAAAGTAAACGTTTTAGAGAATTTGGATTTTTTATAATCTTTACATGTTGATTGTCCATTATTGTACTTACCTATATCTTAACACCAGTTTGTTAAATCATTTACAATAATTGTATTGTTTTGTTAAACATTGCTTTTCGATACAATTAATTTTAATTGAGTTGCAAATGAATCACCTTAGGTGATTCGTACACGAACATTAATGTTCTAAAAACAGTACAATAAACTATACCTACTTATATATCAATGAATATGAATATAAGCCATATATGCCAAACCTTAGAAAGATGAATATACCTGCTGTTTTACTAATTAAACTTGCTTGAAGTAAAATAATAATAATACTAGTAATAATAGCATAGTATACTACTAGTACTTATAAAAAAATAAGATCAGTGACAGCACCCTCGATAACAATACGATTGCGTTATACATTTGTGCTAAGGGCACTGTTATTATTTTCAATGTTGTTCCTTTCCTACCTCACTGTTATCTATTATTACTTTATTAAGTTTTTATTGTATTAATTTACTTTAATGTAGTAAATATTGTGGGTGACCAAAACATTATGTAAAGCAGACATGTATTAAATTGGTGTAGGTATAAAATGGGGCAGAATTTTTATGTTGATGTTTATGTACCTGCGATGGTTCGTGTATTTTGGATAAATATAGAAATAATTTTTAATGTTTATTTCATTTCCTATATAAATAATATAGACTAATAAAAACTCGTTTTACGGATTTCGCACCGCGTCGCTCTTTTTAACCGACTTTAAAAGGAGGAGGTTCAAATTCGACTGTATGTTGTTTTTTAAAAAAAAATCCAAACAATCTATTTATCTCGCATTTTGTCTTGTTACAGCGAGCCTGTGCTAGCCTTACTGACGAAAATTTTGAAGTCATGTGATTATACCCATAGAATATCTCATACAAAATTATTTATTTAAATATACCTAATAAGCGAATCACGACTACCTGTGAGGAGGCTAACAGTAGGTTCTGTGACGCAATCAATGTGAATTCGAAAAGGCCATATTATGCAAAGTGGCCATCATTAACTATGTTAGACTTCAGCATTGTCATTTTCTGTTCAAATTACTGTAATCACCATTAGAATACGTTCGGATGGATTTAAAACCATAGGCCTTAAGGTTTTAAAATGTACTCTACTACGAAGGTTTATTAGTAATTACCTAAGTAACTCTCTTTTGCCTCCGTAAAAGAAATAAAATTGAGTAAGTACTCTTTAACTAGTAGGTAATAATCATTCAAAGTCGTAAACCTGTTTTATCCCAATTTTTTTTATTGCTATTATTGCATGTTTCAGTAATTTTAAAAACAGGTCGTAAAGTAAATTTACCTACAGCGAGAATGAGAGTGCTCCGCATTGAATCACGCAATGATGAGCCGTGAGGTCGGCGAGGCTGCGCAGGAGTCGACAGTGCTGCCAACCGCGCGACGCGATCACGAGATACCTCTCATCTTCCTTATCATCAGCTGATGCGAGAACAACAAACACACGACCCAACCATTTGCGTGATTTACATCGAAGGACGCACGTTATTTCAAAACGTAAGTAAGTATTACATTTATTACTTATTCATAACCTTCTACTATTTAAAAATGTAATTATGTTATCACAAGTGCATGTTCGTTTGTAAATTTACAATTTAATATTGCGACCTGTTTTTCTTTGTAAATTATCGCACAGGACCTTGACTCGCTGAGTGAATAAGAAAACGTTTCAAAATAAATCATTATGACTTATAGCTGTTTATTAACATTGAATTTAAATTGCTTTTTTCGGTGGGTAAACATTTGAATTTCGCTTTGGTACCTATTTTAAAATTATTAACAAGCTTACTTAACTAAAATAAAATTATTATCAGTGCTTAGATGCACCGATTAGGCTAATTTATGTTAAGTTTGCGCTCGCGCAACAAGTCACCTGAGTTCATATCAAACGGAACCAATTAACAAGAGTGTGATATAAAGTTAGGGCTTAAATTTAAACAACGCATCACGAAGTTAGCTCGGTCACATGTTCAGAGGCACCAACATACCGCAGCGAACCAACGTCAGTTAGTTACCGCGCGTACGACGCGCCAAACGTGTTACAGTGCGAGAGCTTCACTACGAAACACGATCACTGGTGCGTCCACAACCTTAAATTAACATTAACAACACTAATTCAATCTAACCGTCTAACTAATAAGGTCCACTACCGCGGTGCACGCTATTGACTAACAAACATTCCTGTGTACATAATTGCATTGGAACGTACGGCGCGATAGCAGCCGCGGCTTCGAGTCGAGCCTTAAATTACACGAGTTTAATACTTGATGAGGTGAATCGAAGGCATTTCTTCGTTACGATTACTGGTAAATGTGAGGAAATTGTGTTTTGATAATGGTTACTATTTCTAATTACCGCTCGGCGTTAACTGTTGTGTTTAGATTTATGTATGTGATTCGGTGTTGGTTTTTCCTTATGAATTTGTTAGTATTATGGCTATATCAAATGTATTGGCTGAAATATATTTTAATCCTAACTCCAGTTATTCAGTAGAATACAAATTGCTCGTGACCGCTTGTTTCAGTGAGGTTTCCTAGTTACCAAAAAGTATTTCCATAAATTTTCGTGATTTGTGCCTATGTTTTATTAACAAACTTTCATTAAACTATAATATCTATTTTTTTAATAGCCTATTTTGATTTCCACTGCTCGGCAAAGGCATCCCTTTTTTTCCTCCACGCATCCCTCTTGCTATCTATCTTTTAATTAATTAATCTCTCCTCTTCTTAGTTTCGCATACCTAGTTGTTTTTCGGTTCGTTTCCTTATCAGTAAGTTTATAGACCTTGGTGATTTTTTATCTCAACAGTGAACCCACTGGCCAGTATCTTATTTTAAGATATTTTTTATCTCAGTTAGCACTTGTGTTAATGATCATAAGTGCTCTTATCTGTCCGTGTCAATACCTGGGTAATATCTATTTCAGCACTACATTATACATTGCAGCACCTAATTTATTTATCCTGTCAAAGTATTTTAGTGTTTCAAGTTGTTTTGTTACGTCTTGATTGGTTCCAGGCGCTTACAATCATCCTTCACTGTCTAGAGGATTTTTGTATAGGGACTTATAATCTTTTGAGCTAGTCTGATCTTCGATTATTACATCTGGATTATTTGTTTTACCTATAATGATATCAGTTTCCATTCTATTTGTAAGTTCGTCTCGTTTTCCTCAACCTGAGGTCACTTGCAGTTTTATTCATTTTTATCTCCAGTCGTGAGTTGACACAAAGGTATTTCTTTAGACAGCCTTGCTGAGGCTAAAGTCACGTGCATTTTTGTGATAACGAGCCCATTGAGATTACTTATTCATCTCTTTAGATATCTTGACAAGGCAACTGAAGCCAGACTATAATGTTTTATAAGGTAGTTGATATAGACGCCAAAATTGAATGTATTTTTAGGTTACCGTAATTCAGCTATGACAAGTTTGAATTGATCACCTCGAGATAGGAAAAGTTTGTGAGCCTATTAAAAGAAAACATCTATCTTATAGGTACCTACCTAAAGTGCTTGATGCCATCTCAAAGGGACACGACAACATATAAATGTGAATACTTAAATTATTTCTGATATGATGTTAACACACTCATAAAATGCAATTTAAATTACAAGATAGCAGAAATGAATTGAGGTACGAATATGAACGATCTACTTACTGACTACTTTTTTGCTATTTCTTCACAGTACTACACAATTTCTCAAATTTTCTCGTATTTAATTTACTTAACATTAATTTTTAGTTCACGTTCATCGCGGTTTCGTAACTTTTAAGGGAAATCTTGGTAGGCACCATTAAATAATCCAAGCTCGAAGTAGATTTAACAGAATACTGTAGTTATACAGGGTGAATTTTTCAAGTGTGCTTTCATGGCCAAATCCGAAGCTATGAGGAATAGCGGAAAGTACTCACAGGAGTTTCGGGCCCGATTTTGATTAAAACTAAAACTGGATCATTGAATTTTTGAAATATGAATAATCCTAGCCAGGAATCGAACCAGTTGATTTTGAAAAAAAAACACACTGTATTATAACCAGAGTTGCAAAAAAAAGGAAATTTAAAATGAAAACTGTTTAAAACGTGTTTAAATCATAGATTTAAAACAGGAGGAAAAACATCATTGTTTTTAAATGTTTAAAACATGTTTTAAACATGGTGTTTAAAACAAGATGATTTTTTCGTAACAACCCTGATTATAACACCATTTGATAGTATCGCTGATAAGGACCAAATCCTGGGAAGTAATGACATACGGAAAACTTAAATTATTATTGTCAAAAATCCTCAGTGCTCACCCTACGTCATATAAGAACCGCCTGAGCAAAATTTAATGCTTCTAGAATCTAGACCTACCGGTTTAGGCTGCATTGTCCGTCAGTCAGTCAATTTAATACCCTTGATATTTATTAGTACTTAGGTACTTACTGATATGTTCAGTACCGAAATAAAACGACTCAAATTGATGGCACACTCACGACACGATCAAGTACCTATGTACCAGTAAGTCAATAAGCGTGTCTACAACATGCACATGCCGCGCGAGGCTGCTCGCCCACATGCCTCGCGAAGCACGACGTTTGCGTCAGTCGCATGCCGAGGCAAATGGCGAGGCAACTGACTCTCTAGACAGAAAAGGGTATACCCGAGCAATCAGTTTGACACGTTCGACATCGTTCTGTCTCATGACTATGCCAAATTAGGCGGGGCAAATGACAGCGCTCAGGTGAGGCAGGACGCGCATTTACCCCGCGCGAGGCAAGTCAAACTTCGTCAAATTTGCCTCGCGCGGCATGTGAGACATCTAGACGTGGCTATTGACCTTCGACAAATAACTTAAATACATAAGACGGCATTACTCACCAGAAGATGAACTATTGGCAATACCGATATGTTTTCAACATTAATTTCCGCATTAATTGTAGGACACACTATTTGAACAGTCACGTGTCTTCCTCCTTGATATTTGCGGTAAGTTCTGGTCATAATTAATATACTTTTATTGTACAATTGTATGTATATTTGCCAAGTTTCGGTCATAAAATACTTCACAGTGGCGGCGGTCATTGTATACGCTCGATCATAAAATAAATTAAATAATGTCAACGTGCGCTCAGAATAATATTATTATGTTATACAGTAGTGAAACAACAAATTAGTGCAGATATTGAAAATATTCCAATGAGTAATACGGCGTCGATTGATGAGGCAGCCGGGTTAAACTCAAATATGAGTACCTACAACAATTTTGACATGAGGACATAGATTATAATAAACGATTTGACACTCCGTTCAGATAGATACAAAAGTGCGGGTAGGAGTACAATTCTGCTTAACTTCTGGCAACTAAAGAGTATAATTAATAAGTTCGACATTAAACGCAAAGTACTACGTATTAATGGATTTATAGGCAATCGTTTGTAATGGCAATTTATTATACCTGTCGTGGGATTCGCTCTAACGCTCCCGAACGCACGCTAAAATTAGTAAGTTTATCTCATATATTGTAATTGTTTATAGCCGAACGGTGCCTGTACAACCGCGAAATATTCTCGTACTTTGATGTATACCCCGCGAACACTTCATATACAAGCGTTATGGTATTATAATTTTAGAACATCGATTTTACCTCGACGATTCATCCATTTGCGAGTTCGTACCTATAGCATTATTTCATTGACAATATCAGACGGCTTTCCTTGTTTTATTCTTTGAGGATGTAATGTTTGTTTTAATAATTATATGGATTAAAAACTACTTCGAAAAACCCAACATCTTCTGGTGATGATGTTAAGCTTTCGAAGTAAAATTTAAAATATGCTTACAGTTGCGAAGAGGCAATCATTTATCAATAATACTTACCTAACCTAACAATACGGTAACGAAAAGTTATAATACATATCAAGTGCACGGCTTCTTTAGATGATAAATAGCAAGCTCAGAGGGGTTCAAGGAAGCGACGCAAAAAGGTAATGACATGCGTAGGGCGGTGACACGTTTATTATGATCTGAATTCAATAAACTTACGAAACCGATTGGAGATGATTTATTTTAAAAAATACTTGAAATTATGCATAAGACTCTATTCTCTATTATCTCTACTTCATCCCTTTTGAATAGATAGGTAGGTTACCCTTTCCATGACACCCTGTAGATCAACTATTCCAAAATCCACGTTATTAAGAGTTGGTAGGCAGTATAAGCATTAATCAACGCATAATAATAAGTGCAACAACATACATTTCAATTCAAGGTCAGACAATCGGACGGAAACAGACATGTTGACACCGGAAAGCCGCGGTCGGTCGACCTTTGAGAACAACCCAAGACACCTATGTAGCATATACGAGTATATGTGATAACCTTCGCACTCGTGTCACGATTTTATCCTGTTATTGTCATGCTGTGACCCTTGCAGCGATGGAACGGGTATCTTCTGAACCATTTAAATCAAGGACTGCGTAGAACAACAATCTCTGAATAGCATAAAAATAAAAGAGTCGCTATCCGCGTCTGTTTGTCCTTTGCCTTCTTTTAGTTCGTCTAAACTATGCAAGGGATTAAGATGCATGACATCATAAATAAAATTGCGAAGTAATCCATTTCTTTTGAATTATTTGTGTAACTCGTGCGAGAAGATAAACGATTAATGGGTGATTTATTTTCTTCAATTAAAACTTCTGACTGAACACGAACTAAATTAAAAAATCTGTGTTAGGCGCAATTAATAGCATAAGTTGGTCGTATTAAAATAAATGGGCTCATCAAATTAAGTGGGTAACACTGGATACACTCATCGAGGTACTTACTGTACTGCTACTTTGTATTCAAATTCTAGATTTCCTTATGTTAAGCTCAACTCAACCTAATTCAATTTCATTTCATACGATACAGTAGAAATTGTATTTGTTTCATAATTACCGATAACCATCTCGGTATAATGTCATCCCTACTTCCGGAATAGTCATCTGAACCAACAGACCATAACATAGTACAATAGGTGTCCTCTTTCAAGCTATAGTTCCCTAATCCCTTCACAGAGTTGGATAAAAAACAACCGCACCTTTTCCCTACCATTTATAAATCGTTTTCAAACGGTTTCTGGTTCACCATGAATTTGTCAGTCAGATAAACTTACAATGTTATTCTTATTACGGCAACAGCCATTAGATATGCTTGCATTCGTTCTGGTCTCATCCCTTTGAAATAGCATATAATTTAATCAGATTCGCTTCTTTAGACAATTATCCAGGCGCACTGTGTTTACGACTGAAGTTTATTATAGCGTTAAGCGTTACTGTGTAGGTAGAGTTGGATATCTATCTAGAACAATACGAATATACGAATGTAGGGCAGTCAATTTATAAAAAGAAATAGGTACATTTTGTGGTGTCGCAAATTCACCTGATCAATTACAAATTCTATAACAAACGATTGTAGTAACAAAAGGCAACAACTCGTAATCGATTCTAGTCCACATTAAATAGACTGAAGCGTAAACCTTTTACATTATTTGCTTAGGTATGCACAGAACATGTTCTAGCATAATGTTTTTGTCGAAACCAACATTAGGTACGTATTAGCGAACATTGTCCACGTACGGAACGCGAGTGGAATATTGAGTACTGAATTAGGATTCGGCGACTATCGTCGAAGATGAGCGAACAAATGTAACGCCTCGTGCTTATTGTTTGTATCGGTTACTCGTTACTAATCGTTTCGACCGCCTTGTCAATCATTTGTTATGATAACTACTCGGCAGATGTTAAAATTATTTGTTGCTCGGTATGAAATTCTTTTGTTTCTGGTGACGTCACCAGCTGTTATTACTGCTATTGTATTACCCGACTGCTAAGTATTTCAAAGAGATCACTATTTATCGCAACGAGACGTAATTATCTTAATGGCCGAATTTATTTTGAAAGATTTTTGCAAATATGTATTTTCTAAAATCAGATATATAACTACATCACCTATTTAATTAATCATCATCATCATCAGCCTGTATCAGCCCCACGGACCAATTACTTAGAGGGCCGGGTCTAAGCAACTCGGCCACATGGCTCAACTAACGCCCTGACGTTATCACAGTAGGCGTGGCTTAAGTCAGTGTTTTGTTGTCGTTCGTCCTGTGCAGACGTCTTGCCAACGTTCGCATCCCAAATATAATTCTCTTCGTCACTAGATGGCGACCCTCTGTACGTGTATTTTATCACCCTACAATTAGTGACATCTAGTGTGAAAAAGTTAAACTGCGTACTAACATCGACATAGAACGAAGCGAGTAGTTTTGCTATTGACCGGTAGATTGAAATGGCATAGTAGGCGTTATCTACACCCCTTCACCCGTGACTTCACCCGCCCAAATTGTCAACCGTTGTTTCATAGGGAAATCTAATAAGAATATTACAAAATCTCGGATTACTTGGAAGATAAATCAGCTTGGGACTGATCGCTCAAATACACTTTGTTAATAACAGTGTCATGTTAAAGTGTAGCGTGTCTTGCCTTGCTTATTTCGGAAGGCAGCACACTGGAGCTATTGTTTACCAAATTACATTGTATTAAAATAAGTAAATGGCGAAAAAAAAATAAAAACAATGTAAAAAAGACAAGCCCGCTGAGTTTCTTGCCGGATCTTCTCAGTCGAGGTCGCGTTTCCGATCCGGCAGTAGAATTTAAGGAAAAAATGTAAAATGACAATTTGTAAGTGCCCCCGTAGGCCTAAACAAAATAAACGCTTTGACTTGACTTGACTTTGACTTGATATCTCTACTGTCTATTTTGTCTGTGATCAGTCCACTGCTGGAAATAAGCCCGTCCCGATGTACGCCAAGCCCTGCTTTCAGCTTATCTCCTCCAAGCTTTAATGAATACTAGCTGCTAACTACTACCTATAAAAAACGTCTACGTCATTATTTCCCACCAATTGACTGTTCAAATGACCAAAGTATTGTGTCGTAGTTTGGAAGACATGAATTAATTATATTAACTAAAGGTAGTCATTTTACAAATAAAGGTGCGAGCGGTATCTCTATTTGAACAAAGTTTAGTGCGATTAGATTTAATAGAAATTCCAGTTTGGGGCAAACAACGTCGAAATTGGTGTATGTGTTGATTGAAGGTATCGTAACTAAATTCTACACCTGTAATGAATTCGACTGATCTTAACTTAAATCTAAGTACTGCACGGTAACTGATTTCTGCCAATCAAGGTCGGCCGGCGCAAAATAGTATTTTTTCCATACAACTGATTATTAGGAAGTGATCGCTACGATAACTTGTCTGCGCAGAGAATAATGGTCAGCAAAAACTGCGTGCCGCGACCCGCAAAAACCATTGGCCTTGTTAGTGACCGCGAAACTACAATTCCTGCTTCATTGGATGGGAGCATGATGATGACAGTTTTTTAACCAATACTGGTGACGTCACAGAGTAAAGACTAAAGAAAGAGGTGCCCTTATTAGATATATGTAAGAAAAAAACGTGGTCATTGTTTTTTCATTTTCATTGTTCTATCTACCGGTAAATAGTTGAACTACTCGCTTCGTTTTATGTCGATGCTAGTACTAGGCCGACCACTCGGCCGAGTTGCTTAGGGCCAGTCCCCTTAGTAATTGGTCCATGGGTGACGTCTAGATTGTAGACTTTAAACAACCGCTGCCATTCGTTAGTTTTGGAAAAAAAAACATTCGGAATTCAAAATATAAATTCGGAAAGATAGTTAAATGTGTGCAAAATCACAAAGAGCTGTAGAATGGAACCTTGCGACAATCCCGAGATTTACGGATAATTACAATTTTAAATCTTAACGAGACAAGAGTCCGCCTAATTGTAATGGTAATGTTTGCTTTTAAAACTGCGTTAGCACGGCTGAGTACGCGTGTCGAATGTTAGTCACGGTGGATGCTCACAACTTGTTCAGTTTTTAATTTGCTAAAAAGTGGCGCACTCAGTAAATAAATTGGTGTGGTCTCTAGGGTGGCCAACTGTACTGATTAAATAGGGATTTCCCGTGTCTGGTCGCCCACCTTAAGGGCTGGCGGGACGCTAATTGTCCCGATTTTCAACACTGACTAATTTTGCCATAACGTTTTTGCTATACGTACGCAGTAACTAAGTGATTTTTTCAAAGATGACCAAACCCGAAACTATTGGAATAGCGAAAAATGCTCAAACAAGTCTCGGGACCAATTTTGATGAAGGTCAAGCGGTAAACAAAAGAAACAAAACAAAAGATTTTATAAGAAGTCCCGATTTTATTTTGCCAAAATAAACAAGACCATAGATTTTATAAGAAGTCCAGATTTTATTTTGTCTGTCCCAATTTTTTTTCATAATGGCCCGAAAAATTTATTATCAGAGTTTGCCAGCCTAGTGATGACTCACTTGTGTTGACTCTACTGTACTTATTTTTCTGAAGGAGTGAGGATCTATTGAGGAAAATGATAGCGAATGATTTATCTAGGTCAGTGCATGCACTTAATGAAAAATGCTGTAGTACATAGAAGGTTTTAGTGAGAAATGACTCTTACGTAAAATGAATGATATCCGAGTATAGGAAGCGTTTGCATTTTCGGCCATAAAAACATCAATTCAGAAAATATTGCGACCAATGATTACTTATACAGAAGTCCTTAACAAATCCAAAGTAAAACGAAAGTAAAATTCCATCGCAAGCATGGAAGCGCTAACAAGACAATAACGCGTAAGATCCTTAAATGGTAACCCGATTATTGTAAAATAACGAAACTAAATATTGACTGCGCCATACACGGTGAATAGCGGCGCAATGACATCATCACAACCAATTCACGCGATACCGATAAACTGCAATAAGTAATCATAAACCAGCTTTGTGACGATCTTGAAATTACTTACTCAAAGGTCTTGAATAGAGTTCGTGTTATGGCGGCCAATTTTTTAATAGAGAATAGCCACGTCCAGATGTCTCACATGCCGCGAAGTTTGTCTTGCCTCGCGCGAGGCAAATACGCGTCCTGCCTCACCTGAGCGCTGTCATTTGCCTCCCTAGTTTGGCATAGTCATGAGAAGAACGATGTCAAACGTGTTAAACTGATTGCTCGGGTATACCCTTCTCTGTCTAGACTGTCAGTTGCCTCGCCATTTGCCCCACGCGGCTTGCAACTGAGGCAAACGTCGTGCTTCGCGAGGCATGTGGGTGAGCAGCCTCGGGCGGCATGTGTATGTTGTAGACACGCCTAATGAGCAGTCACAAATCGCAATTTAGCCTTCCTTGTTAAGGAGTGCCCAAACTGATTCGCATCGTTCGTTCGCGTCGATCAAGCTTGCATGTATTGTATGAAAATGTCGATCAGATATGATCGATTTACCATTGTACCATTTTTCGATCAGTCGATGCGTTATCCTCAAAGGTTTTATTCGTTATTTAGAGCATATTGTCAGTTACTCCTGTTCCCCCTACCATGTTTTAATTGTGACTACGATGGCAAATAAGCGTACGGCCTGATGTTAAGCAGTTACCGTAGCCTACAGATGCTTGCAATACCAAAGGCATCTCTCGCACGTTGCCGAACTAAAGGGAAGTGAGACAGGGGGGATTGTTGGGCTTCCGGCTTTCTCACTCATCGTACGAAACGCAGCTGTATCGCTACTTTACGCCGATCTTCTGTGAGAGAGTGGTACCACCCCGGTCGAGCCAGCCCGTATATGAGCTGCAGTCAATTGGCTACGTTTCGGCTCTATCACTAATAAACACGTCTTGCCCTAGTTTCCAGCAGAAACGGCCGCGAAAGTAAATTGTCCATATTGTTTGGGTATAGCTAACATCTGTACAGGTGTCAAATAAGGTATGAGGTCGGCGCAATATGAGACCGCAGCTATATGGCGCGGCTGCCGAGTGCACCGTGTACCGACATATTTGTAACAGGCATTTAAATCGCCGGACCGAATTAATTAAGGTTACAGATTAATATGGACTTCGGCGTTCAGTAGGCACGTTAGATATGTATGAGGAAAAGTGTTTCTGAAATAATATTAAGAATGGTTTACCTTGTTAAAGATTTCATAAAACGCAAAATTAAGATTTAAATTTTCACCCAGCTTATATAGAATGATGTATTTATAGAAAGTCCTGCTTCCATAAGCGTGGAACTTTTATTTTTTTTGGGACTAAGCCTGCCACACATTCCCACCACTGTTAGGGGCCATCCATTAATTACGTCACACGTAATGGGGGGAGGGGGTCGACAAAATGTGACATTGTGTGACAAGGGGGTGGGAGGGGTCCTAAGTTTTGTGACGTCACATTTAAAAATCTAATATATCTAAGTATTAAAACCGAAATTTGTATTTTTTACGAAAATTTTTGTAAATTTCTGAAAGTTATAAAAAATATGGGACGTCACACAGGGAGGGGGGGGGTCTCGCAAATGTGACCAGCTGTGACAAGGGGGGGAGGGGTCTAAAAATCATTAAATTCGTGCGACGTAATTAATGGATGGCCCCTTACTCGCGTTACTGTTAAGCGTTGCACTTGTTAACAAAAAAAAATTAAATACCAACCAGACGGCACGATTTGGCTCACGATTGGTAGGGTCAATTTGGGGAGTGTGACTCAGGGCGACCCCACTTGTCTATTACCGGCCGTGAGCCAAATGCTGCCGTCTGATTGTCCCTTTAGCGTCAAAATACTGCAAGTATTTATAAATGTTTTCTTTGTTACAGACATAAGCGGAACAAAATAGACCACCAAGATGGGGGCCATGTTCCGCAGCGAGGAGATGGCTTTGTGCCAGCTCTTCATCCAGCCGGAGGCCGCTTACACCTCCGTATCAGAGCTGGGGGAAGCCGGCAGCGTGCAGTTCAGAGACGTGAGTAAACATTCTGCTAACATTTAACTATTGGAAACTAGTTCGTTGTGGAAAAGCTTGGGGGAGGCCTATGTCCAACAGCTGACGTCTTTAGGCTGACATGATGATGAATATATGAGGAAGATTACGGTAATATAGTCGTGGTTTAGTAGGTACATGTCATTGATTTACGATTTGAAGAATTCACATTTCACATATTCCCAGAATAGTGACATTTCTAGCTCGGTTCACTTCCTCTAATTAAAAATCAGACTTAGTGTTTGTTTATTTATTTATTTGTTTGGAAGACCAACAGCTCAGATAACGGTATATAGAAATAACTAAGTATCAGAATCAGCACCGTCTACTTGTAGGTCTGTACATACAGACCATCCATTCCATCTTATACATATTAGATGGAACATTTCAGAGGTAGCATATGAAAAAACGTGTTAAATAAGTTTTCATATATAGCACCTGCTAGGCATAGGCAGAGACTGTTAAAAATCATTGTAATCAAATCGCAAAGTTAATGTATTCTGTTGTGAATCAGTTAGTTCACTTTCGATTTCGATTCTCGTTACTATTACGTTTACGGTTGATCTTGTCAGCGAGTTATCGAAATCAACAGTAACTACCTACATGAGAAAGTTGCACATAACTTGTTAGTGGAACTCGTCGCAACATTAAGGTGATCTAGGTAGCAATTCGGTGTGCACAAAGGTGGCCAGCCAAGGTCGGCCTCTCTGACAGAGCGCATAGGAATAAATTATGTCTCTGCGTTCGTTGGCGTAACTCGCGAGTAAATAGTGTTACATTTTCCTTAACTCATTTGTAGGCATTGGAATTATGATTGACGTATGATTGACGAAGTAGATTGAATATAACTATGATTGAATATAGGTACTTGTATCTGGGTGTTACCCTAGTAAAATAACTCATCAATGGCGAGATTAGATTATCTAATGTGGGTGGGTATAAGGTAGTTTTATCTATAAGACCTCTCAAATTTAGTTTGGTGACAACCATGGTACAATACAATAATATCCTTCGCAAGGTATTCTTTTGCCACACGATGGCCCAAGATGACGTCACGATCAGTGTGTTCATTGATTGACATGGACGAACTACCCTTTGGACACAGCACTCTAGAACACATGCGCTTATAAGGTGTATAAGCGCATGCAATAGGTCCAGGGGGTTCCCCCTGCTTCCACCAGTCAACAAGCCCATTATAATTATCTATACTTCTATATCTATACTAATATTATAAAGAGAAAAGATTTGTATGTTTGGATGTTTGTAATGAGTAAACTCAAAAACAACTGGACCGATTTCAAAAATTCTTTTCACCATTACAATGCTACATTATCCCCGAGTAACATAGGCTATATTTTTTGGGATTCGGGATATCCGGGGTACGGGATCCGGAATACGAGACCCGGGATATTCGGGCTACGGGATCCAGCAAACGGGATTCGGGATCCGGTAAAAACAGGAAACGGTATCAGAGATACGTGATCCGGGATCTGAGATCCGATTTTTAAAAAATTAAATTCTACGCGGACGAAGTCGCGGGGAAAAGCTAGTTATGTATAAAGGGATTTCAGATGCTGTAACTAGGTATGTTACGGCTTTCAGCGTCACTATTCGCACGATTTATAATGAAGTCCACTGTAGTTAATAAGAATGCAGAACGCGATACTAAGTTAACCATGACGGGTTGATTGCGACGTATTTGGCCGTTGAGGTTACGCCGTCTCAAGCCGACCGGTTCCTTCGCTACGATATTACCATACAGGCTTTAGCTGTAGGATTTACATAAGAAACAAGTTGTGAGAGAGTATTAATTTTGACATTAATGGTCTATGCATAATTTGGGCGTAAATTTCGATCCATTTTGTTATTATTGTTTGCACAGAGTGTTATGTTTTATAGGCGTATCCACATTCACCGCGCAAGTTGTATTGGTTTTATTACATTATATTCACGTCCGCTATATTTTGCTTTTTACAATAAAATATGTTTTTATTTATACCTTTTTATGTGAACAAGTTAGCAAACAAGCGTACGGCCTTTTTTCATACTGTACCATACATAAACGAAATAAAATATATTTTTTTGTAATTTGAATAATGTTTATGGAAAGTTTTCGTTTCACCTATTGCTTCATACAAAATCATTTAAAAACAAATTCCCAATAAAATACCGACGGGAATGACGTCACACGATTGGATTGTCCCCTCGCACAGATATAGGTAATTCAGGAACCGACTCAGTTAAACAGGTCTATAAGGTCTTAATTTAATAGTGCACGATATGTTGCATGGCGCTCCAGTAAGTGCTAGATTAAAAAAAAATACATAAGTACCAATGAGAATAAAACCACTATGTTACAAGACAAACTGATCTATGGATTCTATGATTAGTAAAGTGTATGAAACGGACCATTATCAATATGTCGGCGGATTAAGAAGAGACGTTAATAAGGCCAGTTTACTAGGTCTCAGTGCTCTTCATAACTAGAGTATTTTATAGCCACCAGAAAACAAAAATATTTTCTCTATTGACTTTCGCTAGCCTGATACGTACCTTAGATTAGATTCCATCAACCAATACTATCGTGGGTAGGCCTCCCACAAGGTGGACCGACGACCTGGTGAAGGTCGCAGGAATCCGCTGGATGCGGGCAGCGCAAGACCGGTCATTGTGGCGAACCTTGGGAGGGCCTATGTCCAGCAGTGGACGACTTTCGGCTGAGATGATGATGATGATGAACCAATACTATCTTTTCCACTATCTCAATATATTATTTGTCTTGCAGTTAAACCCGGACGTGAATGCGTTTCAACGCAAGTTCGTGAACGAGGTCCGCCGCTGCGATGAGATGGAGCGCAAGCTTCGGTACATCGAAGCAGAAGTACACAAGGATGGTGTGCACGTGCCCGCCGTCAAGGAGGCCCCGAGAGCACCCAACCCTAGGGAGATCATCGATCTTGAGGTGAGAATCATGAGAGAAAATATTGAAAGATAAAAAGTTTCTCTGAGACTAGTAGTCTTTGTGACTAGTGGTATTGGAGACTAGCTCACTGATTTTAGAGACCACTAGGCTCAGAAAACACTAGTCTAAGATACCACTATAGGTACTAGGCAACATGTCTCGCTACAGGCGACAGGCTGTGACATTAGTAATCTATGATACTAGTGGTAACTGAGCCAAGTGGGCTACGGCGATCTTGCTCCCCAAAACTAGTGCTCTTTAAATCAAGCTAGTGGACGTTGAGACGTGTTCTCTGAAGCTAGTAGTAACTCTCTCTCTCTCTATGACTAGCAAGTCACCCCGCGCCTAACTTTTCATCATTTTAGTTGATACTCGCTTTTTCCCGCGACTTAGTTCGCGCAGAATTCAAAATCGATCACCCTTTTTAACGCCCTTCGGGGTGGTATTTTGAATAACCCTTTCTTAGTGGATACCTGCACTCCAAACATGTCTCTATGACCGGTGGTTTAGGCTATGCGTTGATATATCAGTCAGTCAGTCAGTCAGGACTTTGAATTTTATATGTATAGATTAACCTTAATGCTTAACCCTTTTGTGACAACAGGCTCACTTGGAGAAGACAGAGAATGAAATCCTGGAGCTGTCGCACAACGCGGTGAACTTGAAACAGAACTACCTGGAGTTGACCGAGCTGAAGCACGTGCTTGAGAAGACTGAGGCGTTCTTCATCGCGCAAGAGGAAATCGGCATGGACTCTTTGACCAAGTAAGTGGAACATCAGAATGAGAATCAATACTAGATCAACAAATCATCGAAATCGGTTCATCAGTTGCGATTTCATAAGACATTTTATATAATGTCTGACATGACATTTTATATAAAAGTGCGGCATGTGCGTGTGACGTCTCACGGGACCGTCGGATTGAAGGCGCGCTATACCCGCGCTGGCCCGCGTTGTGCCAGCGCCGCCGTTCATTACAAAGCGCGCGTGGCTCAAATGACGTCACAACAACCGCGCGGGAACTTCGCTAGTAATTTGGTCACAGCTTCGTAAATTTTTGTCGTAGACCAAATTTTTTTGCACTGTATGTTATAGATTTCTTAGCTCTATAAGTCTGCGTTCTCAACTAAATTCGTTACGGATCTCCATTGCCCTCAACTGCCGTAGGTACTCATCTCAACTCATGGTACAAAACGATGCTGTAATAGCTACTAACGTCGATCTTCTGAGAGAGGGTGGTACTACCCCGGTTGAACCAGTCCGTTTATAAGCTGCGGTCATTGGCTACAGCTTGGCTCTACCACCTATAAATAATATATGTTTAAGTATAGGGGTTTGATCGCTGTTTGATCGCGATCGACTAACCAGTGCAACCCCCCCCCCCCCCCCCCCCCCGCCTTACCTATTGTTTTACATTGTAACGTTTACTAGAATAGAATAATGTCGTCATGACCATTGATGACATAATAAATATACGTATGTATTTAAAGGTGGCGACTGGCATGAATATTCGCTCGATGTGAGCACGTTACAAGTCGAATATTCGGCATGTTAGTACAGAGCCGAGCAGCTCGATGACGAGCGCCGAACACACGAGCGCGCTCCACCCGGTTGTCGGTTTTTTGGCGAATCTCTTTGAATGTTACATTACACGTCAGTCGCTAGCGCTACTACGAATTGCTGGGGATGGAGCACAGTCAAGCATATATTCGTCGCGAAAATTTAGGTGTCATGAGCATTTGCTCACAACGAGCAAGTTCTCGATGCGAATATTCACATAGAGCAAATGCTCATGTCAGTCGCTACCTTAAAGTATAAGTAGTCGGTAGTCGCATGCTATTAGCTAACTTCTTGGTAATTAACGCCGCCGTGTATAATTAGTCGCTAAGTACGCGACCTTGCTGAGATTAATTTGCAAAAATGTGTTTGAATAACACATCGCTCGATGAATGCTTTGATTATTATTTTTTAACTAGCTGTGCCCGCGACTCCGTCCGCGTCCAGTCGGTGAAGCCCTTAAATATAATTTTGTCTATCGTCTAATCTGTATTACGTCAGTCTGCATCAGTCTGAGTTCGTCTGTCCGTGGCTGTCTATCTGTACCAGTCTATACCAGTAAGGTGGTAGAGTCTGACCAGTAAGGTGGAGATCGGCATTCAAGTAGCTAATTTACCTTCGTTTCGTATGATGAGGGAGAGAGCCGGAAGCGCAACCCAGCCAGTGAGTGAGTGCTCCAGACCCACGGCTTAGGTAAGAGTCACTGCGCAACATCGTGCTTAAAAAGTTAGAGTCCGGAGTTTATCGTCTAAGTCAATAGTCAAAGCGTTTATTATGTTTAGGCCTAGGAGGGCACTTACAAGTAGTCATTTTACATGTTTTCCTTAAATTCTAGCGCCGGATCGGAAACGCGACCTCGCCTGAGAAATTTCTACTTGATACCCACATTGCTAATTCAAAGTTAGCAGGTCCTCCAGATTTATGGTTTAAGCAGGCAGTTACCCAGCAGCATCATTCCTGAGGGGTTGGAGTTCAGAGTTCAATGTCTGTGTTTCTATTACTACTTAATTCAAAATCAGCAGGTCCTCTAGACTTACTTCTTAGGTAGGTAGCTTCCCTATGGCATTAGTACTGTGGAGATGAATTCCAGAGTTAACGTCTAAGATTCCGCGTGATACAAAGACCCGCTTAATATTTTTTATACGTAATTAGGAATAAAAAAACTAAATTTCTTGAAGCAAGGAAGATATTAAATTTTGACATGTGGTGCAAGGCAGGTATTGTCTGATTTTAAGTATAGCGACATCTAGTTAAGAAAAACGAAACTTAAGATGGTAGAACGCAGCAATAAAATATTTATTATTATTTTTAAAATTAAGATTATGTATTTCAAATAGTGTCGGATCACACACAACGTAGGGCTCCGTAGGGCTCCGCTCTAAATAGACGTATTTCAATAACTAAAACTTATTGTTGGCTAGAATTTCCGTGTGGTCATAAAAATTTACAATCTAATATTTTATAAAAAAATATCCTAGATGTTAAGTTGGACTATTAGTCATATCCATGCCAAATTTCATTGAAATCAATCCACTGGATTCGAAGTTGTGCGTGTTCGAATATTTAGGTAGTTTTTGAATGTTTTGTGGCAACCCTAAACTTTACCGAAAAAAAAAAATATGCTAGATGTTAAGTTAGACTATTAGTCATATCCATGCCAAATTTCATTGAAATTAATCCGGTGGATTCAAAGTTGTGCTCTTTCAAACATTTAGAATTTTTAAGTAGTTTTTTGAATTTTCTGTGGCAACCCTAAACATTTTCGAAAAAAAAAGTATCCTAGATGTTAAGTTAGACTATTAGTCATATCCATGCTAAATTTCATTGAAATCCATCCGGTGGATTCGAAGTTGTGCTCTTTCGAAAATCTGAGCAAACATACAAACATACAAACATACAAACATACCCACAGACAAAAATTCTAAAAATGATAAAAATGAATTCTGCTGGTCAATCTAAGTCCCCCCCACTATTTTTATTCCAAATATTTCGAATGTACAGACGTGACCAATTTTACATTCTTATTATATGTATAGATGTGACCTTTTATCTTAGAAAGACCTGTCTAGCTCGTTTACCGCGTGGGAGCGGTAGCATAAGACAATTAATGGACATTAATTTTTGTATCTGAGATTTTATCACTAAAAAAAAACAACTTACAATCGAATTGAGAACCTCCTCCATTTTGAAGTCGGTTAAAATAAACTATGGTGCTAAAAATGGTTTGGTGTAGAGTCAAACTGTAGCCGATCGACTGCAGCTCATGTATGAGCTGGCTCGACCAGGGTAGTTCAACCCTCCCATACAAGACCGGCGTAACAGCTGCGTCCGTACGATGAGTGAGAAAGCTGGAAGCCCAACCTCTCCCCTTCCCCTCACTATATCCCACCCCCCTTCAGGTCGACAACGTGCGAGCTTTGCCTACAGTATTGCAAGCATCACTGTTACTCCTGTAAGCCAGGATCGACAATGGTGTTCAACGATGACGCCAAAGTTTGTGCTTCAACGAGTCCCAGGGAAAAGCTAAGTTGTCTTGGAACCCGCACGAATTTAATAGGAGGATAGGAGTTGAAAGAAGATCATCCACTTCCCTCTGTTGCAAAGCGGGAACCTAAACCCAAAAAAAAATTCTGCTTTTTTTGGGACCGGGCCCGCCACACACTCCCATCACTGTTATTCCTGTAAACCAGAATGAACAATGGTGTCCAAGACAAGACTGGTGACAAGTCAACAGCAGCAGGGCAGCGCTGCAGGTCGTAGGTTCGATTCCTACCCGGGACATGCATTTGTGTGCATGAACATGTCTGTATGTCCCGAGTCTGGGTGTAACTATGTATATTAAGTATGTATTTACAAACAAAAAAGTCGTATATGTAGTAATATCAGTTATATGGTTTCCATAGTACCAGCTCTGCTTAGTTTGGAATCAGGTAGCGTGTGTAAAAAATGTCCCAGGATATTTATTTTATTTTATTTAAGTCTGCTCTTGTGGAACCCTGTACAAATGTGTCGATGGTTCTGGTAGGTCTCTGATATCGGACGAGACCGGGCAGCAGGCGGCGACGCGCGGGCGGCTCGGGTTCGTGGCGGGCGTGGTGCAGCGCGAGCGCGTGCCCGCCTTCGAGCGGATGCTGTGGCGCATCTCGCGCGGGAACGTCTTCCTGCGCCGCGCCGAGCTCGATAAACCACTGGAGGATCCCGCGAGTGTGAGTTTGTTTCTTGGACTATTCTGTTATGAGAACGTATGAGGTCGAAGATTGGTTGGTAAGACGCAGAGTGTAATATTTTAGGAGGGAATATACTACAGTACGCTTTGATAATGTCGAGGGGCATCAAGTTCATAATTTTTCTTGATCTAAACAATATACAAATATGTTGCTAATATTTGGTGCTGATAATGTTCACCAAAATTTGTAAAATAAAGTATATTTCTAAATTAATGAATTGAGAATGTTCAGCAACTTATAGATAGATAACACTTAATTGTACACTAGTGGTAAAAGTATATAAACCAAAATTACAAACAAAACAAGCAACAAACAACAGTGCACAGTGGGCAGTCTTATCGCAAGCTGCGATCTCTTCCAGACAACTTATGTTGCTGACTGCACGAATCGTATTGAGAACCTTGTCCTATTTCTATTTCAGCTTTAAAAAAACCGACCTAATAACTACGGAACCTACAGAAAATAGATAAATAATTAGAAAGTATCGTGAGGAAACCTGCATGTCTTTAGACATGTGAAATCCACCAACCCGAACTATGCCAGCGTGGTGGATTATGGCCTCCCCTCGCATTGAGGGGAGGCCCGTGCCCAGCAGTGGGACGTTAAAAGGGCTAAATTATTATTATTATTATATAGGTACTAGGGGCTCTACTCATAATAATCGTATGTGTTATTTTATATCGTAGGGTAACGAGATCTACAAGACGGTGTTCGTGGCGTTCTTCCAAGGCGAGCAGCTGAAGTCGCGCATCAAGAAGGTGTGCACTGGGTTCCACGCGTCGCTGTACCCGTGCCCGCCCTCCAACACGGAGCGGCAGGACATGGTCAAGGGTGTGCGCACCAGACTCGAGGACCTCAATATGGTGCGTGCAATATCAACTGTCCAACTAATTTCAGGGTTCCCGTCTGTTTGTCTGTCTATATGTCTGTTCGTCTGTCAGCGGGCTGTATCTCACGAACCGTTATGGATAGAGAGTGGAAATTTTCACAGAATGTGTATTTTAGTTGCCGCTACAACAAGAAATACTAAAAATAAAATAAAATTTAAAAATAACGGGGTTCCCCATACAAGAAACTTGATATTTTTGACGTTTTTATTCTACAGTGGTACGAAACCCTTAAAGTGCAAGTCCGACACGCACTTGGCCGGTTTTTTTTTATAGCCAAGATAGACACACTGCCTGACGGTCCATCTGATGATAAGTGGAAGCCGCTGAAATCTGCAACTTAAGGGGAGCATACGCGGCGCCGACCTTTTAGATATCTGCAAACATGCCCTTTGAAGCACCCCATGTTGTGGTGCAAAGGAAAGATTTCGGGAGGGAAATCATTCCACAACTTTGGTGCAATTTTATTATGATAAAGTGCCGTTTTTTGTCACGGGTTTATTAAGTGTATTATGAGACATAAAACTATTCTACCTTTGATGCGACGTTATGAAAGTTAACTAAAAATACCTGTGAAGTAGTACCATTCGTGGCAACGCTAAAATAAAAGTATGAAAAAACATAAGTTTAGTTTTTCAAAGTTTTAGCAGTAGGTAGGCACTTTTGAGTATATTGTTTTAAAATGTGTTACAATGATATTTGGGCACGGTTCCGGGGGGCTAAGAACGCCACATAGCAATTTTGCAAACTCAGAATTGCTATGTGGCCGACATAGACCCCCTGTCCTCATTGTGTGGAGGATTCAGGCCATAGTCCCCAACATTGGCCCAATGTTTATCAAAGGTTCACCAAGTCCATTGATTCCAGGTGTTGAACCAAACCCGCGACCACAGGCAGCGCGTGCTGGCCAGCGTGGCCAAGGAGCTGGCGAGCTGGTCCATCATGGTGCGCAAGATGAAGGCCATCTACCACACCCTGAACCTGTTCAACATGGACGTCACTAAGAAGTGCCTCATCGGAGAGTGCTGGGTGCCCACCGCTGACCTGCCCAATGTGCAGAAGGCCTTGGCTGATGGATCTGTAAGTTGTAGAACAGCCCCCTTAGACAAGTGGCATGAACGCTTATCGAATAGAATAGAATATACTTCACAATGTATGGAAATGTCAAACGTCGCTATGTAGATCACGTGACTTATGTCATTTCAATACATGAAGAGTAGCGATTTGAAGGAATGCTTGTAGACGTCAGCCACTTGTCTAGCCCTTCTGGGCCGTTAAGTCGCTTAGCCATTGTCATTGGGCTGTTATAGTGATCGACCCTCTGATTGGTTGGCCGACCGGCTGATCGGCCTCTGATTGGTCGGTCAGGATCAACCGACCAATCAGAGGGTCGATCACTATAGCAAAACGTCACAGTGGCGCTTCAATGGCTAAGTGACTTAGGGTTCAGGGATAGCGAACCTATATTGATCTACGTGCCATTTTTCCTTTTTTTATGAGACTAAGGTGGCAAAAAAGCGTACGGCCCGCCTGATGTTAAGCAGTTACCTTAGCCTATATATGCTTGCTATACCAAAGACATTGCTCTCACGTCGCCGAGCTGAAGGGGAGGGGGGAGGTTTCCGCTTCCGGCTCTCTGAGCCATAATAGCTATTTTACGCCGATCTTCTAGAATATCTCATCATTTCAGCCAAAAAATGTCCACTGTTGGACATAGGCCTCCCCCAAGGTTTTCCACAACGACCGGTCCTGTGCCACTTGCATCCAGCGGTTTCCCGCGACCTTCACTAGGTCGTCAGTCTACCTTAATATAAAAAATATATTAAAGTGATGACTGGCTAGTAATAATAACAATGTCGTGTATTGTATCGCAGAACGCGTGCGGCAGCTCGATCCCGTCGTTCCTGAACTGCATCGAGACAGACGAAGAGCCGCCCACGTTCAACCGCACCAACCGCTTCACGCGCGGCTTCCAGACGCTCATCGACTCGTACGGCGTCGCCTCCTACCGCGAGTGCAACCCTGGTACGTAACGTATACCATAACTCGAGGGCTTTAGACTAAAGGCTACTCACCATACAATTTCGTATTCAATCCGTCGATTCAATTCGTTAAAGTAGTAGTAGTAGAAGAAAGTAGGCGCCAATTTGCATCCTCATCGCACGATATCTCAAATCAACTCAAGTTGAATCAACAGATTGAATACCAAATTACATCGTAAGTAGGTAGCTAGAGGGTTTAGGCCACAGCTGCGAAAATTGAGGAGTGGACTTTGACTAGAGGAGTTTAGGTCAGAGGTATGGGGCTTAGGCCAAGGGTGTTAACAGATCAATAACCGGTCGCGTGTCGTGGGCACCTACGCATGTGCATCAAAACTTTTTTGTTTTTTTTTTTATATTTTTAAATTCCACTGGATTATGATGCGTTATTTGAAAATTAACACTACGTAAGGCAGATGTTTTTTTTTTTGTTGTAAAGTCGCTATTTTTTACTAACGCACTGTTAGAACTTTACCGACGACTTGGAATTACTATGTGACATAACGCAAATAACCTATAATTGTCCAACCAAACTCATGACAACTTTCCTAAACAGGCAGTTATAAAGTTGATATTAAAATTCCACTTTTATTCCAGCTCTGTACACCATCATCACATTCCCCTTCCTGTTCGCGGTGATGTTCGGCGACTTGGGCCACGGCATGATCATGGCCCTATTCGGCGGCTGGATGGTCGTCAAAGAAGTCTCCCTCGCTGCCAAAAAGTCGAACAACGAAATCTGGAACATTTTCTTCGCTGGCCGCTACATCATTCTCCTCATGGGTTGTTTCTCAATGTACACTGGATTAGTGTATAACGATATATTCTCGAAGTCTATGAATATCTTTGGATCGTCGTGGAGCGTTCCGTATGACACTGCGACGCTTGAATCGAACACAGCTTTGACTATGGATCCGAAGGCCTCTTACAACCAAGAACCGTACTTCATTGGTATTGATCCAATTTGGCAGGTGAGAATTAGGTTTTTTTTTGTAATCGTGAAAACAGACCCAGTTACTTTCGTAGAAATTATATTATATTATTATCTTATACTAGCACTTTTCCGCGTAGAATTTAGATTTTAAAAAATCGGATCTCGGATCAGGATTCCTGTTTTTAACGCATTCCGTTTGCTGGATCCCTTAGCCCGGATATCCAGGATCCAAATATAGCCTATGTTACTCAGGGATAATGTAGCATTCTAATGGTGAAAGAATTTTTGAAATCAGACTAGTAGTTTTTGAGTTTAATCGTTACAAACATACAAATATTTTCTCTTTATAATAATAGTGTAGATGTAGATTATAAATACGAAAGTAACTGGGTCTCTGGGAAATTCCACAAATAAAAATCTCATAGCCGTTCACTACAAACATAGGTAATAAACGTAAGATTTCTGCCCTTGTTCACAGACCGCTGACAACAAAATCATTTTCTTGAACTCATACAAGATGAAGCTGTCCATCATTTTCGGTGTGTGCCACATGATCTTCGGCGTCTGCATGAGCGTCGTCAACTACAAGTAAGTATTGTTTCAAACAGGAAAACTAACTTGGCGGCCCCTGCGAACAAACATCGCTATTCAAATGTGAACCTACTTCTTTCGTATATTCATTCAAGCCCATTTTGTTAAGTTAGAAGAACTATTATATAAAAATATCGCCAGACAAGCACCAACTGTATGGTCCCAAGGAGGTTAAGCAACGCTTGGCATGGTCAGGCAGAGATGGGTGACCATTTATTGGCATTTGAACTGAGCGTCTCCGTGCTTCGGAGGGCACGTAAAAAGTCGGTTCCGGTTGTTGTCATCTAGGCAGCAGTCGTTAAGCCTTGTCGAAGGCCTTCGGGCGGCTTGAACAACTCTGACACTAGGTTGGCCACTAACCATACGATAAGAAGATGGTCCCAAACTAAGCAAAGCTTGTACCGTACTTGATACCGTACAATGGAATAGGGCGATCCCAGTGACACCCAGACCAGGGCAAATTACGAAAAGGCCCTTTTCAAAATTTGCCTCTGGCGGGAATCGAATCCCACCAGATGCAGTGAGCCGAACGGCCTACGCCCCACTGTTCCAAGCGGTCATCATATTAACTTAACTGTGTGTATTGTTCGCAGCTTCTTCAAGCGACGCTATTCCATTTTTCTGGAGTTCTTGCCGCAAGTGGTGTTCCTCTGTTTGCTCTTCTTTTACATGGTGTTCATGATGTTCTACAAGTGGGTCTCATACAGCACATTATACGGTAAGCCAATAAACCAACCACGGTCTCGAGTCGCTTAACAATTGTCCATTGTGAAACCATTGGTCTCTAATATTATCTTCGTGAAATCTTCATTGTAAATCGTAAATTCTTGGCGGAAATGTTGTCGGCAAACCTTTACTAGCAGCCCTATGGGCGACAACTTGCTGACAAGATAATTGATGGAATCAGGCGTAACTTTGCGGAAATCCAGTGTTAAACAATTCAGCTCAGTCGCAGCCCAGCTTTCCTGAGGATGCCTCGTTTAGAGGCGAAACACGTCTCGAATTTATTTTGGATTCGCATTGTCTGCGGAGAACTGCTAATTGTTAGGGTCCATGACTCATGACAGACATACTCTCGACTGACAGGGAGTTAGGTCTTGTTGGCCTCTTCTATTATCGATCAATTCATTTAGGTTATAATTTTGGAGGTTGACAATTCCGAGGGTGAGTGGTGGGTCTCTCTCTATAATTGTTTTGCTAACAAGAGTTCCCGAAGATTATATTAGAGATGATTTTCCACACTGCTATAATTGTACCAAAAGTCTTCTCCACCAACTCCTGTCATGAGCCTCAAGAAACACCTTAGGAGGCTTGCGTTAGGCGGCTCAATCAAGGGTCAGATCAAGAAGGCAGTCCTCTTGGAAAGGGCTCGTATAGTGAGGAGGTTCCTGAACTTTATGTTACCACTGTCTCACAACAAAACATTTTGATTTTATTTGATTCCTCTCCCTGGAACCTTGACCGCCGATAACTAGGTCTCTGTTCCCGATGCCGGCGGGGAGCTATTTGTTATATTTTTGTATTTTTTTATGATTGTAATTTAAAAATGTAAACGATAAGTTTGATCTGTGTACGTGTAGACTTTAGAGACCATGGTCTTTCGTTAAGGCGAAACATTTTCTTTAAGCGTTCTTTTTCCTTCAGAGCCGCCGTACTCGCAAGGCTGCGCGCCGTCCGTGCTGATCCTGTTCATCAACATGATGCTGTTCTCGAGCGCGACGCCGGAGGAGGGGTGCGAGGAGTTCATGTTCGAGGGGCAGGGCAGCATCCAGCGCGTGTTCGTGCTGGTCGCGCTCTGCTGCATCCCCGTCATGCTGCTCGGCAAGCCCTTGTACCTGCTCAGCGCCAGCAAGAAGAAGCACGCTAAGGTAATGAAGATATTTCAGCGCACCAGATTTGCCTGCCGAGCAGGAGACAAATGTACAATGATCGATGTTCAACATATATTGATGGAATGCACTCGGAACTTGAACCTCAAAAATTCTGTTTTCAGGCACTACGACTCTTTGCAGTTAGCTCTTGTAGGTTATCTGTAAGAGTATTTAGCTTATGGATTTTCAGTAAAACCTAGCCTCTTGCTTGTATAAATTATTAAGTTATAAGTTTTATATCTTGATGATGGTGATGATGAAGCGATGTCGCTAAGCGGCGAATCCTCTATAACAATAAATAATTATAAAACTCCCCATTGATTAAATTTATGCTATTCATTGTGTTGTTATGTTGTTGGTGTAGGATGCCCTTACATGTAGGGCATCCTACACCAACGTTGAGTCGCGTAGTCTGGTGGGAAAAAAATACTAGATGTCACCAATCGACCTTTTATTTAGAAAGAGATATCAATTTCTTATAGCGAAACTTAGCTGATTATCTCTTTGAACTGGCGACTTCTGTACTACTGTTAGTAAGTAAAAATATTATTTTTTTCAACAGCCGGAACACTCAAACGGCAACGTGAACCAGGGTATCGAGATGCAGGAGCAGACGGACATCGGCGACGGGCAGCCCAAGCCCGAGGCCAAGGCCAGCCACAGCCACGACGACGAGCCCTTCAGCGAGATCATGATCCACCAGGCCATCCACACCATCGAATACGTGCTCAGCACCATCTCACACACGGCCTCATACCTCCGGTTGTGGGCCTTGTCGCTTGCTCACGCAGGTAATATACTCTACTGCAGTGTTTCCCAAACATTGTTCTGCCATGGCCCGGTAATTTTCATACTGCTCCCTTCGTGACCCACCCACTCAATATTTTTACCAAAGAATTCAAGTTTGCCGCAAATGATCAAAGTTTTATCCTGAGGTCTGGTTCCACTTCAAGTTTCTAGTATATTCATTTTAAAGGTAAACTAGTATTAAAAATCCAGCTTCAGATTTATAGATTGTGACAAAAGGCATTTAGAAAGCTATAGCTAGCTTGATTAGCTGCTTGGTTAGCGACCCGGTATTTTATTTTGATGGCCCGGTACCGGGTCGCGACCCACCAATTGGGAAACGCTGCTCTACTGTCTATTGTGCGAGTTACTACACGCACAATAATAAATAACCTCTCGAACAGAGTATCTATCTCGGAAAGTCTTGACTAATATCGAATTTAGTATACAGGTGTATTTTTCAAGTGGGGGTGGATGGCATTTTTAGGGTTTTTATAGTTACGGATTTGGCCAAATCCGCAACAACAAAAAAAGGCCAAAAGACCCACCCTCTGCTCTGGATGGATTCTGATGAACTATCATTTTTGAAAAATAAATGCCTTTAACCGGGAGCTGATTGCTTTTGCAAAAAAAAAAACAAGCATACTGTACATCCCGTAACACAATATATTATTGCTGTTATCTCTTGCGTGGTTATAGGTCAAAACAAACATAATTGTATTTTCTTAAAAATGAGCACTTCCCTTTAAGGCGGAAACCGTAGCTTCCACTAGCTGCGTGGGTTCATTTGTTCGTCAATGACGTCATTTCGTGCGTAGCGTGCGCCGCGGTGGGTTTCCGCCTTTAGTTTGACGGTACAATAAAAGGTCCTATATCAGTAGTCCCGTACATATCTGCTTGTCGTTGCGAATCCAGATTTTCAGATGGTATATTTGATATTAATTTGTCGTTCATTAGAACTGTCGGAGGTGCTGTGGAACATGGTGCTGACGTTCGGGCTGAAGGACAGCGACTACGTGGGCGCCATCAAGCTGTACGTCGCCTTCTGCTTCTGGGCGCTGTTCACACTGGCCATCCTCGTCATGATGGAGGGCCTGTCGGCCTTCTTGCACACGCTGCGTTTGCATTGGTAAACATACTTTTTATATAACTTTAGGACTGCGGTGGCAAAAAAGCTTACGGCCCAACTGATGTTAAGCAGTTACCGTAGCCTATAGATGCTTACAATACCAAAGGCATTGTTCGCACATTGCCGACCTGAAGGGGAGGGGGAGGGAGGGTTGGGTTTTTGACTCTCTCACTCGTCGTACGAAACGCAGCTGTAATAGCTACTTTACGCCGATCTTCTGTGACCGGGTGGTACTACCCCGGTCGAGCCAGCCCGTTTATGAGCTGCAGTCAATTGGCTACAGCTGCCATTACTACCTGTAACCCGATGGGATTTTCCATACAGACGTTCATCCCCTATTTAACTCTCAACTAAGGGGTTAACACTATGCAACATTGCAGCAATTTTGCAAAAGCAATTCATTTTTCCTACCCGTCAACAGAATCGTGAACCGTGAAATGGTCACACATTTTATGTGTGGCTATTTTACAGAAATTTTGAGGAACTGCTAAGGATTCCTCAGAAAATCTGATAAATTAATTGCATTGGCAATGTTGCAAAGCGACGCTATTAAGGTACGACGACGAACGCAGCAGACAGCAGACGTCAGTCGGTCTTATACAAATTGTGGCGATGACATGTGCCGCGACGACAGACGGCATTACAATTTGTATGAGACCGACTGACGTCTGCTGTGTGCCGCGTTCGTCGGAATCGTACCTTTAGCCCCCCTGAAGCCTATAACTACACTTTCAAGGCATCTTCGGCATGTTTATAACAAATGGACAGAGCTGTAATTTCATATAAACCGTTTCTTATTCCAGGGTGGAGTTCATGAGCAAGTTCTACTCCGGTCTAGGGTACATCTTCCAGCCATTCTGCTTCAAAACGATCCTCGAACAAGAGGAGAAAGAGGACTAAATCAGTAGTCGTTACGTAGCGTAGATATTCAATATTGTATAATTCAGTAAACTCCTGCAATGGTCACAATTAAGTGAATTGAAATAAAATATTTATATTACATGTTATACAACAGTTTTATTTGTGCAAAATTATTTACAGTTATGGCCTGAACAACTTTGCTGATACAAAAGTCATTAAATTAGGTGGGTAGTTTGTACATTTTGTACCAAACAACAAAAAATATTAGTATGTACGATCAAGGACATTACTACTTTAGGTAGGACACCTTAAGGTAATTTTGGCTTGGTAACACAGCTCTAGGTGGCTTACCACACTGCACTGCACCTATACAGTAGGCAAGTACAGAGTATACTATATCTGATAGTATTCCTTTTGCCAAGTGTCCACTGGCAAGAAATATTGCACAAGTTGACTTGCGCAAGCGACTTCCATTGTGTAAACGCTCGCGCAAGTGGACTTCTGCGACTTGCCGAACTTGTTGCACGTCCCACATGTATAGTTCGCGACAGGTCGAGATGACATTCGGGTTATGAGCTTTTTGCAGAATAAAATCCGAATCAAAATTAACAGGACCCGATAAACAATTAAAATCGCCCACAAAATTATTAAATTAAATTATTCTGTTGCGTTGCGGGTCCTGCTAATTTTGATTCGGATTTTATTCCGCAAAAAGCTCATAACCCGAATGTCATCTCGACCTGTCGCGGACTATACACGGTTGTGTAAAATTGCAGTCAGTAGAAACAAGTCGGGAATTGACTTCTGCAAGTTACTTGCCAGTGGACACTTGCCATTTTATCAGTACCGCCCCATTTAACATAAATATAAAATAAGTTCCAAAGTCAGTGGCACCAATTCCAATATAACTTCCTAAGTTCTCAAGTTAGCTTTAGCCTTATCTAGTATTTCCTTTTTAATCTTCGGATAGTCGGGGTGCACTTTCAGTATGTGTTTACATACGACGATACATTCTGGGTATTTCTTTAGTTTAAGGTATGAATGTGCGAGTTTGTACCCCACCGCGAGGTCACTCTTGCCGCCATGCACCCACGCGTTGTTGTAGTTGTGAGCTGAGCTTTTGTAGTTTTGTTCCTTTTCTGATAGGTATCCTAGAAATGTTAGAACAGATGTATTATTTTGAATTGGTTTCTCTAGTCTTGCCGACTTCCCGACTTTGCAGAACCCCAGAATTATAAACGATAGAAAACCCCGTTTTTAGGGTTCCGTATCCAAAGGGTGCCAACGGGACCCTATTACTAAGCTTACGCTGTCTGTCTGTCTGTCCGTCTGTCAGCGGGCTGTATCTCACGTGCCGTAATATGTAGAGAGTTGAAATTTTCACAGATGTGTATTTCTGTTGCCGCTAAAATAAAATAAAATTTAAAAATATACAAGAAACTTGATATTTTTAACGTTTTTATTCTACGGTGGTACGGAACCCTTTATGTGCGAGTCAGACACGCACTTGGCCGGTTTTTTTTTTCTAATAGATGTTATAAAAATGTATTACAAGATATTGTAACAGCTTACCCAAATATTGATAGGCAGCTGCGCAAGAGTTGTTGTGATTCAACACTTTAGTTAGCAACTCTTTAGCGGCATCTACTCTTCCAGAGTTAACTTGATTGTCGGCTACTTCGAGCCAGCATCTAAAAAAAAACATCCATTATATCCTTCAAATTAGGTTCAATTCGTTTGTTAAATTAGTAAACGTATCGGAACGTTACTTCTCTAATCCATCGGCGTTTTCAGGTGTCCAGGGGATCGATGAAATTGTCCGTTTCAATATATTCTTCGCTCGTGTCGGTTGCTTTATAATATTGTATCTGTAAAAAAAGAAAAGAAAAAAAATTAAAATCTTGGTTAGAGAGCACCAACAGAGCAACCCAAGAAAGTAGTTTAGGTTGTGGTTTCTTATGCCACTTCGAAATCCTAGCAAGCAAGTTTATTCCATCCTCGAAATCCACTCAGGCTGAACCACGGGGAAATGCAAGTTTAATAGAAGTACAACCATTCTCTGAACAATGTAGAGTACAAGTGAAGAAGTATAATGAATATTTTAGAGAGCACTTTGCAAAAGCCCAGAACAGCAAAAAATGCAATACTCATCAAAAAAATCGAAACAGTACTGCAAGTACTATTTAGGCATTTAAATTTAAAAAATGATTGATATCATTTAAAAAAATACGCCAATAAATAGCTGGCAGTTTAGTCTACACAATGGTGTACCACAATTCCAAATTTGAATTTAAATTTTAGAATTTTCATCCAATAACTGAATGTAGGTGTTTCGATTTTTTTGATGAGAAGTGTAGTTATCAGTATTAAGTATTCAGCGAAGTCCCTTATGAGAAGTGCACCCATTGCGACATGTAAATTTAGCGAAGTGCATATTCTGCGCATAAACCAACGTTATGAGGTTACTCACGCGTTAGCTATAGCCAATATCAAGTAGGGATCGTCCTGGTAGGCGTCGTCGGTGGCGCTCGGCAGGAGCTCTTGCAGCACACGCTCGGCCTGCGTCTTCTGCCGCGTGGCTAACTGCAGCAGCGCCTGTAACGCCTTGCGCTCCAGCGGAGACACCTCCACCAGTAACTTTTCTGCTGTCCTTAGGGCTAGAAGTCTCGTGTCACTGTAGGAGATTAAAGTATTGTAGCGACCTCACATCACGATACATACTATACATTCACGACGCCACCAACAGATGGCACCTAATGCACGCTCCAGTACAAAATAGGAGTCCTGAATCACGATATAAAGATTGGAGTTAGGGGCTATGCACACGGGCAATTTTTGCGGCAACTGGCAACTTGCAACTAGCTGTTTACATATAAAAAAATCGCGGCAACTGTTGCTGCAACTGGCAATTGTTGGCTGCAACTGGCAAAAAACCATTAAAAAGTTGATAGATTCGGCAACTAAAGTTGCTTCCTGTGCATAGATAGCCTCTTAGAGTTGGAGTTGATAGTGTATACTGACGAGTCATCGCTGGCGAGTGGCGTGTCTGCGGCGGGCGCGGGCGCGTGGTGCGCGAGGCAGAGCAGCACCATGCGGCGCGCGGCGGCCGCGCCCCAGCGCGCCGCGCGCCGCGCCGAGTTCAGCTGGCGCAGCGCCGCGTTCGCCTTGCCGCTGTACGCCGACCATATGCCGCTACAGTACGAGTACCCTACACGGACATTTCGCGATGAAGTTTTTCTATATAAGCAGTGATAGGCGATTGGTTAAGCAATTGCGGGCTCACGGTCCAGGGTTCAAACCTCGACTCCCACCTCACGATTTTGAGAAATCTATATGCGAATCATAACTTTAATATGATTAACACTTGTTTGTTTGTGAAGGAAACAGAAAATTTATCAAATTTTCGTAAGACAATGCTTGTACTATGGCTGCTATACACACCCAGACCAGATGTGAAATCCACCAACCCGCACTGGGTCAGCGCTGTGGATTATGACCTGAATCCCCCTTGCATTGAGGCGAGGCCCTTTTCGTAATTTAATCTGGTCTGGATGTCAATGGGATCGCCCCCAGTCCATTGTATATCAGCCATAGTACAAGCATTGCTTAGTTTGCGACCATAAAGTCAGTGTGCTGTAGACACTCAGTGTGTACACGATACATGTGTTGGTTGCGATAATTTGTATTTACTCAAAAATGTTTATAATGTTGTCATTATTTTGCAAACCTTCTTCGAGCAATGTTGCTACGCTGCAAAAAAAGGCGCAATCAAAGTTGTATGATATTTCATAATTGTCGTGCTTTAGCGGCCAACAAAAACTTTGCTGGCCCCTAAATCCATCACAGTCCTACGACTGTGTTGGATTTAACCGCCAGCAAAGTTTTTTGCTGGCCGCTAAATCACGAGCTGCGCTGCGCTGCGCTCTCGGCCATCAACACCGCAGTTAGCAACACACTCATTACAGACCGTGGCAGTAATGTTCTTACACTGATGAATGTGAAGTGATAGATATGTTCAAAATACCTGGATCATCTTGGTCGCCCAACGCCTGTTTAGCGGCATCCATTGCTTGGTCGAGGTCGGCCAGCTTGCCGCGACGCCACTGCACCTCGATGAGCTGCGCGAGCGCCTCCCAGCTGGTGGGCTTTACTGACAGGATCTGGTGCAGGTGACGCTGCGCACTCTCCAAGTCCACCTTGCGGAAAGCCAGGTCGGCCATCATGACGGCCGCGGACTCGTTGTTAGGGTCCGTGTTCAATAGTACAGCGCAAGTTTGCTCGCATTTCTCAGGGTTGTTTATCTGTGAAGCGAATATTGTCTTGCTAGTTCTTCTTTAATCAGTTTTTCTGATGTTGGGTTACAGTTTTTAAACGTTTTCTTTCAGGATCAGTTCGGACGGAGCGGAAAAATGCGCGGACAATTTACTGGCTCCGTTGTAAATAGGACCGTATTACCATGGTCGAAGTTAGCTCGCGATGTCGTGAGCACGCGCGGTTGCGAGCACGCGCGAGCCAACTTTAGGCTATGTTAATACGGTTCTATTATCAATGGAGCCAGTAAAAATGCTCGCGCATTTTACGATGATTATAATCTTTAAAAATTTTAGGATTGCCAACAAGCAATGGAGCGCAGCAGATGAGGAGATAAATGAGCTTCGCAAACACCACCTTGCGCTCAATTACTCGGATTACTGACGCAAGCGAGAAAACCGCACAGCTGAAGTCAGATTGTGCCGGCCACGTGTCAAGCAATGGATCCGCAAAGGTGAGCAAATCCCATTAATACCTGGACGTCCAAAGATGGTCACAGATGGAGCGACGATTTGAAAACCTTTGCGGGTAAAACGTGGCCACTACAAGCCCAGGATAGGGACCTTTGGAGACAGGAAGGGGAGGCCTTTGCCCAGCAGGGAGACATTTAACAGGCCATAAAAACAAAATCTTTAAAAATAATTAGGCTTCAAACTTACATGCGCATACAATTTAGCCAACGCTAACAAGGTACTGGCATCCCGCGGCGAGTGGACTAATGCTTCAGAATACAAACTGGTAGCCACGCCCGGCTCCCTTATAGACTTCACTTTAGCCAAAGAGCATAAAATATTAGACAGTTTCTGCTTCTCTTCCTGCAGATCACCTCTAGCGTCTATCTCTATCCTTTTAACTATTGCGTTTTGAATGTCTTTAGCTTCAGTCAGTATCAAGTTCACGTTTGGAGATGTTGGGTTTCTTAGTTCGCGGCTCTTAGCTTGTATTAGTAGGAATCTCACGCGACGCTTTAGAGTGTTGATGTCTTTCTCTCTGTTGTACATTTGGTTTAGCTCTGTGGATATCGTTGTGTCGACTTTGTCGTATTGTTTGAGCTGTGATAGAAATGAATACAATATTAAATAAAATAATCATGAGACCACCGTCTTATGCGGGATTAACACGGGCCGATTTCTACCACACGACTAGGAACAAAAACAAACAAAATCCATGTTCCTAGCCGCACGGCGAAAATCGACCCGTGTAAATCCCCACGAACACAATTTTTGGTCGAATATTTTAGGAGATTTATACGTGTTTATAAATTTAAAATGGAGATTTATTTTCGATACATCTTAAACCCTACGCTTTCCGGTGCGCGGCCGCCACTCGAGAACTTTTCGGCTCCATCGGCCATCCGTTCTACGAGCAATGTGCCCTGCCCACTGCCACTTAAGTTTTGCAATCCTACGGGCTATGTCGGTTACCTTGGTCCTTCTGCGTATCTCCTCATTCCTGATTTGATCTCGCAGGGAAACTCCGAGCATAGCCCTCTCCATTGCGCTTTGGGTGACTTTGAGCCTTCTTATGAGGCCCATTGTGAGCGGCCATGTACGCCATGTATGTGTGTATGTGTGCATGTATGTATGTTGTGTTGTTGTGTGTTGTAAGCGTAGCGTGGGTAGGCCTCCCACAAGGTGGACCGATGACCTGGTGAAGGTCGCGGGAATCCGCTGGAGGCGGGCAGCGCAAGACCGGTCATTGTGGCGAATCTTGGGGGAGGCCTATGTCCAGCAGTGGACGTCTTTCGGCTGAGATGATGATGATGATGACATCTTAAACCTATAAACTTAACTGTGACCATATAGAAATCCATTATTATTTATTATGAGCGTAGTGGTGTTTTAAAATCGAACAACACAAACTCTATTCAGGCGACTAACCCTGAATTTAGGCTAACTCTGTTTAAGTAAATTAGATAATACTACCTATACAAACTCACTTTGACTAAAAGTTCATAATATTCGAACTGTAGCTCATCGTCGTTCAACACCCTGATAGCGTTCTCGTAGTGTTGGCACGCTTTATCGTACTCGTGCATCTTCACCAGCGCCGTGCCCAGCTTCCTAATCAGTTGGACGTCCTTAGGGCTCCCTTTGAGGGCCGCCTCGTACGATTCCGATGCTTGGATTGGATCTGAAAACAACCTCCTCCCTTATAGTATTCTTCTTCTTATCGTACGGTTAGTGGCCAACCTGAGGGCCTACTCTGTTTCAAACGAAAACGATTATTCGGACGAAATTCGCGTATTTCCTACTACTTTTCTCATTGATTCCGACATTTCTTACGAACGAAAATTGTTTGACGTTTAGATTCGACGACGTCGAAGGCGCCAAAAATTTTTTATTCGTAAGAAATGTCGGAATCAATGAGAAACGTATTAGGAAATACGCGAATTTCATCCGAAATTTCGTTTTCGTTTGAAACAGAGTAGGCCCTCTGGTGTCAGAGTTGTTCAAGCCGCCTGAAGGCCTTTAACATGGCTTAACGACTGCTGCCTAGATGACAACCGGGACGGACTTTTCACGTGCCCTCCGAACCACGGAGTATTAGCTCCCTTATAGTTAACCAAGTATTCGCTCTGAATATGATAATTATGCCAATCCAACCGATTTCGGTTAAGGCGACCGCTTTAACTCCTATCCTGACGAAGATGTGCTCGCGTGTGGCGTATGACGTATCCAATCTTCTTATTGAAGATCCGCCCGCACGAGGGGCACGTGAGCACACCGCTTATGTAATATAGGTTAGAGCAGGGCTTCCCAAACTTATTTTAACTGTGATGCCCTTGGGAAGTTGCCATATTTTTGCGACGCCCTAGCCTTCTTGCCATTATTCTTAATTACTGCAACTGCAGAGAAACCTGTCTCGCACAAGTATGATGTCGCAAACGGTAATAAAACCCTCAATACTGCAGTGCTGATGGAACGATATTCTTGATAAACTGAACTCCAAAATTCTCAATTCAAGTAGCTTATCCCTGTTGTATTGGAGCATAAGGCTGGAGTCACAGGAAAATTCTATTAATTTTTCTTCTGCAGTCGAAAGTGTTGATGTGAGGTCGACTGGAAAGGGTTTCTAACACAGTCATATTGCTCCAGATTTTCGGATTTAGATCACCTCACGACGCCCCTGGGATAATACCGCGGCGCCCCAGGGCGTCGCGACGCACAGTTTGGGAAGCCCTGGGTTAGAGTATTGTGTAGTTGACATGTCTTGGGGCTTGTGGTCTTTAGCATATGTAAGATCGGTGCTTGGCGCAGTGGTTTGAGCGTTGGCCGCTCGGCTCACTGCATCGGGTGGTTGCAGGTTCGATTCCCACCCGAGGCAAATTTTGGAAACGGCCTTTTCGTAATGTTCCCTAGTCTAGGTCACTGGGATCGCCCCCAGTCCATTGTACGGTACCCATAGTACAAGCTTTGCTTAGTTTGGGACCATACAGTTGGTGTGTTTGTCTGGCGATATTTATCTTATACGTACCATGTATAGACATAAAAGCATCCCCCATCATCGTATGCGCATCGGCCATCGGATGATTGCTCACGATTTCCTTAAAACACGCCGTGAACATAGCTCGGTCGTCCTTTTCCTTCAAATATATGTGCGCCATTTTGCTATGTGCTTGGAAGTAATATGGCTGGCCGGGTTTGATTTCGTTCAAGATGTCTATCGCGTTGTCGACATCACCCTTCTTGAGGGCTAGGTCCGCTCTGGCTATGAGGAGGCGACTTTCTTCTGATGTGTAGGAGAACTCTTGTATTGCTTCCTGTGATGAAAATTGCTTGGATGATTAGAGAACTAAGGCTCGGCGCACACGGGCCACCGACAAGCAGTTTACAGTCGCGGGACTGCTTAGCAAGTGGCCGCCACCGGCCACACTTATGCGGCGAGTTTCTACATAATGCATGAAAAAGCGTGTGTACTGCTTGTCGCTGGCCACCGGTGGCTGTGGTCGGTGGCCCGTTTGCGCCGAGCCTTAATAATTTTAATTCAAATGTAATTTTAGCAAAGCAATATTAGTAGTGATGATAATATGTTAGGGGCCATCCATTAATTACGTCACACGAATTTCATGATTTTCAGACCCCTCCCCCCCTTGTCACAGCTGGTCACATTTGCGAGACCCCCCCCTCCCTGTGTGACGTCACTTATTTTTTATAATTATCAGAAATTTTCCATTAAAAATTCAAATTTCGGTTTTAATACTTAGATATATTAGATTTTTAAATGTGACGTCACAAAACTTAGGACCCCTCCCACCCCCTTGTCACACAATGTCACATTTCGTCGACCCCCCTCCCCCCCCCCCCTTTACGTGTGACGTAATTAATTGATGGCCCCTTATGATGGTGAAAAGTACAGCTAAGGCCATTCCTGACTAGGACCGTATAGGAACATTTTTGTACAGCAATTTTTGTCTCTAATGCCATGGTTTAAGAACTAATTAAACTTTTGCTATAGCTACAATTATCGCAATATTTATAGATTAATCCAATAAATGGTTTAGATCCATTTCAACACCCGAATAGAGTTATTAGTTCTTAGAAATAGGGCATGTTTCAATTATTTACCTGCATTATCTTCCCAGCCTCCGCAAACTGTTCCAAATCTGTCTGTATTTCAATTATTTGCAAATACAACGTCGCCTTGTCAATTATATTCAAATCGGACTCATACAACTTATTCATGTTGCTTGTAACACTCTTACTATTCGTTATCTGAAGACTCGTTAAGAAACTAGACAATGCTTCTTGATGCTGATTGGCGCTCTTCAAAATCACGCCATTTAAGAAATGGTACATCGCACTGTCTCTGACTTTAAAGTTGTAGCTTAAGCACATTTCAAGGCTCTGTGCAGCTTTTGTGTAGGCTTGCTGTTGAATGTATATCTGAGCTAATAACACTTGACTACCAGCGTGGGTACTGTCGAGCTCGAGAACTTGCATCGCTAACTTTTGAGCATCATTTGAGTACCCGAAGAGGAACTTCAATTTAGCCAACTCATACAGTGCTGTTATTAAAGCCGGACACGACTCACATACCGCATTAAGTATCTTAAGACAATTTACAACTATAGGACTACTCCCATCCTGCGAGTATAATAAATATCCCACAATAATAAACGGCTTTTTCGGCAAATGTTTTTTGTATTCCTTATAAACCTCCATAAGGAAGTCTGGGTCTAGGTCTCTCACATATTCTAGACTGAACGGGTTGCGGTTAGCGAACGCGATTTTATTCTCATACGCAGTATTCAAGAAGGATATGGCCGTTGAAGAACTCTTGAGATTCAACTGAGCCGACAAATGATACAGGACCGGCAATTTACTAGACCCCTGCATTTCGAATAGCAATTCAATCTGTTGGGCTATTTGTTCTGTGGGACCATTCTCAAACATTTGACACAGGGTCAATCCACACAGTGCTGTAATGGAATTGCTGTCAAGTTTACTAGCTGCCTTGAAGAAGCTCAATGCGTCTTTATATTTTCCCTGAAGGATACACTGATACCCAACTTCACTCAAGTAATCAACATTGCTAGGACACATCTCTGAGGCATACTGCGCGAATCTATACACTTGGGAGAGTACTGCGCTGGACCTACCACAGATTCTAGAGAATATCTGTGTTGTACTATAGAATTGGTATCCATTGTAGGTCTCCTCATTTTCCATGACAGCAAAAAACTTGTTCAATTGATCAGCTGCTTCAATATAATCAGCGTTTTTGCAGAGAGCAATGAATATACGAATTTTTAGAGCTTCGATATTATCAGGTTCTAAATAAAATATTCTCTCCATAGTATCAAACACTGCTTCCCACTTTTGCATAGCAAATTCATTTTTCATCTTCTCTATAAGCGGGACGACTTGACCAGGACTGCTGACTATCAGTCTATCCAAAGTTAGGTTTGATGCTTCATGGTCTTTAGCAAAGTACTTGAATTTAGCTAAGCCGAGCAGTGCGTCAATGTTCCTATCACTCTTATTAAGGGCCAATTCCAAACAATCTAATATTGACATCTGCATTACTCCCAAATTCATATTCATATCATTCCAACCTTTTAAAATTATAGCATCCAAGTTATTGGGATCTTTTCTCAATGACTTGTTAATATATTCAGATGCCTTTTCATACTTCTCTGCTAATGACAAAAATAGTCCAGCATAGTAGAATGACATGGAATTTGCCTGTTTCTTTTCTTCCTTGAGTTTGGACTCGAGACTGTACAATGCATCTCTGTCGACTGTGCTAGCCAATTTGTGGCCATAAATAAGGGCAATGACCACGGCTAGCTGTATGTCCCTTTCAGATTGCAGTGGGGTTAACTCACTGATGCCTTTTTGCACCTGCCCTTCCAAGACGCTAGCTAGTCCATTATAGAATAAAAATTCAGCCGTATCTCCATATTGTTTAGAAGCTTGTAATGCTATTTTCTTAGCACTACCATAACACTTTTCCCGTAAATAATAATGTATGTTACATCTAAGCCACACTATATCCATTTTGAATATGCTTTCTAATCCTCCAGTTCAAATTTAATTTTAATGTTCTTGTACTTATTTATATTATTCTGATAATAATTAGCCAGAAAGTGACATTTGCAGGTCACATCCAATTTATTTTCCAATGCATGTTTGAATGCATACTGTTAAAAAGAAAGAAAAATAAAATGTAAAATACTTCAAATATATTCAAAATGCAAGCAATGACTTATGATAACAGACCTCTGCCAGTATTTTGCCAACTCCTTTGCCTTGGAAGGACTTTGGCACTTCAGTGTGAACTAATGTTATTTTCTTTCCGGTCTCCTCATACGCCAACACGGCCTCATCTGTAAAGAAGAAAGGAAACATACAAAGTAGGTACACTTCAGTATGTTCTATTTTTAAAATAGGTTCATAATGTACTAGAATTATTTGATTTTAATATTTTGTGTAAGGGAACATACCCATACTACATGACCCGTTTAGGGCGGGAGGGGTGTCTTGGCATATACTACGGGTGGTCACCGAGGGGAGGAAGGGGGAAAAAGGTGTAACAAATAGGTCACGTAGTATGAGTACGGTCCCTTACATAGAATTTGGTAAGAAATGTATGATAGAATTTACCTACAACAAAATTTACAAGTCTGAATTAATTAGTAGCAGGCTATAATTATGTAAAAAGCTTTAGAAAAGAGCGGTAACATACTTATGGCCTAAAATTTAAATAAAATAAATCTACGAACTTACCACCTCGCAATGTTATGAGAAACTGTTGCTTAGCAACATCGTTGACAACTTTTAAAGCTTCCGTTGAGAAAGCTCTTGCACGAGTTAACATTCCAGACATGAGAAATATATAGGCACCAAATTATTTACCGATTAAAATATGGACATAAAATTAAATGCGTTGTACTAAAAATAAATAAACAATTCAAGATTCCGTCAAAAAGTCGTCATCTTGACATTCTTAATTTGACTTTTTTGACAGACAGTCCGCGCGCCCGTCGATAGGACGGCTGACTTTATTTCTAGAAACGTGAAATGGAACGACATAAGCAATAAACATAATATTTTTTTTACGAAATCCCTTATTTTAGTTAAAAGTTTTAATTTCAAATAATAAATATTTAAATTGGAGTTCCTTATTAAAGGTAATACATAATTAGCCAAAGTAAAATGTATTTACAATCTTCACCTAAGATAGATACGTTATTTGTATAAAAGTATAACGGAGCGTGTAAAGTTGTGGTATTGTGTTTCCGGTTTCCAACTTCGCTAAGCAGCAAATTTAAAATTTGTGATAAAACTTTCATAATGTACGTTTACTTACTGTATAAAAAAATAAAAACTTGCATTTCGACCTAAGTTAAACGCGGAGGAACGTTATGCTTGAGTCATACATACCTACCTCTGTTTGGGTGACCGACCGACTGGGTGCCCTTGACCTGACCGTGTGGACCGTGGTCATTTCGTAGAATACCAATCGGCGGCCTAGTCAAGCGATTTGTCTGTAATAGCTAGGTAATATTGGTATTCGCAGACACGATCGTTTTGGGATGAGCGAGCAGTCATCCCACTGATTAGGTATTATGGATGGATGGATGGATGTTTGATACTCAATCACGGCAGAACGGCTGAACGGATCTGGATGAAATTTCGCACAGAGATAGATTATAGTCTGGAATAGCACATAGGCTTTATCTTTATCCCGGTATAATGTATGGTTCTCGTGGGATAAATTATGCGCGGTAGAAGTCGCGGGCAGAAGCTAGTTATTTATATGGATTGGGTTACAAAAGACTTTATAAGACAAAATAAACCAATTTTTAGTTTGTCTCAAAGGACCCGAGATAAGAAACAAAAGATGTCTGTGGAGGTTTTTAAAACTTTTTAAGGTGAATAAAACGGGTCGATTTTAATAAGGTATAATGTTTCAGTCAGGTTGAAGTTAAACGCATAAGCACGAATGAGTGGGTACTTAAACCTAGCCCCAGTTAACATAAACCCTTAGACCAATACGTCTTTGCAGTAACCTCACAGTTTATAGCATGTAATCAGCCTAAGTGGCTCTACGTAGTAATTGCGGGCTACTTAGGTATTAATTAACAAATTCGATTAGAATGTAAAGTTAAATGCACCAATTAAACTGTAGGTACCTATTACCTAAACACGTTCCCTAATTTATAGAAAGTGATGACGGACTTAGGGCCATAACACACCTTGTAGCCAGTCCGTCGCCAGCATGAACCAGTCGCCAGTCGGTCGCCAGGTATGTTACCTGTCATATTTTGACATATTTTCACTTGGCTACGGGGTTGGCGACGTCGCCATGGCTACTAATGGTGCGTTCCATTCACTATTAATTTTGTAAATTTCGTTATTTTCGTTCACAAATCTCGTTCCACTCGCACCAACTTGTTCTGAAAGTGATCATTATTATCGTTTTTAACAGTTTTTGTGGACGAAAATAACAAAAATTACGGTGAATGGAACGCAGGATAAGTGTGTTATGGCACTTACACTGGCATTACATATCACTTTTGTTCGTAGAAATGCTTTTTGAATCCATTGTAGATTGGCTAAAAATGTCTATATATTTGGGGGTTTATCTATTGAATTCTGTTTTAGGGCTCCGTCGTTTACGCATGATTCTGCCAATGATAACAACTTAAATAAGTCTGGTTTAATTACTTAGTTAATTGGTCCGGTTTAATTGGTTATAGAATTTGACAACGGGGGGTTATGTATTTGAATGCACCGCATATCGTGTCGAGGGTCGTCCACCAGCTCATGAATGAGTCAACAGCTGTACGGCGACAGTTGGAATTAATGTTGCCAGACCAACCTTTTAGAAACTATAGATACTGTACTACTTACTTAACTACTTAGATTCTTGGCGGTATAGGTAGGTGTGGCTTTTTATTTTGTACCTAAGCGAATCATTAGCATTGTGCGTGGAGTATAATTGTGGAGTACCTACGGTATAATACCTAGGTTCCTACTTAATATAATCCAGATCGGAAACAAATTTACGAATCCAGAATTACAGAAAATAATTTGCAAGTTAGTACTTATATAGACAAATTGATGCATATAAGTAAGAACCTACTTACTAACTTGAGTAGTTGAAAAAACTGTACTACACCTATATACCTACATATTACTTTACCTATCCGTTGAACAATAAAGTCACTTGCCGCTTGGTAACCGCCCACGCTTCAACCTCACCTGTATCATTTGTTTTTCACCCAACTGGTACTGGCAACACCAGAGTACCTGCGCGTGCGCACGGTGCGCAGGCAGTCGCGTAAACCATGCGCAGCGCGCGCAACGCGCCACACTCCTGCGCAGCCAACCGTTGCCTGGCTCGATAACATGTGCACCGTGAAACACCTGTTTATATTGATTCGGCACGTGTGACGCCACATGTAACTTGTTTACAGAAAAAATGTAAAGTTAATTCCGTGATTTTGAAAGTTAATTCCAAATTCAAAAATTAACTCTTTGTTGGTAATCCTTTAGGATAAGGTAATTAAAACAATACCAATATACCAACGTTATTCAATTATGGTGATAATGTTTATAGCCTTGTATTAGCACCCAAACACTAGTCTTCTAAAGTTAACAGTTCAAGAACTAAAGATCACTGTTTCTGCAGTTATCTTTATTGTTATAGCTAGCAATAAAAAGTTGAATTATGTTAAAAAAAACACTCGATTCAAATTAGTTTGTTTGCAAATTTTGCTACCCACCATAATTTCAAAGGCTTGTCTGACATTCGGAATTCAAACGTGGGATGCCAACCGCCCATTGGTGTTTCGGAAATACGCATGTTATCACTTCCAGATCTTTTCGTATCGTGGGAAATATTTGGTGAAGTGAGTTGACACATGTGATTTGTTTGTTTGTGTGTGCGAGCATATGGGGCAATGCGTGTCCCGGGGTCATCCGGGCCCGTACTCGTTCTCCCGACACTTCGACGCGGAGAGCTTAGCGAGCAGTGTCAGCGGTGTCGCCAGGAGGGTGAGTAGACTTTAATATTGCCAGACAACACAGCAAATGTACCTATGGTTCCAGAGTCGAGACCAACGCTTGTATCATGCGTACCATGAATGGACTAACGGTCCAATATGCTACCTATCGCTCGGATCTTCCCTAAATTCCTCTAGGACATCCGAGGGAAACTATCTGAACGGATCGAATACTGAAACGCTTCTCTTTGCCAAACAGTGAACTTATTGCCGGGTAGCCAAAAGAGGAACTAAAAATTTGAATAGAGAAATGAGTGAGAGGGATGTTGCCACCCTGTTATTAATTGGAGATAAGTTTGAAGCACGGAATTAACAAGGTTTGAAGTAAAATCAAGTGGTGTAAGTATTCTTCGGTGAATCTGTAGTCTATGACCAGAGGGACCCAGTAGCATCCTGATTAGGGAACAGGGACTATAGTCTGATTTTTAATTAGACGAAGCAAACTGACAGCTATAAATGTCACTGTGATATGAATTTGAACCTTATTTGTTCTATTTATATCGAAAAGTGACATTAGCACCTGTCAGTTTACTTCGTCTAATTAAAAATCAGACTATATATAGAAATCCTATAGTATATAGAGATCCTGTACGAGAATTGAACCTGTACCCAACCGATCAGAGCTACTTTATAGATATTTCGGAAGACGGTTATAGACACAGAATTCCAAATAAGTTACCCAATGACAAAGATAATAACAAATAAACTGTATTTACTCTATGATGCAGAATAAATTTTAATTACCAATAAATTAGGTGAGTAATTAATTGAATAATCTATAGGTAAATTATTTCATTAACAAAATAATTACTCAGGAATACCTATCTATAGGCAACGTCTTTGCCTTTCGATAAGCGTCGAAATCACCAAAGCTCCATAAGTAACTCAGTTAAAATTGTTGTTCAGTGTCGAAATATAACCGTCCGCTGGCCATAAACATCTGACCGGTATTCTGATAATTTATAAGTGCATCAATCCTCCGTCGGAATGCGTATAAAATTGAACTGCTTGTGGTTTGGATCTCATCAAACGGGCGGTTCCCCGACACGATCATGGAAACAAAAACTTGAAGAGAACCTTTTAGAGTGTGGTAAAAGAAACTGCATTAAATTCGTATACCCGTCATAATTTTGATGTTTTTATTTCAATTAAATTGTAGGCTATTCATGATCTTCATTTAATTTATTATTTGTAATTTATTTAGGACTACCAACAATGCGCAAAAAACTACTAAACACTTATGTAACAATTACTTGGGTTAATTAGAGTAAATACCTATTTCCAAAACAAACTAGGTGTAAAGTTTTCGAGAAGTAATAGGTACTGGCAGTTTTAATAAAATAAAATATTGCCTAGACAGGTAGGTATCATTATTTTTTTAGATTCTTAGCGTAACTAATTACTAACTTAATCGCGTGCCAGTCAAGGATTAGATGCATGCAAATGTATAAAATGCTCATTGACAAGCGTAAACATCGAAGATTATTCTCGCTAGCCATTGACTTTGCTTGTTTTAAAGAAAATGTTTTGTTTGGATGGGCTAGAAATCCTTCTCTCATATGGAGGAAAATGGGTTTTAGGATCCATCGACGCAGCCATCCAATGGATACAAATATCTAACGGCCGAATACTCAAAGGCTACTCAAATTAAGTTCAACTTAGCAGTTTGATACGTCGTTATCTAGAACTTTTTGTATGGTTCGTCAAAGTTAAGCAGTTCTTTTAAGCAGTGTTTCAGTATACAGCCGTTAGCATCTATTATTCAAAACTGATTGGCATGAAGGAGGCGGTGAAAGAAACAGTGTTCTAGGTATCCTATAATTGAACCATCCCAAGGGTCCAAGTGGACGGAGGTGCTAGATATAGGTGTTCCATAAATATGCAATAACATCAATACTGTTAATAGAAAGTTCCTTAGGAGGTTCTTCACCACTGGTATGAAATAGGTTGATAGGGATCATAAATGAAACGAGGAAGATAGGTATCAGAAGCAATTTTCTAATAAATGAATACCCATAAAACGTGGCCAAGATGGCAATTTCCTGTGACATTCTCTTTCCCCTCAATTGAATATAATTGAGCAAATTGGTATGGGTGGGAATATTCTGGGCGATATTTATTCAATGCACACTATTCTGTCATCTTCTATTTAATAGTGCTTGCTATTCTTTTATTAATCGCTTTACATAATTCGCGGTTTATTGTTACATAAACATTGAATTGCGATTAGTTTAAACCAATCGCGATGTGTTGCAAAGGTATTCACTTCCTCATATTCAATTGAGAATACCGATTGTATCGATTCATAGCAAAGCGAGATATTTATCGATACACAAAGCTCTCGAGGCGTGACTCGGTGTGAATGGAGGCTGTTATTGGGCTCCGCTAGAGATGGTTATGGTTGATATTCGTCGACCACAATTAACCGGCGGATCACAGCTGGTGATTGTTGCCCAACGGACACAATGGGGGGCACTGACCTGAACTACTCTTGTTTCGTCTCCCTTTTATTGCCTACATACTTACATATGCGTAGGCGACTCGTTTAATAGGGACATTGATGTAGAGGATGGAGACGGGTTGCTACAAAATATACTTCCTACCTATCAAGTTAAGCTATGCCTGTAGGATTTGGAAAGAGATCCTATTCGCATCTTTAGACTTCTAGACGAGAACGCATTGAAAATAAGAAATCATTGTAGGTATCTCCCTATATTTTGATTGGCGAATCAATCTTATATCTGTTTTGCTTCCCACATCCTTCAGCTTAGTGACAAAACGAAATACATAGTCACTTTACGATCAAACATGCATTATTTGCTTCCAATATTTATTAGAAAATGGACCCCACGACACGATTGCGTAGGTAAGTTACAAATGCAATAGTGTTTTCACCATCGCGTCACACTGGCGGCGCGGGCGCGGATCTACCGCAGTGAGAGTTTCCACCCCGGTGCGTCCGCGCAACTACACATGGTAATTAACTAATACCTACCTTACATGTGGATTATCTACGCAACTTTCCTAGTAGAAGAGACTTTGTAGTTAGAGAATCGATAGTAGGTACTACTGTACATATACAATGGCAAACGGTGAATAAAGAGTCTAGATGTCTAGCTCATATAACTAGCAATACCAATTTGTGGATTATATTACTTAGAAACTTCTCTAAAAAATTTTGTGGCACATCAACAATAGAAATTCTGTTATCGCAGATAGGAAGTGAAATGCGTATTACCTATTATAAATTGTACAATAAACTACGCATTATGTCAAAATTTCATTTTTGTGCGGGTCATGCACGAACGAGTTTTACATCAGCGGTTATTTCATAAATATAAACTGCATGTAACCCACCGACTGCAGGGCCCAGGCTATGGTTATCTTACCAACAATCATAATTATTCTTACATAAAATACCGCTCCCTTGTAAGGGCAAGAAGGCATTCGATTTCGCTGTTGCGAAACCGCATGAGGTTTTGAAATGCGATGACCTACTGGCAATTTTTATTTTCGTGGAAGCGTTTTGATGTGCAAAGATACAGCCATATTCCAGTCCAGGACCCCTAGTACTTATTATTCCAATATTTGCCATCTGTGTCAGTATGCTCTTTGGTGCCAGCATCACGAAACGAACCTATACGTAATAGGCATCGAGCAAAGAAGTATTTCTATGATCGATGGTAATAGGTATATAAAATTTCACACAATCTTAATAATTTATTACATTTCATCCTCCTGTAAGGTGCGGCCCAAACAAAAGCTAACCCAAAGATCGAGACCCATGCAGCGAAATAAGGGTGCCTTTTATTTTTACCAACATAGCGTTTTCTAACGCGTGCATTGACCTGAAAACTGCGATAAGAAACGCCATCAGTGCGGTTAGGCCTGAAATATTGAAGCTACGTAGCTAAATCCTGCAACCGCACTAAAGCCCAACTGAAGGTGACATCTGACAAAGCATCTAATGTCCCTGAAATGGAAAGGCACGAAAGGTAATAATTCTAGAATGTGATTAAGATGTATCATTTTTTAGGGTGACAGATTATTTGTACGCTTCGATAAACCTCCTTATAGGTTCTTGCTGGAATATTACTACCTATCTGGGGGCTTACCACAAGCTCTTATTGCGATTCAATTATAGGAACGTTTTAACGACGTTTTAATGACGTTTCTTATTGTCATGACAATAAGGTACGTCATTGCACAAAAAGTCGCTGAAACGTTTATACGTTCCTGTAATTGAATCGCAATAAGAGCTTGTGGTAAGCCCCCTGTTCATTGTTCTGTTGTTTACTTTTTAAACCGACTTCAAAAAAGGAGGAGGTTTTTAAACCGACTTCAAAAAAGGAGGAGGTTTCTCAATTCGACCGTATAGATGTTTTTTTTTTTTTTTTTTTTTTATGTATGTTCGCGGATAACTTCGTCGCTTCGTCGTTTATGAACCGATTTTGATGATTATTTTTTTGTTGGAAAGGAGATATCCCAGGGGTGCCAATCTTGGTATGCCAAGTCTACCTACTATAGAAGTAAGAAGATAAATTGGCACCGACTCCAAATACTCGATAACACACCATCACGTCTGGTTTTCCCGAAGGGGTAGGCAGGGGTAGTAATAGAAATATTATTTCAGGCTTTTTAGTCCACCAGGTTTTTTTGAAGTCGGTTTGTTTTTTTTTTGTATAATATAATAGAACGCTTGTGAACCATCGACGTGACTTTCCTTTTTATACCTAGCTCAGTTTACATTGCCCGTCGCGTATGTGGTCTCGTGAATAAAATAAAAACTATTTGCACAGTTAACTGGATATTGTTACTGGTTACTTTCACACGCCTCGGAGTAATCAGAGAAGTTGGGAGCTTGCACTTTTTGTGGTCGACATTGATATTCATCAGTGTGGACACCACTTATTCTAAAATGCCTCATTATTTATTGCTACTTACATAAAGTTAATGTTTTATTAAGTTTAACATAAAAAGTAACCTGCATTTTTACGTTCAAGAAAAGCCGTAATATTATCGGTCAGTCATTTCAATTAATAAATATCGCACACTTATTAATCGGTATGGTCCCTATAACAACGATGCTTGTAATGTGGGTAACGCACAATGGACTGGTGGCGATCTTAGTGATAGTCAAGGCAGTGGCGTAGCTTGCCTAAGACGGGTCCTGTTTCAAAATTTGTTGGGGGCCCAAATGAAGGTTAAATAATTTTCAAAACACGTTCGGGGCCCCTGTAGCCCGGGGGCCCTGTATCATTGATACGGCTTATACGGCGGCAGCTACGCCCCTGAGTCTAGGGCAAATTATGAATAGGTCATTTCCGAAGCCCCGGCGCGAATCGAACCCGCAGCCTCCACCACCAGTTTTTACGAAATACTTAAACATCTTAGAATTTTTGACGGTGAGGGAAAACATCGTGAGGAAACCTACCTATCCCTCGGGATTAGGTAATAGTCAGTTCCTGTATACACGGCGACAAGGTTCACCACCTGTCACGTTGGGTTCTGACTATCTGGTGAAACGTGGGCTTTGAGTTGGCTTAATACCTCCAAAATGTGGTGGTGTATGGCTACTCAAGCCTCTGACTACCCCCGAATGGGGATAAAAGTCGTGACGTTACAATTTTTCAGTTAATGCCAAGTTTGGACCAAATTGTGCCAAAGGTTTCCATTTATATACCTCCTTGCACGTGTGATAACTTTATAATAACCTGATCGTAATTTAAGTCACCAATATAAATAGGCCATCGTAAATTGCACATAGGCGTAGCTACAATCGGCAACAATTTCTATGATCGAAGACAATCGGATAATGACGGCAAGCATGGCAAGCACGCATTACTTATTTATTGAGTGCGATTTTCACCAAGGTGTCCGGCACGACTGTCCTAACTCGTGACACGGACCGATTCAAGACAATTTTCTCAAATTGCTTGCACACGTTTGTTTAACATTAAGCCTGTGATCAAAACCATGCCTTTTCTTCATCTAAACAATGTTTAAATATCTCCGTAAACAATGATTACCAACATGGTAACATGTCGCTGACTGTACCTCTATGCGAAAATATGTTCTAACAAAACCATAACAGCCATAACAGCCAACCATGACGCCACGAGCTGCCGCTGTCAGCGGCAATGCGCGCGATGCAACATTTTAGCAAAAAACGCTGCCGCCCGTCGCCGTCGCGCGAAGTCGTGGCCGGGCCGTAAGCGTCTGGAATGTGAGAGCGTGTTTAAAAAAAGAAATAAGTTTATATCTCACTACTTAACCCAAGAATGCATTAAAAATATTGAATTTATTAACATTTTACAGTAACTGTGGTGTTGTATGTTGATTATTTTGTGGTGTATAGGTATTTAATTTTGTGTCGCATTTTATATCAGTTCACATAAGTGTACGGTTTCAACATGAGATGCATCGCTCGCATGCTCTTCTACCACATTGACACAAGCATAATAGGTACATACCTACTGTATTTGGTATATTTGCAGTGTTGCCATCCCCTTTGGTAAATGTTCGAAGGTACTTGGATGTTCCGCTCACGTAGGATCGGTTAACGAAAATTGAAATCATGGGATTAGAAGCTCTTTGGAATAAAAATTCTGCGACCGGTGACTGTTATCTTGCGCCCGTTAGGTGACATGGGTGACATCATCTATGTTTTAAATGCAAACTTGTTTTTGTGACAATGTAAGTCGCGGATGTCACACTAATCGGAGAAAACAGTCTCGGAATTCGATTCGTATTTTATAAAATAATTTTATGTTTTACTTATATGTTCGATGTACGTTTAGGTAGGTAAGAACCAAAATAAGTAATTTACCAAATTATTACCTAACTTAAAATTTGCTTCAGAAGAAAAATTTGAAGATTAGATGTTAAGCAAGTGGGTGGGTACTGTAGATAGATTTACTTTTGTTACTTATTATAAGATAAGTGGGCAAAGTACCTATTGGTGACTAAATAAAATAATAAAAATAAATTAAAGTAAGTAGTAATAATATTATTTAACCTAGGTAGGTACTATCGCGTAACATTTTCCGGATTCACAGACAACCTATCTGTAAAACTTAATAGGTACACCTATAATGCTCGTCAGTCAAGTAGCATTGCTCCATAATGTCAAACTTATTTAAACAAATATTTAGGATATTGAATCGAAAACAAAGCCAAACAATGTCAGTGTTTGTAATAATCAGATTAGAAAGACAGTCAGCGCACAGTGTTAGGTCTGAAAGGCTGCAGTCGTGATCTCTTTCGGTTCAATACATTCGTGTATTTCAGCTTACTGGGTCAATGGCGGCGCGGCGTCCTCTTTATTGACATTTAGTTTAATAGTATTTACCTCTTACATTAGACAAGCCAAGTATTTATTTATTATTATAACAGACGTCTAGACAATTGCCTTCCTAGCCTATTGGCTATTTACTCGATTACACTAAAGCCAGAAGAAAGGGTTATGTTTTCAGCAGTCTATGTATGTTTGTAATTACGTATGTTACACTGAAGCGCCTAAACGACTCATCCGACTTTGATGAAGTGTCAATCGGTTCGTTATTATGGTCCGGGTGACATAGGCAACATTTTTTAGACTTACTCCTAAACTTTAGCAAATAGTTAAGGGTGCTGCATCAAGATATGTCCACATATTGTTTAGATGTCGTTCTTCAGTGGGCATCTATCTATCTATGGAAGTACTTCCTCTATTTCTGTCTTTAAATAAATCCAGATATGAGGTTTACACACTACGATTATTTTTATATTTTTGGGTATTTCTTAGCTGCTAAGACCAACGTCGTCATTTTATATTTTTTGGAATAAATTATTTATTTTCGTTGAAGTATTATGGTGTTTCAAAACATCGGAAACATCACGGTTGTTCAGCTAAGCGTTCACTCAATAACTAGTCATCAATGGACAGATATTTCTCAGGATGTGACGCCTTTATCAACAACCGACAATCATCTACACTCCTTTGCAAAAAAAACGGGCACCTTAGGAAATTTACATTCTAAGGTTGATTTGAGTTAATTAAATGAAATTTAATTGTTTGACGTAGTCTGTATATTTATAATCGTGTAAATTAATACGTGCCAAGTGAAATCTGGCAATTTTTTTAAAATTTCGATGAATTCTTTAAAATCGATGTACACGGCCAAACAATAAGAAGTGGTCGGCAATAAAGACAATATTTTTTTTAATTTGTTAAATTAAATAAAGTTACAAATGTAAAAACCTAATAGCGAGTGTGACCTCCACGTGCCAAAATCACATCTTGAATCCTTCTGGGCATGCTTTCCACGATGTTTTTAATAACGTTTTGAGGAATACGTTCCCACTCTTCTGCAATGACTCTTTTTAGCTCCCTGATGTTTTGTGGAGCAGGTTGCACTGATCTTACCCGTCTCTTTAGAACATCCCAGACATGCTCAATTGGATTGAGGTCAGGACTTCGAGCTGGCCAATCTAAACGACGGATCCCAACTTCTTGCATGTACGCTTCCACGTCGCCAGAACGGTGCGGGCGAGCATTGTCGTCCATAAAAATGGAATCTTCCCCAAGTGCAGTCAATGTGGGTTGTGCATATGGAATTAGGACTTCCATTATGTACCGGTATGCATTTAATGTTCCATTTTCTATGAAAACTAACTCCGTACGCTCCGTTGAATTAATTGCTGCCCAAAACATTACGGAGCCGCCGCCATAAGGAGTGATTTCTTCGAAACACACTTCCGCATAGCGTTCCCGTGGTCTTCGCAGCACTCGCCGGCGTCTGTCCTCTCCACACAAAGAGATTCTAGCTTCATCAGAAAACAATACTTTACTCCAGTCCTCCAGAGTCCATGAAACACAGTTTCGAGCAAACTGTAATCGAGCAACACGGTGCTCACGGAGTAATTTAGGGCCCCGAGCCGGGCGGTAACTCCTGATATTGGCAGCCAAAAGCCTCCTCCTGACCGTCCACAAGCTAACTTCTACTCCTCTTACTTCTTCTAGGCTCTTCTTCAGGTCCACACTTGACGCCTTACGATTCCGCAACGCCTGACTCACCAAAAAGCGGTCATCTCTTGGTTCTGTGCATCGTTTTCTTCCCGAACCGGGTCTTCTTTTGGCCGAACCGGTCTCTTGATATCGTTGCCAAGTCCTCTGGACAGTTGAACGACTCACATTTAGCCGCTGAGACACGTAAGTTTGCGAACAACCTTCTTCAAGTAGGGCTATAATTTTACCGGCCCTTATCGCTTTATCACTCATATCAAAAGAGGTATTTAATGTAAAAAGAAAGATAAAATTGTTTAATTTGCAGAATATATCCAAAAAGTTTTAAAATTTTAGCAACGAGTAAAAAAATCGTTTCAGCAATTCGCGCCATTAGTAAAGCAATTGTACAATAATCCACAATAATCAATATTTTTCTTTTGTTCATCATGCCAGGATGCCAGAATCATGCCAGGATGCTTCAAATAACATGCCAATACATCGTCAAATTAATAAAACCTCTTTCTTGTTCTTCTTCATTTAAGTTGAGAAAAAAATCTTAAGTGCCCGTTTTTTTTGCAAAAGAGTTTATTTATTTATAAACGGTAAACTTTCACTATAATCAACGAGTTCCACGTACAATGCATTGTTTTATAAATCGCATTGTTGGTACAAAAAAGCAAGCAAGCACTGAATTGCATCGCAATCTGACTTCCTAACCGTCGATTTGAGACGATTGTTCTGCTGGCTGTAATGGATCGCAACGATATAGGTAGAGTCTGGTTATTGAACTGTAACCATTAAAAAACCATTGATCTCTAATATTATCTTCGTGAATTCTTCATTGTAAATAATATTTTTTCGGCAATTTACATGTTGTCGCAGAATTTAAACATTAGGTAGCAGACTTGGGGCTCTAAAGAAATATAACTAAATAATACGAATAAAATCCCTTTTTAGTACGGCCACTCATTATTTCGTGCTTAAAATACAAGAAATAAGCATGAAAATAATGCTCTCATTTTCTTGGAAAGTATCGCTGCAAGAAAAAACTTTACTTAAGGATAAAACCACGTTGGTTTAATGATATTCGCCCTGCGAGCGAAGCATTATCGTGGCGGTGCGTTCCATATTTATTATCGTTTGTCGTTCCTTATTAGGCATATCCTTTCTTATATCGTACGTTTCCGGTAGACGTAATACCAGTTTAACGAAGGATGACTATTGCCACAGAAGGTGAGTATGTATGACTTAAGTAAGTCATTGCCTTTTGGTAAGTTTCAGTTTAGGAAATGAAGTTATGCTTACGACGCTTATCCATCCGATCGTAGATAGATAACACTTTATTGTACACCAGTGGAAACGAATACATAAACAAGACCAGCCAAGTGCGTGTCGGACTCGCATTTTAAGGGTTCCGTACCACCGTAGAATATTAACAAATATCCCCAAAATGGTGATATTTAGAGTCACACGTTGAAGTCTTTCTTTTGTATGGAAACCGACCATAAAACAAATAGGTAAGTTAAAAATATTAGGTTTTTTGTATGGGGACATCCCCCCTTTATTTTTATGTTTTATTTTATTTTTAGTATTTGTTGTTGTAGCGGCAACAGAAATACACATTCTGTGAACATTTCAAGTCTCTAGCTATTACGGTTCGTAAGATACAGCCCGCTGACAGACAGACAGACAGACAGACAGACAGACAGACAGACAGACGGACGGACAGCGTAGGCTTAGTAATAGGTTCCCGTTGGCACCCTTTGGGTACGGAACCCTAAAAATGACAAACAACCAAGAAACAAACAACAGTGTACAGTGGTTGGTCTTATCGCAAGCTGCGATCTCTTCCAACCTTTGGATAGAGATGGCAGTGACAGCTTTCAAGGATACTCTTTAGTAAAGGGGCTGCGCCTTACCATCAGCTGTTATTAACCGATTGCAGACCTAAACTGAATTGCTGTCATAGATATATTAGTAAATAGTGGTGTGTTAGTAATAGTAATAGTCGCATTAATTGTGATGGTAATGGATGGATGTAGTGCAATCAAGTAAATTATTTTACTTTATCCCACTATATCCCACTATACCACTAATATTATAAATGTGAAAGTTTGGATGGATGGATGTATGGATGGATGTTTGTTACTCAATCACGCTAGAACGGCTGAACGGATCTGGGTGAAATTTGGCACAGAGACAGATTATAGTCTGGAATAGCACATAGGCTACTGTTTATCCCGGTAAAATGTCAGGTTCCTGTGGGATTTCAAAGTTAACGCGGACAAAGTCGCGGGGCAGAAGCTAGTAGATATTATCAGAAAAAGTTCGTTACCGGAAGGGTTGCCTCAACCCATGGCTTTCTAAAGTCAACGGGACAAAGTTGAAATTCAACGTGATACAATTTTCTCATTACATTGCGAAATTGCTTTAAGATCATTAGGGGTTATGTTTAAGGAAAAACTGTAAACTCAACGAGCCCTGCCTCTTTATCGCGATGATCTTCTCAGATAGAGTGAAAGCGAGGTGAAATTATGCATAGAGGATAATGTACCAACTTTAGTATAATGTGATCTTCAATCTTCGATCTGCTATGGACCTTGTCGGTATGCATTTTAATGGTCATTAGTCAATTTAGTCACACGATTCTTACTTTGTGATTTGATTCTTGGGTTATATTTATAGGTAGTCCGCTTTTTAATTCGGATAAATATAAAAAGTGGGATTTTACTAAAACTTCAATCTTTAAAATAATATTGTAAGTGCGATATTTAATTTAATTTATTGAACCGGATATAACATAATATTATTAACATACCCAACCTAACATTATGTTTCGTCATTATCATAATGCAGGAAGTATATTGAAAGTTGTGACAAAAGTCCATTTTACGGATTTCTATCTTCTAATTTAAATATGTATAGGTATCTACTTACCAATCTGATTTAAATTCGCTGTTGCGAAAATCTATCCAAATAAATAAAATGAAGAGTCTGTTTGTAATATCAAAATATATACGGTATATAAATAAAATATAAAGTATATACGGTATAATAATATAAGAAGTATATACGGTACTTATAACAAACATATTTAAAAAAATTGTCTGTCTGTCCGTCTGGATGTTTGTTCCGGCTAATCTCCGAAACGGCTAGACTGATTTTAACGAGACAACTGGCAGATAGCTAACGTTATAAGGAGTAATTTTGACATACATACATACATACATTGCTGAGGTCCTTTTAAACCCTTAAACATAACCAGGGAGCGAGAGCGTTGCTAAATGCTTAAGCGGATTAAAATTACCTTCAATACCTACAGTTATAAAATTTGCTAAATTATATTTATTTTATAATAAATTATAAGACAGTGCATATAAATGAGAACTTTCTCGAGCCCTTTCACCGAGGTTACCCTTGCAAGGTGCGCACGCGCACGCGCCTACCGACAATCTGCTTTTAATGGACTTGATCTCACCTGTCCGATCCTCGGACACGATACTGGTAGTGTAAGTAAGAGTCTCTGAAAGTTTATTTGAATTGTGACATTAATTAACATGGTTCTGAATTTCTGTCTTGTTAATAACTGGTCGGTTGTCATTAATGAAGACTGAGATTTGTATAATAAACATAACGTTTACATGAAAAGTACCCCGAGAATCTTTGCGCGGGGGGATTTGCACGGTTGAGTCTTAACTAATAATGTCCTTTATAACTACTTGGTCAATATCGCTCATAATTGCCACTATCCGATAATTTACATTTATTATCGACTTTACTGGTAACTGCTATCTAACTCTACCACTAATTACCTAAAATAAATAACTAATTATACAGTTTATACACTAGTGGTAGACCCACTAATTAGTTGTCGAAGGGTCGCCGGTTGTCGGACGTCGCCTTGAATAAAAGTTGGGAAAAGGATATGAAAAAGACTCTACATTTTGTATAGAGCAATCGATTCGCGTATGTTTTTTCAAGTACTAGTAAATAGTAACATGTAGGTACGTAAATTAGGTTGAACTCGCACATCGTGCGGTGTCATAACATGAAATGTCGAAAGCTGCGAATTCATATGCCGTGACTAATAAACTTGTCCTTCGCTGATTCTGATCAGGACACGCGTAGAACAATCACTGCTGTGATAGAGATGGATAACTATGTAGAGCACCATCTGTTCTTTGTACAGAGGAGGAAAAACATTTTTAAAATGTCATATTGCGGAGTTTAAGGGTGCGTTTCCACTGACGCGGAGCTGGGTGGAGTGGAGCGGAGACGAGCACTGATTGGCCAACAGTGATGGGCCAAGAGCGGAGTGGAGATTTCGACCACTGTGATTGGCCAAATGACGGTCCGCTCCACTCCACTCCGCGTCAGTGGAAACGCACCCTAATGGTAGAGAAATCATTTAGAGCGTCCAGATACCAGATGCTTCGCGCAAACACTTTATGACATTATGTCAGTGTGTTCCATTCCAACGCTAAAACTGAACGCTCGGGCGCGGCATGCACCTGATGTAGACGCAACCTTTAGATAAATCTTAAAACTTGCTAAAAGCTCGGTAAAAGAGTCCACGACTTTTCATACCTCTGATGGGCTACAAGGCAACTAAATCCTCAGTAAGCTTACAAACAGCAAAAGTAGATAGAAGATCATTGGTGAACCTCGCCCATAGACTAAATGAGCTCGCCTGATGATCAGAAGAATATAATAGAGCAGGTACGGTTAAGGTACTAGGTAACTAAGCCCTATTGCATATGAGATAAGGAGGCTGTCATAGACTGCCATCGTCTGTACCTACAAAGTTGTAGAATATGGTCACCTTGCCCAACATGCCGCCTCTCCCTCACGCATTGCATAATCGCCTCACGAGCGACGATGCGCGAGAGTGTAATTAATTAACTAATTATTCCACTGGGATCACACGCGACGGCGACGTTGTGCAACCGGTTGGGAGTAACGTACGGTCGTCTGCACAACTCAAGAAACGTTGCCAGCTTTAGTTGAGCTCTTGAATTATTTATACGCGAGACAAAGAAAGCTCAATTTATACTGGAAATGTTTCTTGCGCATGAGTTTAAAACACGTGACATTGACGGAAGTAATTGAAACAACACGTTGTAAAACACATGTAGAGATAATTAGATTTATGACATTCGGCTATGAAAGTTTTTTTTAGCTTATTATTTGTATGTACATAAAAGAGAAACGTTTTCTATCCACTATTTTGTTGTAAATACTATATGAAAGTACATATCTTTAGATATTTTAGACTACAGTATCTATTGTAAACTTGTAAGTAGAGATGGTAGGTTTACGCAGTTCACTTGCAATAACCACTTTAGTTTACCAAATCGATACATCTTCCGCCTTTAAAGTGTCCGTTTAAGACTTTAAATAAAATGTAATAGGTAATATCAATGTTCGAAAACCAATACAAAACAATAGTATATTTAGGAATGGACATTAATGTCCAGCTCTACGTGTTGCAAACAATTAAACGCAGTCATTATTTCCCTTTGAACATTAAAATCAAATACTTTCACTTTTGTTGACATTTACATCTTTTTGCATAACATATTTGGTACCAATTATGTAGGTATGTATATAAAAAATTGGTAGTTATAGGAGAGAGGTACCAGCCTAATAGGTATCTACCAATTTCAGAAGATTTGATAAAATTACACACTTTAATAAATAAATAACCGCATACAAAGACACCAACTGTATGGTCCCAAACTAAGCAAAGCTTGTACTATGGGTACCGTACAATGGACTGCGGGCGATCCCAGTGACATCCAGATCAGGCAAATTACGAAAGGGTCGTTTCCGAAATTTCCTCTGCGCGGGAATCGAACCCGCAACCACCCAATGCAGTGAGCCGAGCGGCCTACGCTCAAACCACTGCGCCAAGCTGTAGTGAAGTGTCAAGTGTCAAGCGTCATGTTCAGTGTTCAAAATTAATAGATTCAGGAGTGCCGTTTTTTGCCTTTAGGGGTCATGAACCCTAATAACCACATAGGTTACCTAGTAGTAGTACCAACAAGTACCTAGTATTAATTACAAGATCTATGGTGCCTACGTTAGTGAAAAAAATCGAGAATAAACGCTTCACTTTTCAATACTGCTTCAACCTGTTGCAATCCAACTTCATTTCTTTTTCTCCATAGGGTTGTAGACTCAGTTGGAATTCTCAGTTGGAAACCCCTGCGTGTAGGTAGGGCTGATCTATCCTGATAAATGTCTGCTTTCCATATAGAAATAGTCAGCAGCGCATATGATATTCGAAGAGCGACTCGCTTTTAGTGTGGTATAGATATAAACAATACTTATCCTGACAGTTCTAAAGTGTGTCTGAAATTCTGTGAACAATCCAGGGCTGCTACTGCGAACCGAGTACGAAAACAATAACCCGTCTCAATGGGTGCGTCTCCATCAGGCACATGCCGTGTTCGGGTGAGACATGCGAGGCATTTGGACGCACCAACTCGGGGTTTGAATTTTGAAATATTTCCGTAGTAAATTCAAAATCAACAAAACAAATGAACGATGGGCCAGGTTCGTAGGTAATCTTGGGGACAAATTATGTTTGGTAACCCTAGAGGCAGGTGCCCAGGAATGCAGTGGTGCAGGAAACGGCCAATGACCGCAACCACAAGGTGCGTATGCGCACTTCTCCGGTAGTGACCATTATGCATTAGCACTCGGCGAGATTTACTGCGGACGTGGTCGGAGAACTTCGCGAAATCTCACTTTAGTTGCAAGTAAAAGTAAGGTTTCATTGCTCGCTCTAGGCTACATAGAGCTGTCGTTATGTTTCGGTATAATGAGTACTTAAGTAATTTTATTTCTAAGACTTTGTTCAATAAAATTATTATGTAGAGTCGTTGGTTTCGAGGCATAGAAACAATGACACTAACTAAATCATAATTTTAAGATTTATTTTTCTTTGAATGACAAAAGTAAAATAAATGGTGGACGGGGTATAAGGTGTAAATTGTCTGAATGGTTCCCGTGTGTTACAGTTTGCCTTTCATTAATTTAAATGTTTCTCATAGTGTTATTTTAAATATACATAGATAGATAACCATATAAGATCGGTGTTCATCAACACACTAACGAACCGTCATCAGTTTGTCTTGCCACGGCCGGCTGTGCTACCAGTGCTAGTGAACATAGACAATAAGAAATCACGACAGGACAGCCTCATATCTCATAATAAAGAGATAATAGTAAAGTAAGAATAACATCTTTATTGTGGTCGTGTACCACGGTTTACACGGCTCGGGTAATTTAGGTTACTCGTCTTATGTAACTATTATTGTTCTTGGACAATGACATGCGACAGGAAACTGCGCTTGTTTATATTATTACGAGATAATTAAGTCATCTCTGAGATTAAGGTATGTAAGTCAGTATGCGGAATAATTGGCAGAAGTAAAAAGAAACATTTTTGAGTTCGATATCGTCCGATTTTAATAAATCGATGAATGCGATATATCGTTGAGAATACGTTCTTAAGACATCGTTTTGTGTAGTGCGTAGTGTAATGGCATCGTTAAATTTTCTCTCAGAGTTATACCGCCAAATTCATTTTTGGGATCAAAAGTGATTTGTAATTCCAGTGTAAGTCAATTATAACTGTCTATAAATTTGGGGGGTTTAATTTTAATAAGTACCTGCTTTTTTAAGCACCAACAATATCTAATCCTCCTCACGTTGTCAAAAAAGATATTCTATATCTGTGATCTAATCCTACTCTTATTTTAATGTTGCCTATAAAATACTATCACCCTGTTCACTTTAGACGAGTAGATAGGTAAGTATAGGTACCTATTTATTTAAATATACCTAACTAAACTTAACACTCTAACTTAACTTAAACATAAGGAAGTTGACACATTCAGTGGCATTGTCTGCTCTCATTATTTTAACAATTAGAATGGCGGAATAAAGTTTAAATTATCATAGAAATTTTTAAAAAATGTGTTCACATCATAATTTTACTGCGATAGTTAAACTAACGCAATAGTTACTTGCGTAAGAGCGTGGTCCGCGTGACGGATTAAGAAAATAAAAGATTTGTGTAAATTAAACTGCTGGGAAATAATTACTTGCGCTTTTGCATGTTAAAATTATGAATGTTAGAGCTAAAATAAACAACTAGGTATGCCGCTTGCATGCTTTTTATATCCCATTCTGCCTACCTCGAATTTTACTTTTCTCTTTTAAATTATCTATATGAGGTGAGAGCACAGAGTAAAGACTAAAGAAAGAGGTGCCCTTATTAGATATTTGTATGAAACAAAACGTGGTCATTGTTTTTTCATTTTCATTTTACTATTTACCGGTAAATAGTTGAACTACTCGCTTCGTTTTATGTCGATGTTAGTACTAGGCCGACCACTCGGCCGACTTGCTTAGGGCCAGTCCCCCTAGTAACTGGTCCATGGGTGAGAGACATTACATCGCCGCCTTTTTTAAATTATTCATATGCGGTGACAGACATTACCGGTGCTGGATAGATAGATATAGGGTATATAGTTAAAGGTGTTAGCAAGGTTTATGGGTCATGTGACCTGACTTTTTTATAGGTAGGTACTATCTAGGTTTTGATAGGTACTTGCTATATGCACCATTAGTGATACTTCATTACTAGCTATTAATTAATTTAAATTCATACATAGTAAACACACAAAGTAGAAGTAGAACCTTCTTCTTTTTTAAAAATGTATTTTTTATATCGTCGAACAGCTTTGCAGCAACCTTTGGCAAGTTTCATGTGACCTCGAACATCCCAGAGCACATTCGCTCCCAACCTATGGTTCCAACATTGTGGTATATACCTACTGTATCATCTATCTATTTAATAACCTCTTTTTATTTTAGTGGGATTTATTTTTAAAGAAAATATACGAGTTGCACATTTTTATAGACACACCTTGCCTTTCATAAATAGTACAAGAAGGAATAGGATTATCTTCTTGTCTGTAAATCATCAATAAGCTAGCTAGACACAATGATCTCTGCTATGGTACTATCCTCTATCTATCCGGAAGGTCTGGCCTGGCCCTTACGACCCTTCGTTTGCAACATGATCTGAAAATGTTAAAGATATAAACCATTCAAGCCCTCACGATCTCGGGCACTAGTTAAATATCTGTTGCAATAAATATTCCCTTGACATTTCCTAATTCCTATCACGACATCACGATTGAACTTATACAACGCTATTATCAATTTTATTCCCATATAATACAATCGGACTGCTGCTGGCCGGCTATAATAAGTAATAACTCTATGGTTGGCCATCATTCATCATTTTTCTTAATTTTGACTTCGTCACGACCAAGAACAATAGAAGATTGGAATGTATTCTAATTTTAAATTCTAATTTTAACAAAGACCAGCTTTACTACGCGTGTAAGCAAAGATAATTAATTTTAAATAATGTAATTAAAAATGTTAATTTGGAACAGTACAATTACTTACATACGTCGACTGATTCAAATATTTTATAAGTAGTTAGTCGGGTAATCTCAATTGCAGGATGACATTACATTCTTACCTCTCAAATTTTATTTGTAAAAGTTTGGCTACCCCTAAAAAGCTTACAATAACATTCCAAATGTATCCTATTTATCTGCCTGCTCTGATTTATATATATAAGTGCTTACCTACTTAGGTTTACCAGTTTACATAAAGGGCGTAGGTACCAGGGCAACAGCTAGAACTGGAGCACAGAGAATGGATCCGTGTCCCGAGTGCCTTGACACTGTTCGCCGCAGCTTCGCACCTGCCCTGACAACCTGTCTATTACCCTCGAGCTAAGCTTGTTTGAACTAAATGCGGCCTATTAACAGCTACAGCGAAATTATCTAAAGCTGGGGCTCGCAGGGAACGTGCCAGCATTAGCTGAACTCTCATTATCATGCGTGTCAATAATTAAAAAGCTCATCTTACGCTGGAAACGTTCTCTGATCGTACAAGATTTTATACTTTACGGAAACCAAATCCGATATTTATCCTTTCCATAGCTTGCGCATGTTTCCGCTGTAAAATGCACTTAATTTAACGGCGGATATGGTTGTTATGTCACAATTTGTACCTACTAATCTCGTTTTCCACCACCAAGCTCGAGGTGATAAAGAATAAGGATGTTGAATTCGTAACTAGTTTATTAAAAACTAGACAAAGAATTTTACATCTGGGTAGGTAGTATTTAATATTCAAGGACTTGGACAACCTCGACTGTAATTCATGCAACGTAGCTAGCATTGGAACTTTCCATGAATGCCGTGTATTCAAGAGCTTTTTGTGTTGAACCTTACAATATCTCTATTATCAATAAGCTCAATAAAAACGTGAGAGAACTTAGTATGAATAACCTACGGGTTGTTGTATTCTTACCTATTCTCTATGCATGAGAAATTCAAGTTCTGTTTATAAGGGAAATAACCCTTATAATTTGTTTAATAGCTTTAAATTAGGTACAAATGGTAGGCAAATGATGTAGTTGGATGTCCAAAAACCATCCATATCTATAACGAAACACTAGCCATTCAGATTTACATAGGAGGATACACCCCTTATGCGTACGTATTAGGATATTGTTCATACTTACCTACTCTTTGTTCGATGCTATACCTCCCAGCTTATCTATCTACCTAACTAACTATATAAACCAGCTAATGTATCTAGCTCAAGTGCAAACATTTAATAGGAAACGTTTCCTAAGGGTCGTGGTACACTTGCTATTTTCCTATCATGTTCTAGCTGAGAATATTAATGAAGACTTGGAGACTACATAGTTAACTATAGCTAAACTATATCCGGTATGCGCAACTTTATATCTGCCTAAGTATTTTTTAATACTTATACAAAAAAGTCAAATCACGCAATCGGTTAATCATTTTTGAAGTAACAAAAGAAGTTGGTACCGATTTTTTTTTTCGCGTTATTAAAAAAAATATACCTATACTATAAGCCAGTGCGTCACCACCCTATGCAAACGTCAAACCCGAGGAGAAACTCTCAAGAGGAGCATGCGCAATGGGGATCCGATCAATGCACCCCGGGCGAGTGCGCGCGCCACCCTCGCCCCAGCCGACCGCTTCCTACGCAGTTGGCCAAAACACCTAGCTCACTTATCGCCCTTGAAAACTAAAAAAAAACAATCACTCGCCTCATCCGCTGTTCAAAACCAAGTACACGGTACCTCACTCGCATCTCATTCACCTCATTAAAGACACCCACATCCTCCCGACGTCTGCGGAGACGGCAGTGTTGCACCTAGTCAGGTCGCCTTCGCGTGACTCAGCGGATTATCCAGAAGATTTCGATCGTAAAATTCGTTCCGATAGTGTTGCCGGTGATTGCTGGTGTTGGAGTAATTAGTGCAAGTTCGGATGCCGGTGGTCCGGCCGCGTGTGGCGTTGATGAGGGGCTCGGTGGCTGCGGAGTGAGGAGAGTAGCAGCCGCAGGGATGGACGACTGCGACACGATATTCTATGACGACGACGGTGAAGCGCAGTGCGAAATGGTACGTCACCTTGGCATAAACCTTGACTAATGCAATTAATGCATTTCGTATTGACAACACCGTTATACTTTTGGACTTTAATGTGATTTATGTTATATAACATGTTTGTAACAAAGCGTTGTGTGCACAAAATGGACGATCTGTTTTTGCAATGATGCAATAACTCCGCTCGAACAACGATCGGAGATCAATTTCTTCTGCGGTTACGGTGCTTATAGTTATTTTTATTGCCACCATACCGACGTCTACAATGTTTTACATCGTCCCCGCATTGAGACCTTGAATGGCGGTATTATTTCGTGACTATAATACTGCTTAATCATAGCGAACGATCTTAAAATATTTCAAACTCTTGTAACAAAAATGTTCAGCCATCTGGAGTTTGTTATAGCGACTGTACGTTTTAGCAAACATCGAGAGATATGAGAAACATGTACGTTTAATTTGCCGTAAAAGCAAAACCATGTAAGTATCAGCCAAAAGGCAAAGCAAATTATGGCGGAGAATTTCTGTGGGAACACGCTAGTAATTAGCGACCGGAATTTTCTACAGCCAATTAATAAGGTTCCTAATCTTGGTATGAATCTGGTACTTGTTTTTAAACCGACTTCAAAAAAGGAGGAGGTTTCTCAATTCGACCGTATATATATTTTTTTTTTTTTTTTTTTTTTTTATGTGTGTTCGGGGATAACTTCGTCGTTTATGAACCGATTTTGATGATTCTTTTTTTGTTGGAAAGGAGATTTTCCGGGGGTGGTACCATGATAAGGAAACCAGGATCTGATGATGGCATCCCAGAGAAATCGAGGGGAATCTTCGAAAATCGTAGGGGCGACTAGTGCGTTTGTAATTTTTTTCATTAAGTATTTTAAAGCACTACTATTTTATGAAGGTCTGGAGTCGATCTGATGATGGAGCCGAAAGACAGTCAAGGGAACTCCTCAACGATTTACAGCAATTACCTGGTGTTTGGGCTTGATTAATTTGTATTGATGAGAACTTTACACCTAGATGGGTTGTGACTGTCATTATGGGTCTGATGATGAAGACGAAGGACAGTCAAGGGAACTCCTCAACGTTTTACAGTAGCTACCTTGTGTTTGGACTTGATTCATTTCTATTGATGAGAGCTTTACACCTAGATGGGTTGTGACTGTCATTAGGGATCTGATGATGAATACGAAGGACAGTCAAGGGAACTCCTCAACGTTTTACAGTAGCTACCTTGTGTTTGGGCTTGATTAATTAGTATTGATGAGAACTTTACACCTAGATGGGTTGTGACTGTCATTAGGGGACTGATGATGAAGACGAGGGACAGTCAAGGGAACTCCTCAACGTTTTACAGTAGCTACCTTGTGTTTGGGCTTTATTAATTAGTATTGATGAGAACTTTACACCCGGATGGGTTGTGACTGTCATTAGGGGTCTGATGATGGAGTCAAAAGACAGCCGAGAGAACTCCTCAACGATTTACAGCAATTACCTGGTGTCTGGGCTTGATTAATTTGTATTGGAGAGAACTTTGCACCCATATGGGTTATAAGTGCCATTACAGGTCTAATGATGGAGACCATAGACAGTCGAGGGAATTCCTCAAAGATTTACAGCAGTTACCTTTTGTTGGGCTTACTTCATACGGTTCAATATGCCAAAATGTTCATTGGTATGGCGCCACTAAAAATCGTGAAATAAATTTATATATTAAGCTGCAATTCCGTGGTAGTCATTTTCGAAGATAACCGTATTTCCTCAACCCAAGCACTTGTATATCCTAAAATGGAGAACAAACCCCATAGATTAGCAATATCAAGTTCTTGATGCTTTTACCTGTGTCACACGTAGTCAATATGCAAGCTGCCAATCATGGAACCTAGTATACAGCTTTTGATACGGTCAATTTAATATATACTGTTTGTTTCATACAGTCTTTTAAAATTCAATTTAGCTTGTGAACAGGCTGAATTAAGGACAATAAAGATTATGAGGCGACTTTAGTTTACGTACCGGTTATTGTCATCACGAGATATTCTCATTGTAAGTATGCGGATACAGCATTAACTCACGCGCAAGATATTTCAATTTACGATTTTAGGAGTATACTAAAATATCGTACAATACATAAAGGTATATAAATTTAACTAAAATGGTCCAGTCTAACGATAACGTAAAAGATACGATACATTTCTTGACAGAACCAATACTGTAGTTCACAAATGGATACGTGGCAATATTTATTCTTATTACAAATATAAATTATGTAGGTATATACTTGCTAATGGTTTTTTTTACAAAACCGCCGGTAACCAAGTCTGTAAGCGAACATTGTAATACCTATAAAACGGTTCCAATATATCGTTGACGACGCGGACGTGTAGATATTTAAATCCTTGTGCTCATTAATCAGCGAAAACATTAATGTTCAACTTGTTTAACGCTCGTTTAGTGAAAGTTAAACTGAAATGGCTAATTAATCATCATTATGTTACACATAATAATTTGCACTGAAAAGCATCTGAACTATTCTGTAGTCATAGATAGCGTTGAGCAATTTCTGAGAACAATAGATGTATTATTTCTCTTTTTCTCAAAGTCACACGCTATAAGCCTATGTTACACTAATTACGATAAGGCCTATTGTTACCAGCACTAATAATTATTACCATCATCAATTAAAACATTTAATTGTAGGTTTAAATGTCGGTCATTAGAGTACATAACGAATCGATCTGTCATTAAATGTATAGTTTCTGTCTGCCGCTTATGATTTATTATAATATGTTCTTTTTTAAATGTTTATCATTAATATTTGTGTACTACTTTTAAACATGACAGGGACCGAATAGCTATAAAAAAAATCCGTTGCAGTAGTTTCATCCCAACGGCTTTTATCTGTAGTGTTCCGTTTCCGGAACTCAACCTTTTTTATAATGAGGCACCTTTAAATAAATTCGTGTTAGCAATTTTAATGGCAATTTAAATTTTAAAAAAGGAGGCGTGAAATTTAATATAAATTGCCACAATTGTTAGTCGTCATTGCCACAAATGAAAGATCTGCTGCCATTGAGGGTATTTAGTGTGCAAATAGCTGCTCATAAAGCACGTGTCATAATTGGACACGCTGTTTCGCACTGTCTTCACTAATATGAATAGGAATGCAGTTACACCTACTGTGCTATGTATATTTAATGTTAATGTCTTGAAGGCGTTAGTTAAGTGCGAACATAGAGCAAGTGATGTTACGTCGAATAAGTTAATACATTGATCGCTTCTTTATTGTGGTAGTGTGCAACTGTTGCAAATAGTGTAATGTAAAGATACAGTTGAATAAACATCTCTATGATAAATTACCAAGTTGTAAAGATCACTAGAAACATAGTAAAAATAACGTGCTATCTTATTTGGTGTTGTATCAATTAAAAAAAACTTTAGCGAGGAAGTTTCTGTCAATATTTTTAGGACTTTCAAACCTACAGATACACACACAGTATAAACACTAAACGTCAATGAAGCTCTACCATGTCTTGTATTGTGTTATTTTTTTTTTTTTTTTAATAGGATTGCGGTGGCAAAAAAGCGTACGGCCCGCCTGATGTTAAGCAGTTACCGTAGCCTATAGATGCTTACAATACCAAAGGTATTGCTCGCACATTGCCGACCTGAAGGGGAGTGGGATGGAGGGAGGGGGAGGGGGGGTGGGCTTACGGCTCTCTCACTCATCGTACGAAACGCAGCTGTAATAGCTGCTTTACGCCGATCTTCTGTGAGAGGGTGGTACTACCCCGGTCGAGCCAGCCCGTTTATGAGCTGCAGTCAATTGGCTACAGCTTGGCTCTACCACCTTGTGTTATAGATCGCTGGTCGTTATACTTAATATTATGGTAAATTGTAAAGCAATAGCATACAAATATTTTTGGTCCACACTAGCAATTCGACTTTAGCGAACATGTCATGGTTGAGCTTCAGATGCATAATCGGAACAGTAGGTCGTTACAACTTTAAAAGGGCCGAATATCCTTTAATTGAAACATCTATTGTTTGTAGAGTTCCCAGTCGTTTCATTCCTTGCATTGTTTTGTATGGTAAACGGGTGGCCTCTACCGGAGAACGATTACGGTGCATTGCGCACAAGCTATGGGCACTTATAAGTGGAGTTGTCTGCAAATTGCATCTGAAATTGGTTTCGTTTTAGGTCATACTTGAATTCAAACTCAAAAAAAAAATTCATGTAAGCTATTAGTATTAGCATTTATAAATTGTCAAATTAGTAAAAATATTTTAGCGTTACTACCGGTTCGTAATGTTGCTTCCATTGAGAAGAGCCGGCAAGAAACTCAATGGTTACTCTTTTCAAAAGAAAAAGAATAATTGTATACATTTTCAAAAACTATGTGAGCAGGCAGGCATTGGCCGTTTTCACATTACACGGCACGGCAGCGGCGACGGCTGTCACTGAGATATTTGCGGGGTTTTCATTGGTCAGTGACCAGTTGTCATTGGTTACTGACCAATGAAAACCCCGAAAATATCTCAGTGACAGCCGTCGCCGCTGCCGTGCCGTGTAATGTGAAAACGGCCATTAACACATTGTGAATTATAAAAAAAACAGAATTAGGTATTTAAATAATAATAAATATAAAAATAAAAAACTAGCTTAGAAAGCTGTGTTGTTTTGAGTTAGGGTCATATTCGTTTACTCTAGGTAGGTACCGTGCAACGATCTCTATGTTCGAAGGTACCGTGAGTTTGCACTGGCGACACGTTAATGTACCTAAACCGTCTATATTTTTTGACGCCACAATCAGAGACAGCATCTTAGAAGTTAGTCCGGAAGAAGTAGATAGAATATTAATAGCGATTTAAGTGGAAATACCACTACTGTTATCTTTGCCATTCATGTTTAAAAATGCAAATTGAAGAAGTGTGGTTAAAACAGGTTACCCTAAAAACATGGAGTATATCATATTCAGTTATTCAAGTTTACTGAGTGGGTATTTGTTTGATGCCGTATTTAGTAACTTACAATATTACGGTGTTTATTACCGATCGTAACGATGACGTCTCACCAGCCAAGTTTATGGATAACTTTCATTGTTTTCCGAAAATTAAACACAAAATATATAAGATTCCCAACCTTTCCCCTCCCTGTGTCCCACTCCTGAAGACCTCCAGGGGCTCTACCACCACCTCTTATAGCAGTATTGTTTTAACGTTTCTGCGACTTTTTGTGCAATGACTTACCTTATTGTCATGACAATAAGAAACGTCATTGCACAAAAAGTCGCTGAAACGTAAAACAATACTGCTATAAGAGGTGGTGGTAGGGTCCCAGGTCGGCAACGTGCGAGCGATGCCTTTGGTATTGCAAGTCCATAGGCTACGGTAACTGCTTAACATCAGGCGAGTCGTATGCTGTTTGCCACCTTAGTCTCATAAAAAAAAGAATAATCAAGTGACTGTACTAAAAAGTAAATCCAATTAGTTCCTTTATGTGCAAAGTTCATAAGGTCGTATGGAAGTGTGCCAACTGCCTGTACTTGACTGCATTTCCTCGTTGCAATGCCACCCTGCCCCTCTTCATCATTATTCAGCAATACGCCGTATGTACCGTCCCTTGCTCCTGAAAATATAACCTTCACGCTTATGCACCTAGGGCACATAATTGCAACATCACTTGAATTTAGCTGAACACGTTATTGCGTAACCATTTTTTATATGACTTGACATGTATGCGTGCAGTATGCGTGGGTGCAGTTTTATTTGTAGTGTCAAGTAATCATATTTTATGACGCAACATTTTATGTTAATGCCCTGTATTTTAGTCGTGTTGACCAGTGTTATACTACACGTGTTTTTAGCCGACCGAACCTTACCTTGACATTCAACTTGAATTTAACTAGGCAACATAATATTTTCGTACGGAGTTAGATTGTACTTCGATTACTATCGAAGTAAAAAGTAAACGCGAGGCAAGCACGAGGTTCTGAAAATTCATGCTTGAAGCTAATGAAATCCAGAAATTATTTATACGTAGGTAACTAGAACATCTTATTCAGGTTTTTGAGTTTATAAGTAGGTACCTACTGCTTTTGCTGCTAGGTTTAGTTAAAATATATTTCGTGTTAGGTACTAATGCTACTATAAGCACCGTCATACACGCGACTGCAAAAATGCAGCCCGTGTGCAGTCGCGTGCCGTCGACTGCAACCAACTGCAATAGAGCTGTCACTTCCGACTGCAAAAATGCAGTCCGTGTGCAGTCGCGTGCCGTCGACTGCAACCAAACTGCAAAATTGCAGTCCGTGTATGTTAGCGCTAAAATAGGTAATATTGTTTTTTTTTTGTGATTGGACTGCATTATTCTTAGTAAGTAGGTACCTAACAGGTTACAAGTTAAGCGCTCGCGAGTGCTTACAAGGAAACCCTACAGTCATTTCCCTCGATCGATTTTACACCTAGCGCGCAAAGATCAACTGCTTACACGTTATATTTTATGAACAGATCTACTGAATCAGGCATTTCATCGCGGATATTGTTAACCTAATATTAGGGTCAGGTTCATGTACCTAATAATGGGCGTCGCCGTTGCAGGAAAAGACTTATTTAGAGTTTTTAGAGGAATTGATGGAAGAGGTCAAAATTTAGATCTATAGAGAACAATGGAAGAGACATAGCAATATGGTGGACGTTGGTTGAGCATTAAGTAGGGGATATATTTATTGCATTTGGAAGTTTTTCAAGAACATCATCAAATGATTTCGTCCGTAATTATGTCGACTATAATTTCATTTAATAACTTAGCAAAATCTATCTATCTTTTTCGAAATCTATGTGTGAATCATAACTTTAATATGATTATCACTTGCTTGCGGTGAAGGAAAACATCGTGAGGAAACCTGCATGTCTTAGACATGTGAAATCCCCCAACCCGCACTGGGCCAGCGTGGTGGATAATGGCCTGAATCCCCCTCGCATTGAGGGGAGTAATAAATAATAATGTCTGCAATTCTGTGATGATCATCTAGCAATAAGCCAGCTAAGATACAGAATTATAAAACAACTATGTATGCGGTCGGTCGTCCATAACGGTGGTTTGGGATGCGTGTGCGCAGATTGCGACCGGGCGCGAGCGGTTCTTGCGGCCAGCTCTGTGGTCGCTGCAGTTGCGTGACTCGTGGTCGCTAACGACTGCATCATATTAGACGTTTTAATATAAAACTGTACCCTATAGATATATTATTGGTATGACATCAAGCCTTTATACATCGAAGGGGTAGGCAGAGATGTTTTTCTCCGAATTAGTATAACCTTTTTAAAAATACACACAAAAGCTATGAACAATAGTTTTCTTATGTGACTCTACCTACTAAGGGCCACCGCAGACTTGCTACTTTTAGCATCGGCGATCGGCGATTTTGATGTTGCCTCGCGTTTCTTCGAGCGCAAACGAGCGAGACGCAGCATCTAAATCGCCGGTCGCCGATGCTAAAAGTAGCAAGTCTGCGGTGGCCATAAATTGTAGGGCGATATTCTTTACAAAGTCATTAACTCTAGACATCCAGCACCCTGCACCTACTTACTCCAAAATTAATAATAGTTCTGTGGCTTCAAACCTCAGACAGTTCATGACAGCTTAATTTAAACTCATTCATATAAGTAGTATAAGTACCCACTCTACAATGGGCAGTTTAAACTAAACATTCATATTGTTAAGGAACTGTTTCACTTTCACTCTTTTAGAGCCGTTTTAGAACTTTGGGAACCAGAAGGTCAGCGTCACGTGGGTGTTTACAATAGCCTTACAAACAGTTCTATTGTTAGAACGATCTAGAACAAACTTTCGCTCTTCTCTTTTGTTAAGGGCTGACAAATTAAATGATCTGAATCGCGTCGCGTGCGCATCGTGTTATGCTTGTACAGACAAGCGAGCGATCGAATAAAACGATTCGTTAACACTATGCTCGCGTCATATGACTAGGGACACGGTATCGAATAGAGTTGGTATCGATACTGTCCTATCATGAGAGTAGTATCGAAAAAAAGTACCATACTTGTAAAAGTATCGATACTTCAGAGTATCGTACTCGTAAAAGTATCGATACTTTTCTCAGGTCCTAATGCGCACAAAACTACACGTCATGACGTCAATTATGCCACTCAGTGACTACAAAAGTATACCTATACTTTTGTAGGGAAAAGTACTCGATCGATACCACAAAGTATCGATACTTTTTTGTGTCCCTAACTATGACAGGTATGCAGCCATGCCATGCCATGACTGCGGGCCAAAGAATTTTTACGTTTACACATCTGGAATGATGACTTGGCAGCAAAAGTGAAGCCGACAGTGAGATACCATATTGAACGTTGTTTCCTTTGCCAACAAGAGTGACCATAATATTTAAAAATTTTGAGAACGTCCCCATGGACATCTGGTGAAAACGTGCTTTTGTTCCGAGATTGTTATGATAGGAAAATAATAAAATAAGGAAAGGGATGTTTATTTTCTTAAGAACATGAGTAGGTACAATAAATTTGTCTGCGGTGGCCAAACCACACGAGTGCCTGTCTGTATCTTGGCAACCTAAATGAAGTTACAAAATAATATTTAAGATCGTAGATTTTGCTACTTTGTAATATAAAGTAACATGACACTTCACACGCTTGGACGTTCTCTAGGCTCTCCATATCTTTGTTTTTTCTAAGTTTTTTCCTAAATCTTTCCTATACTGACTCTTATTCTATGCTATAAAAGGTACCTACTACTGTTAACATGTTATGTTTGATTTGGGCTGTGCAAGTTGTGACAGACGGACATAGAGACAGACAGACGGACAAAAAAGTGATCATATTAGGGTTTAGTTTTTTTACTTATTAGGTACGGTACCCTAAGAATATCCAACTAATTAGTTGGATATTCTTAGGGTACCGTACGATAAGACAAAATTAAATTTGTGCTAACGAAAAGGAACAGTGAGGGCAGGGCATTTTCTTTTAAAACTCATTGTGTTAAATTAGGGACATAATCTGTCGGCTTAAAATGCTTGCTGCATATGACGGAATTTTGGGTAATTTTTCTGTAGCCAATAGGTATTCGTTGTAACCAATTTACACGCCTGGGATCTGTAGTTTTAGGTAATCTGAAAAAGACAAAATTGTTTTTTTGTTTTTTATTGCTTAGGAGTAATCGGGAAGTGTAAAGTCAAAAGTCGTCCCGATTTCAAACAATTTCAATCGACAAACCATCGGTCTCGGCCTTTATTTTATATTGTCCATTAAGGGTCGCAATGCTGACCGCGCTGTGGAGGCCTGGAGCTGCGCTGCGCCGCGCTTTCGGCCATCAACAACGCGCCCAGCAACACACTCATTACAGACCGTGGCAGTAATGTACTATTAAAAAGTATCAAAAGGGTAAAGGAAAGGGGCCCCGAGAATTGCATTGCCTAGGGGCCCTGAAAGGGTTAATCTGGCCCTAGACGTGCGCGTTCCTCGAGCGTGTGAACGACGCGAACGCCGTGTGCGAGCCCGGCGAGCCGTGACAACGCGGCGAGAGCGTCGCGATTTACCAGCGTGTGGTCTGTCGCGCGTTGCAAATGCGACCGACTTCAAAAAGTAGCGATGCAGTCGTGCGGCAACGAAAAGCGCGACTTTATCGCTGCAAACAGTTCCCGTGGACGATATTCCTCGGTTAACACAGACACATAATAAGATTTATATTATAGTCCTTTTTACTACCGAAATGTATGTCACCCGATCATCTAAAATGTACTTAACGTGGAAAACATAGTTACCCACTTACCTATGTTAAGATAATCCTTAATTCGGATAATATTCGCTTTTACACCCTTCCACTACGCATATTCTAACCGTTTTGATGAGAAAATTCAGCACAATCCTCTAGATTTTAAATTCGCTGAAAATGTCGTGTGTCACGCAAATTGACGTTCTGTGTTTCAAGTTTTTAATTTTATTTCTGCTACGATTCCTATAGCCATCACGGAACTGACAATTACAAGCGAATTATTAAAGAAGGTAAGTACTTATTACCAGATATTTATTTATATTTGAAATTTTAATCTTAGGATATTCTTATACTTTATCATAGGTATTTCATTAATCGACTTTATTGTTTATTATTCTTAACATGAAAATGTACCAAGTTTAAAGTGATCGAATAAATATTAACTGGCAACACAAGGGTTGAAAGGTTGTACTGTTAGAAAGGGAAAGAAGGCGCAGTTATAGGTATCTGGCTGGGACCGGTTTTTATAAAGCGTGCATCGTGGGCGTTAAGTCCGTCAGATAAGGTTTATTTTTGAATGAATGAATGGAAAATAAAGTTTGTAGTCCACAGTCCTGTTCATTCATGGTATTACGTTCATGCTGCGGGCTTCTTCAGAAGCTGATATGATTTTCCCAAGGAAATCCGTCCACATTGAACAGGACAAACAAAACAAGTGGTTACATGTTGGTTACTGCATTCGCCCTCATACCCTAAGTATGTACAAGGTTTTAAACAGCTATTGTACGAGGCTCTATGTATAATAGCGGCAATCTATCGTCGATATTATACAGTGTACTTTTACTGTAAGGTTTTGTGAGACACGGCGCATTGTGCACGATTTAATGATAGTTCACATTACTACGTCCACTTGTTCACATCGAACCACTTTGTATTAAAATGTGGGAAAGTTTTTAATAGATTTTGAAATTGCTAGATGTTATCTAGTTTATCAACGTGCTTTACAATGTATCATTGAGGAAAACATTTAATACGTCTTTTGATCTTATCACATTGTCAAGCAGTATTTTATAGGAAATTAGTTTCGGCTGAACATGTAATAGATCAAGTAATTCTGTAACGATCTTGCTCAAATGAAATTGAAACGACTGATTTCAAAATGTATACCCCTTTTGATTTGACTGTTTCGCACCACTAATGGAAAATAATGTCTCTTATTTGAAATAGCAGAACAAATAGGTACCTAGTTGTTTGTTCTGGCACTCAGACATGGTTGTACAACAAATAAGTACTTAGGTACTCTTGTCTGTGTGATTTTGCAGATAATGAAATGAGTTTTAAGTTGGTCAAGAATCTTAGGGCCACCGCAGACTTGCTACTCTTAGCGTCGGCGATCGGCGATTTTAATGCTGCATCTCGCTCGTTCGCGCTAGAAAAAACGCGAGGCAGCATTAATACAGTCGCAAAATCGCCGGTCGCCGATACTAAAAGTAGCAAGTCTGCGGTGGCCCTTAGGGATTTGAATTTCCACTTCACTTATCAAGATGGACAAAACAAGGACTATTACTTAACTATACGTTCTTATTTCAATTGAAATTGATTAAAATCGGAAAGAGTAAATTCATCCCGATGTAATTCAATTTTAATAGGCAAAGCAACACGGAATCAACGAAACCAATTGAAATATGGTCGAAAAAGTAACACGCCTGCAGAGCTAGTTTCGTTTGAAGACTACTGACTAACAATGAAAGTTTCCCACCATGCTTATCACCTGTTAGTCATTAAAATCATTAATATCTATATGCCGACAAGCAAGAACGGTTACTTACACGTTTTTATTGCTTTTTCCATTGACTGCGTTCCTACTGGTTTATCTTGTTCATATGGGCTCTCTTGAGAATATAATATTCCTTGGATATGGGTGTGTGCATATACGTTCAATTTCTATCTCTTATCGCTTAATCCCATTTTGAAGACACTCATAATCCTACCAATATTATTATATTATGTGTGTGTGTGTGTGTGTGTGTGTGTGTGTGTGTGCGTGCGTGCGTGCGTGCGTGCGTGCGTGCGTGCGTGCGTGCGTGCGTGCGTGCGGGCGTGCGTGCGTGCGTGCGTGTGTGTGTGTGTGTGTTAGTTACTACGTATCTCCATATCTACTAAACCGATTTTAATGAAATTTGAAACGTAGATAGTGTAGGCTCGTGGAATAAGATATAGGCTAATCTTACACATCAATCCACGCGGGCGAAGTCGCAGGACCTAGCTAGTATCATATAAAATAATCTAAGCTTAAGAAAGTCGATAAGGGGTTCCAACAGTGACTCATAATGCTATTGACCCAACAAAATAACGATAACTGCTAAAATATTGTAAGAAAGTGTTTATATTATAATTTACGTAATATCAGCTAAATTCTGCTGTTTATGTAGTTACTGTTAGATAAACATTACGTTATTCAATTTCTAGGCACAAAGTTATCAAGGTTTTTCTATCACTGGGTGACAACTACAGTGCCCCAAGTCGCATAGCCATTGTGGCGCCACAGTGGCGTTTTGATATAGTGATCGACCCTCTGATTGGTCAGTTGATTCTGGCCTACCAATCAGTGGCCAATCACCAATCAGAGAAGAGCTCAATGGCAATGGCTAAGCGACTTAGGACCCAGTTTGAAGTTGCATAAAGGCTGGGTTACAAACGCCTTATCTAAATCAGAATGCAACTAGGCACCGCAGTGTCACAGTCCGGTAACGTAAACCCACCGTAGTCATTACCATTGAATAGGCCTGCAATCACCGCTATACATATGCATGAGAACACAGTAATGATAGCATCAGGCCGGTTGATGACGAAACACTTCATAATAATCGGGACTAGTTTCGAAACCGAGGGCTTTTTGGTTACCGTTTGTATTTGCATAAGACGACGCACAGAACGCCAACGTAACTCTATATTCTAAATTCTTTGGTCAACGCCCAGATTAGCCAGATATGGTACCTTTAACATCGCAATCACTAAGGGCCTCCGCAGACTAGCTACTTTTAGCAACGGCGATCGGCGATTTTGTTGCTGGGTCTCGCTCGTTCGCGCTCGAAGAAACGCGACGCAGCATCGATACGTCACAAAATCGCCGGTCGCCGATGCTAAAAGTAGCTAGTTTGCGGAGGCCCTAAACAATATGTGCTCAGCGCAATATGTGTAGGGAAATTTACACATTATTTCTTTGTTTCTTGATTTAAAAACACCTATAATTCCATACCCTTGCTGCATAGATGCTTGCAATACCAAAGGCCGACTTGAACAGGAGTGGGATGGACGGAGGGGAAGGGGGGTTGTACTTCCGGCTCTCTCACTCATCATACGAAACGCAGCTGTATAGCTACTTTACGCCGATCTTCTGTGAAAGGGTGGTACTACCCCGGTCGAGGCAGCCCGTATATGAGCTGCAGTTAATTGGCTACAGCTTGGCTCTACCAAAAATGTCTGTAGTAAAATTACAATGCACTCTATATCTACCTACGAATTTTGCACTATCAAAAGGAACCTTGATGCCTGAGCGGAGGCGTGAAGCCTTGCTTAAATATAATACTCAAATAGATACCAATGAATCTATTTTTCACGTTTATATTATTCCGGTAATAATTTAGCACTTATTGACGTAAAAAAACAAAAAGATCGCGAGGTCATCGTATACAATTTTTAGAATCAACAACGATATTATTATTTTGCTGCAACCCAAGTTAATGCGATGCTAAACAACCTCCGGAAACTCAGTAAGTAGATTTTATTGCAAACAACTAATACAAAAAATATGTACCTATACTACATCTAAAACAAAACAAGAAGTGCAATTAATCAACCTAAACAAACCACGACACAATAAGTTGTTTTAATAGATAAAAGCGAAAGCTTGATCTACTTACATGTTTACTGATAAATGGCAGTGAGATATAAAAGTATAGATATCACCTACTACGAATCTCCCGGGTGGACTTGGCATCGGGGCAAAATTATAATTGAAAATCAAATTATCTAGAAACAGCTCACGTGAGACATGCTTTGAATAGTATCTATGTATCGAACTATTGATACCAAAAACAGTATCTACAAGGTTCCTAAAATGACTTACTGTCGTCACTCAGATGGATCGATGGATGCCATTGTCTAGGCATCCGCTTTGTAGCAGAACTAGAAGTGTTCGTCACTTGTTCGTCGATATCGCTCGAGCTATCGAGATGATATCAGCTCAACCAAGTTTCCGTAAGACTACATCAGACTTGGAAGTTGTTAGTGATGCATTGATTATTATTGATACTATCTTATTGTTAGACAATAATAAAATTAGCAATGAGTTGTAACAAGTTTATATTACATGTTCGAGTTTTTTATTGCCTATGATGACTCACGGACAGACGGTCCACTCGATGGTGACTAGCAACATTCATGACATAAGGGGAGCAAATGCGGTCCAAAACCAAATCGCGCGTAGGTCTAAACCTTTGGAAAAAAAACAAAATAGGCCCTAATCCAAACACAAGATTGTTTTATGAAGAACGTTAACATTAGAATGATCCATTATGCTTAATTTTAATACCTCATAACGATCTAAAACAGCGCGGTAATTCAATTATATCACCAAAAGAGCAACAAAATTACATTAATTAACCTTCAACAGACAATTCCTCGAAACGAACACGGTTAAGTATGCAAAAACATACACAAATAGACACACTACAACGACCTTACAAAGCTTCCTTAAAATAAAAAGAAGAGACAATGAACGAGGCAGACAGACAAATCGATTTGCTATCCCATCGATTCAAAGACATTATTAATGGTCTACAAGGAAAGTTGTTATATCAAGGACGCAAGCTTTTGTTGCAAAAGCTGAGCGAGGAAAATGCTTTAAATTAAGGTTAAACTAACCTCTATTCTGAGCACGTCCTTGCCTTAGTTTCCTAATTTACGGGCTGGAATTCTAATAAAACGCTGAAGAGCGCACTAAAGCCTTTACATCCAGGCTTTCAAGTTATAAAGCTGGCGTTTCTGAATTCCATTCTGAAACAAAGGAATGTAGTCTGTAGATATAATAGTTTTCTCATAGGTGGACGGGACTGGAATGCCAAAGAACTTGATCTTAAACTAGGCAGTAGAATGATTGGATCGTGCCAGAACCCAGAACTAACGCTTAATGAGTGTTATATAAGCTTTGCTGCAGATAAATAAATTGAATAACATTTGCCCTTGTGATCAGACTGTCTGAATAGAAAATTTCAAGATCGCATATCTCCAATCTATCGTTTCGCGGTAAATAAAGGTTTTAATTATTCCAGTTAAGCCGTATGATTCTTTCGCACAAGAACGCTGGAAATTTCCACAACATTGTGATAGGTACCACCTCTTTACGTTCACACCTGCAAACCCTGACTGATATATTCAAAATAATTATTAATTTCCATGTAGTTAAACTGAAAAAATCTTATATTTGAACTCTACCGTTTCTAAGTTACCGTGAATCTGAAAAGAACACGCGTAGAAATTAATTCTCGATTTCTTGGTATGCATGAATGGTTATAGTAAATCACTTAATTACGGTATAAAGGCCTCCGCAGACTTGCTACTTTTAGCATCGGCGATCGGCGATTTTGATGCTGCGTCTCGCTCGTTCGCGCTCGAAGAAATGCGACGCAGCATTGATACGTCTCAAAATCGCCGGTCGCCGATGCTAAAAGTAGCGAGTCTGCGGAGGCCCTAAACAGTGGTAACGAAAAACCTGAATAAGACTGTTATTATTCGATACCAACCTAGAAACATGTAAAATTATCTTTTCTTTCGAACCTGTTTGAAAAGGATTATGTAATAAATCTCACTTTTAAGTTTACGAGAGATACTCGTATTATGACATTGAATCGAGTTTATAATCGAGTTTTGTACTTTTAAAATCAGTTTAGAAGGCAATAAAACTAAGTAAGTACCTACGTTAGTTACTTCAGCTAGAGAACACATTACGGTGTAGGTATATTAATTACCTGCCAACTACCACCTCAGAATAATGTCTATTACCATAGATAGCTTCGTTCAAAGATATTCAAAAAAAATCCACCATTACTAATCTTAATAGAAAGAATCTTTACAGATAGTAGGTTACATAGAGTAAGGGGCTAAATCTATATCCTAACAAATAAATTCTTTGTCGCCAGGGTCACTCTGAGTCGAAGGGTGCCAAGAAGCGTGAGAAGAGTGCGGGAGGGAACGGCAACGGCAAGCCCAGCCGTGGGGTGGCCACATCATTCGGCTTCCGACGGAGGCCGGCCAGCACCTCGCGAGCTGATGACAACTCCAGAAGGAAGCAGAAGGCACATGACAAGAATGGGAATGGAGGTACTTACTTTCATTATGATACAGGATGGGCTTCCGGCTCTCCCACTCATCGTGCGAAACGCAGCTGTAATAGCTACTTTACGCCGATCTTCTGTGAGAGGGTGGTATTACCCCGGTCGAGCCAGATGGAAAGGAGCTGCAAGCAATTGGCTACAGCTTGGCTCTACCACCAATAATCATTTATTCATATCATTTTAATAATCGTTTGCCCTCATTCCGTTCTCGTCAAGTCAAGACTTAAGTAATACACGGTGTAAAGTTTTTCAGTCTTATAATCGACTTCGGTAAATAATTGCCCATTACCATACCTACAACGGTTCGTCAACTACATAACTAGCTCTATAAGGCGGCCATCATTACGTCTTGTCTCAATACACCGTCTCATCGTAGACATAACTTGCCCTATACGTCGGCCATCATTAAGTTCTGTCTCGACAGGTTCGTCGGAGGACCTGCGGCCGGAGGAGGTGCTGTCGGGCCGGTCCACGCCCCTCGCCAGGCCGCGTAAAGAGGTCCCCGGACAACCATTACGAACCAACAGGTAATTTCTTACCACCACATTATAGGATCGTAGTTAACCATACTTAATTAAACTTAAACCTTACTAACCTAACTTAAGGGAGCGTCCATAAATTACGTGAGGCATTTAAGGGGGCAGGGGTCGAGCAAAATCTCACGTAATTTTTTTTACCGGTAGAAACAGTATAAAATTGCAAGAAAGTTAGGTTAAATTAAGTAAAACATGTTTCTGCTCTAGAATATAGCTTTGAAAAATCTCACGTGAGATTCGAGGGGGAGGGAGGGGGTCGAGAAAAATCTCACTAAATCTCACCAAGGGGGGAGGGGGGTCGAAAAATCTCAAAATCACCTCACGTAATTTATGGACGCCCCCTAACGTACTACTCCAGCAAGCCAACTAGACACCCGGGTATAAATATCAAAAATGTGTAACGTCACGACTTTTATCCCCATTCGAGGGTAGTCAGAGGCTTGAGTGGCCATACACCACCACATTGTGGAGGTATTAACCAACTCAAAGCCCACGTTTCACCAGATAGTTAGAACCCAACGTGACAGGTGGTGAACCTTGTCGCCGTGTATACAGGAACTGACTATTACCTAATCCCGAGGGATAGGTAGGTTTCCTCACGATGTTTTCCCTCACCGTCAGCGAACTGTAAATTATGCACATAGATGAAAATTCATCCATTGGTGCATGCCCCACCGGGGATCGAACCTGGGACATTCTGTTTGCTAGCCCAACCTGTTCACCCCTAGGCTACAGTCGCAGTTAAATAAATATCAAATGATAATAATTCAATGATTTCGCGGTTCTTCCACCACGTAATGGGAGCTTCTGCCACAGAAGTGCCCAGGCATTGGCCCAGGCTCACTACGTTGTGGACGGACCGCGGAATCATTGACTTATTTTCATTTGATATTTATCCCCGAGTATCTAGTTGGCTTGGTTGTAGTAGTTAACGTTACCTTAGGAAACTGTACTGACAGCTCTCTAGAATTGTGACTCGTATGTGAATGTTAACCTTATTGGTTATATTTCTATCGAAAAGTGAAATTAACACCAGTCAGTTTACTCAGACTAACGGCCGAATATTCAAAGGCTACTTAAATTATTTAAGTCCCACTTAGCAGTTTGAGACGTCGTTAACTGTCATTTTTTGTATGGCGCGTCAAAGTTAAGCAGCTCTCAAATTTAAGTTGCGTACGAGTATTCGGGCGTAAGGACCGTATTCACCAAAACGCTAGCAGAATATTAGAGCAGTAGGTAACCGATTGTTTAGTCTACCTTCTGGTAACAGAATTTTTCTGCTCTGACGGTCTGGTAAACTGCGCTCTAAAAAGCTTTAATTCAGTTACGGATTCGACCATAATGTTAACATAATGATGATCCGTTATGTTAGCACCCGCACAAAAAGTACGGCAAACCGTCTACGCGAGTGTAACATGAAATTTTACGTAGGCGTTCTAATTTGTTGTGGTTAATCTTACAAACTGTATGATGTCTATGTGGTAGGTAGACAACTACTACGTGAAATCGAATTCCGTATAGGCTAAAGCTTAAAAAGATAACATTTTCATTAATTTAATAAGCCAACAAAGCACTTATGAATAGTTAGAATGGTACCACTGGCTCGGAATGCTGCTTCTATTGAGAAAGCCTGGCATGAAACTAACCACCAAATTTATAGAAATTTTTAGCCAGTCAACAATAGTTTTACAAACCATTTCTAAGAACGAAAGTGTATTGTAATGCCAATGCAAGTCCATCATAACTTTTTATAAACTTGGGGGATGTCAAAGTGACATTACGGGGGGAAATACTTTATCTTTTCAATAGAAAAAAGTTGGTTTACAGTCGTAATAAAGGTCGTAGTAGCTGTTGAACAGTCTGCCAGTGGTTTACAGTAAATTTTCTGATTTGGTAGGTTCGGTTTCAGGCAAACACACAGCAAGACCGCGAAGGTGGGCGACGTGAGCGTGGCCGCGGAGCCGGCCTTCGGCCCGCCGCATAAGGACAAGGACTTCTCCGTCAACAACAATGCATTAGGTGAGATTACGTGGTGGAGTTACTAATTAGTACCAACTTCGCAAACCTGACTATAGTGGAGTCACTCAGACCTAACTCACTCGACAAAATACGGGACGGTAGGCAAAAACCGCACACTTTTTTCATTAGGCATAGACCGTATTCGGGTCGGGTCACATTTTGATTTTCATCCTAAAAACATACGATCTCATATGGAAGGGTTTAGCTTACAGATAAATTACGAAGAAAGAGGCGTTCTTATTAGATTTCCCTATGAAACGACGCTTGACAATTTGCGCGGGTGAAGGCACGGGTGAAGGGGTGCCATTTCAATCTACCGGTCAATAGCAAAACTACTCGCTTCGTTCTATGTCGATGTTAGTACGTAGTTTAACTTTTTCACACTTGATGTCACGTTTTTGTAGGATAATAAAAATGACGTAAAAAAGGACGCCATCTAGTGTCGAATAGAATTATATTTGGGATGCGAACGTTGGCAAGACGTCTGCACAGGACGTACGCCAACTGCACACTGACTTAAGCCAGTCTAATGTGATGACGTCAACGGCCTAGTTGAACCACCACAGTGCTACTGCGGCCGAGTTGCTTAGACCCAGTCCTTCTTAGTATTAGGTTCATGGTTTAGCTAATCATATTTGTCTGCTAATTATTATTATTTCAAACCAAGTAGATAAGTTTATTGATGAGTTATTTGCAGGCAAATACGTAAACATACTTCGTAACTACTACCCTTATCTATTCTGTGCTACTACCTACTCCTTAGCTATTCTGTGCTACTACCTAGAGTTTGTTTTTTACCATTCAAATAGTTAAATTGACTTTAGAAACAGTGCAGGTATAGCTTAACTTCCCAAACTTAATTAACTAAGCTTGGAATTGCAAATTCCTCGGGGCTTTCCTAACACGTCCACTTACTTATGTAACTAATACTATTACGTCTACTTTATGTAAATTAACGTAACGGTATCACTTTAGAGCTAGATTAAATCGCTGATCAAGTTTCTAATGTAGGTACTATACCTAGTAGTACATACAGCCGACTACTTTCTATACCTACTTATAAGCAGTTCGCTATATTACATGTCTGTCATAATTGACATGTTTATGGCATACATACAACACTTGTTCATATTTAATGAAAGTGGTTTATTGAGATGACCTAATATAGTATCCTATCTGCGGTACTATTTACAAAAACAGTACGTAGAACATACACTATAGGTTTCGCGGTACAAGTGCAACGAAAGGGTTGAAATGCTTCAATTTCTTCTTCTTGGTTGTACATGGCTGAGGAGAATTACGTGATTTTGGTGCCCTGTGCCACCATCTCTCTCTTCTTTAACACAGCCAGTGATGATCAGCTTCTAGCCTGTCTGGATTGCGCCTATCTGTGAGCTCGAAGAACTTGCATGAGCTAGCTTACCAGAAAACTCGCACGTGAATTACAGATTCAATTCCTTTGATGACGATTTCCCATTTACTAGGGTTGGCTGATTAGTAATGTTTATGAAGGTATACACAAATGGTCATGAATAATAGATATTGCCACTCAAACACACCTGCTGTATGATCACAAACTAAGCAAAGCTTGTACTATGGGTACCCTACAATGGTCTTGGGGCGATCCCGATGACACCCAGACCAGAGCAAATTACGAAAAGATCGTTTTCGAAATTTGCCTCTGGCGGGAATTGAACTCGTCACCACCCGATGCAGTGAGCGCACCAACCGGTCAAGTCAAGACTAAAGCCCATGTTCAACTGACATCTGCAATTTCAGATAAAAAAAGTACAAACCCGTCGTTCAACCAGCCCCCGCTGCTGACGACGCAGGTGACGTCCACCGGTCTGACGACCATCGTGGGCGCCGCCGGCCTGCCCAAGACCGTCTCCAAGCAGACCGTCATACTCACCTATCAACCTCAACAGTTTTCTTTACAAGTATGTACTCTACTGCAAATGCCTACGAAGTGTGTCCGACAAAAGATACCATCAAAAATTTCCACATGTTTCTTTGTAGCGTGTGGGTAGGCCTCCCACAAGGTGGACCGACGACCTGGTTGAAGGTCGCGGGAATCCGCTGGATGCGGGCAGCGCTAGACCGGTCATTGTGGTGAACCTTAGGTGAGGCCTATGTCCAGCAATGGACGTCTTTCCGCTAAGATGATGATGATGATAATACATACATCGGCTTTTGGTGAGGTGTGTGAGGTTATAGAACTGCCGGCTTGTAGTGAAGGACAAGTCATCAGAAGATGGTGTACCTAATAGGTATTGACAATGAGGAAAAAAGGTGCGTTGCTTTCGCCGTAACAGTTCGCATCATCCTCGACGTACACTTTATCATCATTCTTACAGGTACACTTTATTACAAGTTTGAGCTAAAAAGCGCTCGGTACTTATATTTTCCGATGGAACTAAAGCCGATAAACGGTCAACTGGTTCTCTAAATCCTAGAAATCTGTCTGTTGTTGCAAAGGGTAGAAAAATCACTTAGAAATAAAACTCTTTTGTTTTAGGATGGACGATCTAAAGGCAGTCGAGGTAGTGAGCAGGGCACCCGCGTCTCCGCTCCCCGCTCGCAACCCGACCCTCAGAGACTCCCGGGGAAGTACACCTTCCAGACCACCCAACTGCCCAGGCCTCAATACCCGGCTGTCAAAAATATTGACGCTAAATCCAATAAACAGGTAACTAGCTAACAGGTACTAGGCCTACGTGGTTTTATTGTGTTTGTAGGTAGTTCAAAAAATTGAGCTGTCGCTGTGATTTGGTGCGCCCAGATGCCTCGCATACCCGAGCACTCACATTATGATAAAGTCTATTTTAATAATACAGCGTGTAACGGAAAGGGTATATCTATCCGAAAGGGGTGAAAAGTGTATCTGCTATAGAAACGATATTCAAGATTTCAGCTTAAAATAATTTTGCAAAAAGTTCATACCAAAATATTAAATTTGGTAAGTTTATTGATTTCCCGTAATAATAAACGTGTAACCGCACTACGAGTGTCATTATCTTTTTCACGTCACTTGTTGCTAGTGATGCCGAAATGTAAATTTGACATGTTTGGTATTTTGTTTTCATGTATTGGAATGTCTCATATTTCTGTAACGTGTAGATATAGGATTTTAAACCGTTGCCGTCTTGTTCGTTATCATCCAAAGAAGCCGTGCACTTCGTATGTATATACCCTTTCCGTTACACCCTGTAGAACTGCGGTGGCAAAAAAGCGTACGGCCTGCCTGATGTTAAGCAGTTACCGTAGCCTATAGGTGGGCTTTCGGCTCTCTCACTCATCGTACGAAACGCAGCTGTAATAGCTGATTTACGCCGATCTTCCGTGAGAGGGTGGTACTACCCCGGTCGAGCCAGCCCGTTTATGAGCTGCAGTCAATTGGCTACAGTTTGGCTCTACCACCTTGTCTATGCGTTCCGACGTCAAAACTGAGTGCTCGAAAAGACGGAAGTAAATGTCCACGATCATTCCGCGATAATAACATTTATATAGAGCAACCATCTATTCATATTATTGCTTCAGAAACAAGTAAACATTCAAAGCAACTCCGGAATGATCACTATGACAACATATCTTTCATTTACAGTTTTTGAAGACACAAAAAATTCTCTGAATTATGTAAGAGTCTGCGCTTCGAACAAGCAATAATATACTCTAAAGTGTAAACACAAAAGCTTATTACACCGTGAACGAGGAAATGGGTCACAAGTGGTCTATTTCAGTGGTGTCGTATTGGAAGCCGGCCGTCGTATGACGAAAATATCTTTGGTGCACTGTGCATCTAGCGCAGGGCCGCACATGATATTAAACATTCGCGGATTTTTCATAAACTTTTATTAATAAAAGCAGTGGTAGCCGATTGGTTAAGCACGCGTCTTGCGGGCTTAAGGTCCTGGGTTCAAACCCTGGCTCACACCACTGGATTTTTGCGTGGTGGATTTAGGCCTGAATCCCCCTCGCATTGAGGGGAGGCCCGTGCCCAGCAGTGGGACGTTTAAAGGGCTAAATTATTATTATTATTATTAATCGTCACTGTATACTAAACTCTTTTCGCGTGGTTTTCTTTATTACTCTCATTCATTTGTTGGTATTTTTTACCCGCCGCGTCTGCACATGGGAAGATGATTTATTAATTTATTATCATACATTAAAGACGAATTTAATTAAATCAGGTAGAATCTTTAAAATGTAGTGGAAAAATTGCATTATGTGTTAGATTATTACAACATTATTATCAGTGCATAACGCGTAATAATTCTATGCAGTAGGTAACCGAGATATGAAATTAAACCTGCATTTCAGCAATAAGATGTGTCTGAGTACTTTAAGAAGAACTTGCTATCATTTTAACCGACATACCTGCTTACTTATTTAAAAACTGAAAATGTTGTGTCACTATTAAATTTACAAACATTCTTCTTCTACAACAACAAACTCGCTCACATTTCTCACATAACTGAAATAGTGAACACACATGCATACATAATAGCATTTTGCAATGGATCGCATTAATTAAAAAGCGAATTAATTGTTGAGGCATTTTCCCCTCGTCGTAGACCGTGACTCGACGTGCGCTCCCAACAAAACTAAATTAATTTTTAAATTAAGAATTGATCATAAATTAGACTTGTCTAACTAGCTAGTGTTATTAAATTTGAAAGTGAGTAAGTAGTATGTCTTGAGATTTATCGCGAGTAGTAAACTGTCGTGTGTAGGGAATTCGTTTATTTTTAAAGCCATACATCGTTTAACTACGGGTCATTTGGCCGTGTTTAGCGTAACGTGAAGGGTTCGCCCCTTGGGTCCATTCAGAGCTATGCACTTTGGATAGGAAGTCGACATGGTCAATATGTTTACGTGCAAAATTAGTGAAAGTGAAGTGAAAGTTTTTTCTAATCGGTGTATTTTTCACCAGGTGGTAAATAATACGAGGAAGGCGGGTGTAACAGACGGATGGAGAGAAGGTAATAATACATATTCTTATTAGTTAATATTTTGCAAAGCCCAAGGGACTAGTACCTAACAAAATTACGATAACACTGCCGTCAAACTGTTGCACTTTGGCAGAAGAACAATATTATAACATTGTGTAACATCTTGATAATAATAAACTAATTTTAAAAAATATCCTATTAGAATGTTTCCATGACATCTGCAAACTAAACTTGACTAAAACCCGTATTAGATATCCGACATTTAGGGGCCTTCACCCTAAGCCAGACAGTTAAGAATATTAAGAGTAGTGACTCCTTTCCAGAGTTAAAGAGTTAGGGGCCCTTAATATCGGATAGTATTATACGGGTATTGACCAACTGTATGTCCCTTCCCGCGGTCTAAATATGAGCAAGACAGAAACACTTCTACTTTTCCTACTTTCGTTTGGTCGTGATTTGAAAACCGAATTAGCATCAATATGAGGTCATTAAACCTTGCGTATTACCAGGTGCTGGTTCCGCAGTGTCCAGTGACTCGGGCGTGTGGACGGGCGGGGAGGGGGCCGGCGGGGAGGGCTCGCCGCGCGCGCGCCGCCGCCCGCGCAACCTGGAAATGGTGATGAAGAACGCGCACAGCTTCCATCTCAAAGAGCTGCAAGACGCCGATCTTGATATCATGGGTAGGTGATCGAAATCAACGCTTTAACGGTCTTACGGTAGTTGAACAAATGGACAACTCCCATCACAGCTCCTGCATCCGGCTCCATCTTCCATCAAGATCTGATAAAGCAGGTACACAGATCTGATAAAGTAGGTACAATAAGTGCAGTAATTTGCCGCCAAGTCGCTTAGCCATTGAACTGCCACTATAGCGTTTTGCTATTGTGAACGACCTTCTGATTAGTCGCTTGGTCGGTCCTGACCGATCGAGGGTCGATTACAATATCAAAACGCTACAGTGGCAGTTCAATGGCTAAGCGACTCGGCGCCCAGATGTCGCTTGATTGGATTGGCCTGTTGTTATTTGTCACTTCACTTCTGTCAGTGGCTTTCCAATGCTTACGCCAAAGTGGCACCAGCCTGCGGGAATTTTTGCCCTCATTGTGGAAGGTAGTCTGACCGCGTGGTATTACTGCAACCAATGTGGCGCATTTGACGTCAATTCAAAACTTCTTATCCTCGCTACCACAATCTTCAAGAAAAGAATAGGTCAATTAGCTATTGACCTTTTGACTGGATTTACATAACAGCAATTAAAGTGCGACATTTCCAACACGTGAGGTCAACATCGGTGGGCTGAGGTACACCACCACCCCACGACCCCGCCCACTGTAATCACCACTACTCTATTAAGTCGACACGCGACCAACTAATTTACATCTTCCAGTTTAATGTTTACCACAACATTCTTTTCAGACGAGGCACTAGTGACCGGCCACGCAGTAATCCCACTTCCAAAGCTACCGAGCTCATTTGACGACGAACTGTCACCGGAGTACGACGTGTCTCCCGTCCCAACGTACAAGCCACCTTCACCAATACTGCCGAAGCCGTCGCCGGTGGCGGAGACTGCGCGGCAGAACTCGCCGATGTCCACTTTGGAGCGGTACAGGAATAGGAATCGGCCGACTCTGATACAAACCAATTTGGATGAGGAGAAGTTTGTGCTGGATAGAGCGCAGCCTGAGAAGTTGAACAAACAGGTGATGATTGAGGATTGTTTTTCTAGGAAAATAGGCAGTGGGCTCTATGAATTTCTTGCAATATTAGCACAGTCGAAAATTCAGAACATACAAAGCTGGTAAGAACAATGAGAGTAGGAAGCTCAGCACCTGTGACTTGACAAACTTTGGGAAATATAATTTTTTGACCTCTTCTTTTTTAAAATCAGGAGACAGACAGGGAGAAAGTTCGGTGACCCACATCCGAGTCTTCTCGCAATCACAGTCCTGGCACCACTTGTGAGACCCAAGTTCAAAATCTAAATGGTCCATATGTTTATCTGAACATGTGCGTTAGTAATTTGCTCCAGTTAATTCTACCCGTGTCAGACTCAAAGATTCTAAGGACACCTAAGTTAAGCGCAAATGCTTTTACAAATCTAATTTTGCTTCTAGAACTCATTTGTGAAGTCGTCAAGCGGTGTAGTGTCTCCGACTACGGTGAACTCCAGCAAGGAATCCAGTCCATCGTGCAAGAGTGAGGAGAGCCACTTCGGGAACAGCAGCGCCTGGCAGAGCCACGCTGCTGGGGAGGCTATGGCTACAAGGTGACTAAGCTTGTTATACGATCCTGAATTCTCATCACCGGCTCCTTTCCTTGATAGGATTCTTAAGAAATTGAATTTTTCCTCGACAGCTAGTTCTGTTCTGAGGTATTATGAAGGTTTCACATAGGGGTAACATATAGGGGGGTAAAAGACCCGCTGCAAGCAAGCATTTTTTCCCTTGATGGCATGTATTGTTTGTATCCCCAGGTCACAAGACGACGTGTCCCTAGCGCTGAGCGTATCCAGTTGCGAGGACGAGAAGTCCAAGTTGGAGAGCAAGGAGACGCCGAAGGCTCCCGAGCCGGAGATCCCGAAGAAGACCATCGTGATCATGGACGACCCGCCGGTGCCACATCCATTGCTGATGAAGTCGCTCACGCTGAGCCAGCATGACTCGTTACGTGGAACTATGATGGGTGAGTAACAAAGGTACTTAGAAAAACGAATGAAAATGTTTCAATAGTCAACAGATCAGCTATGGAATTTACTGTCATTCCAGGTTTCGCAATAGATTCATTTTGTAAAATTGTAGTATTCGCTACATAAGTATAAGAAGCACGGGTCATGAAGTAATAGTGAGATAGTTTTAACTGAAGTATGCATGAACCGTAAAGACATTCTCTTTCCTGAGAAAGAAAGTCGAACGAAGCAGACGCAAAGGTTTGCTTAAAACAGCTGGACCATCGGCGGATATGTTACTGATAGTCGATGTATTTTATGAAAACAGCAACCAATATCGTGCAAATGTTGCGTGCCGACAGTTCAACAATCATCTAGTAGAAATTCGAGGCCAGCTTAACACGATCAGCGACTTGTAGATAACTTCTGATCGCAATTCTGTTTCAGGCTCAATGACAAGTTCAAACTACAGCACAACAAGCACATGCACGAACCTGAGCGGCGACCACCACACTCTAACTCTCACCCTCGAGGAATCCAAGTTTGACATGTCAGCGTTAGAAACATCCACCCAAAGCATGCTGGATGATGAAACGTCACCGGCAGATAGCCTCATATCATCCACCAGTAATAGTGATTCCAACAATGAGATGCAAGTTGAAAGGGATGTTCTGACGATATCGAGTGCGTATCAGACGGCTAATAATACGAAGACTCGGTCGCCGGAGCCGATGGTTAAGGATAAGGATGGAGTGGACGGTGAGGCTTTGCAGCCTGTTAAGGAGGTCATGTAAGTGGTATTGATGATTTATTTATGGATTCAAGACAATTCAGATTTTCCCTGGATAAAAGCCATCCTCATTTGTTTCAACGTCTTCGATGAAAACTATTATAGATCCTGACTGATCTGACTGATAGCTTTGACAGTAGGTATATACTCTGGCGCCTCTTAGAAAACATTTCCAGCATAAGCTGAGCTCTCTTTATCACGGGTGTCGATAACTATGAGAGCTGAACTTATCTTGGAAATGTTCCCTGAGAGAGGTACCGACCGTACGTATAAGGTGAACCAACAATGTAATGAAGACTGGTGGCGCAACTCCTCAAAATATGGCATTAACGAATGCTGACACCACTTTAAAGCGCCACCTTTGCTCTATCAGTTGCTGATACAGGATTTCGTTCAGGTGGGGGGGGGGCGATTTTACGTGTGCTCCGGTTGTGAGTCTTGTGAGGCGGGGTGCAACTGCTTTGGTCAATCAATTACACCCTGTGGCATATTGGCGAAGCAAGATTATCAATAATGAAGTGCAATGTTGCCAACAGTGAGTCGGCGAGGAAGGAAGTCGAGGAATGTACCAAGAACCGCAGCCCCGAGTCGCCGGGCACGCCCACACACGCATCTGGCTCACTGTCCCTCTCCGACGGACGGGACTACTTCGACGATGAGATCGCAGACCAGCCAGCACTACTGTTCAGGAGTAAGTAACTTTGGGGTAACGACAAAAAAATTAACTTATACCTGCGGCACGTTATGATGGCCGGTTTGACATGTGGGAGGGGGAAAGGATGAACCTTATTATAACGGAATAAAATTCATTTTCGCATTCATTTTTTGACATTCTTATTTTTAAAACGGCCAGTCTTATTCCGTTATAATAAGGTTCATTTTCTTCCCACATGTCAAACCTGCCATCGTAAAATGCCGCTACTGTAGATAAATAAATAATCAGTTTTGTCCGAGCCTGTATCAGCATTTATATCGACCAGACAAAACGCGAGATAAATCGATTTTGTCTCATTCACTCCTATGCATTAAGAAAAGGAGAGAGCGACTAATTGGTGTGACATAATGCGGGACAAAAGTATTGTCGTGGCGCGTATGCTAGCCCCACTGGTCGAGGTATTTGGGTTGCCTAGTCAATAGGAAAGTCATGAGCATTTTAGCTCTCCAAACTAGAGTACCTACTAATGTAAATTTCACTAATTGTCCCGTTAATTCCACTAGAAAACGCCGACGGCAGTTTATCTAGTAAAGCCACAGAGTCCGAAGCTAGTAAACAACTGAGGAGGTCCCGGGAACGTATCACATCCAGCCCATTGGTTCAGAGGAATCGGAAATGTAAGTTTAACATCTTTATAAAATAAAAATCTAATTCTGTGCCGTATTTAGCAAATTACTGATATCCCTGATGACTTAAAAAAAATACTAAGCTGTACCTATTTAACTGGTTATAAATTCGGAAAAAATCTCATAAGCCATTTACTATGACCACATTTAAAAAATATAAATTTATCTTTTTTTTTTGACATTACATCTCTAGTACCTATTTCAAAATCAGTTTATAAAACTAAGGGTCTAATCTAGTTTCACTAATTTAAAGAAAGTAACCTTTAGTAACTTTTAGTAAAAAAAAAAATAAGTCGGTAGGACATAGGTAGCCTCAATCATAGCCTAGGTACATACCTACATCTTAACCTTCAAGCTGAATATTTTTGCTGGTCTGTGGTCTGTCTGCTTATTTTTTTTATCTGTGGCTTTGGTTTGGCGGGAGAAATAGTTTTGTTAGGTTTTTTTTATTTAAATAATTACTTAACTTAAGTAATTATTTAAATAAAAAAAACCTTAAGTACCTATAATACCTAGGTTTTAGATTCAGATATCGAAATAAAATCGCTTAAAATTTTGGAATTAGCCGACCTAAATCGTAATATCCATCGTAGTGTGCGGGTTGCGCAACGGCGGCGCGGACCGCACGCCGTCACTGGACACGCTGTCCAGCCTCGCTTCCGACGACCTCATGATGGACAACGACCTCGCGCAGTCCGTCACCAGCCTGCAGAGCGTCGACGATTACATCGAGAGGTACGACTCCTTGATATTGGTCCTCTTCTTATCGTATGGTTCACCAATCTGTCAGAAAGACGCTCAGTTCAAATGCTATTAAATGGTCACCCATGTCCGACTAACCTTGCCAAGCGTTGCTTAACCTTCGATCGTTTGCTAGGTACTCCACCAAAGCCATTTAGGCGCCAGGCAAATGTGACGTCACCCACACACCAAGGCGGTGGCGGTGTGCGGGCGGAAAGTGGGCGGGGAAGCCGCATTCCTTCCGAGCGCCTAGTTGGCTTGGTGGAGTAGTACCGATCAGTGATTGCAGCTGACTATGAGGGCCTCAAATATTGGTGCTTATTTTGATCGTAACGCATGAGCAAGATAGAAATACTTTTAGATGTGTCAAATTTAGTTTAGTCGTAATTTGTAGCTAACATAATAATCACTCACCTACTTATCATAAACTCACATCTGATCATACTGATACACTCGACATGGGTGCAATATGTGGGAATACTTTTGGTTGTATGAAGAACGCGACAACATATATTTTTCATACATTTTAAGGTATTTGGGTGCCGAATACTGTCATTATCTTACAAACATGTGTAGATAACACGTCTTGTAATGTGAATGCAGCGTAAGAATACTTAGCAAGTACTATCTTACCACCCATTTTTGGTTATATAGGCTGGACAGTTCACTCCGTAGCGGCCTCAACTCTCTCGACGAGAGGCAGCTCCGGCAAGAGCTGTCGTCGTCCAAGACAGCGGTGCGCCAGTGGAGCCAACTGCTGGAGCAGAACAACCTGCTGGACCTGCAGTTGGCAGCCATGGCGCAGGGGAAGAGCGCACCCGACTCACTTACTGCTAGCAACAACAGTCTTACCAACATTGGGTAAGTGGACCTATAATATTTTTAGGTTCGTCGTGATGAATCTACAACTACAAGGGTTTTCTGAAGCTACATAAAAATAGTCAAAATTCAAAAAGATCAGTTATTTCCTAAGGACCGTCCGTCAGTAGATCAGGTACTTCAACTTCAGCAGACTCCATTAGCTCAAAGTGTGAATTATTTTGGCTTTATAGAATATATGCGGTAGAAGGTACCTACGTGTTTCATATTTATCAGTTATTTCAGAACTTTAAACCAGATGGCAATGATTTTTTGCAAGTATATAATTATTAAGATGATTAAAAATGGAATGACAACAAAAACCAGATGTTCAATAGTTTAATTTATCGCAAGGCATTCAACTTATAATGTTGCAATGCTCTCACAAAAGGCGAAAAATTATGAAGGCTGTAATATTGAATAGTTAATTCATACCCTCTGGTTGGGTTGAAGTTGTTCAAAAGTATTACAACAAAGCTATTCACTGGCTATATAAAAACCTTGCGAGCACGTCCAGTTGCCTTTTCAGTGCGGTCTCCCAATTTTATAACGAGGTCTGTTTTAATTGAAAGAAGAAAAACGAAGACAAAAAATAACTGAGATGTCAATGCGGAACAAATGGTGGGAAGGCAGCCATTTACTAGGGACCTAATTAAAATAGGTAAAAAAAACATAGGTAAAGTAGGTAGGTACCTATAGAAAGTTACCATTATGCCGTAATAGTTACCTAAAAAGATTTTCACGTTCCTTATAAACAAGTTCTAGTAACCTATACCTACCACGTGTCCGATTTATTATCACTTGGATTCTTTGAAGTGTGCTTATATCGTAAGTAGAACTTACCCTAAATAATGATTATGTAAAACAATTTTTATTATTATTAGATACCAAAAAACTAGAAATATGTAGGACTAATAGGTACGTCTTATAAGTAGACGAATCCTCTGCCTGTGTTACACGTGCTGCATAAATTACCATAAAAACCACAAACTGATTGAAACAATTTGATATAGCATTGGATTTTTATGATTCGAGGAATCAGATTACCTACGATTTTGTTTATGACTATACCATGAAGCTATGATGCTGCATTGTTCGTGCCCGAGCCCCTGAAACAATCGAACAAAAGGTGCTGTTGACAGCGATAGCTATACAAAGGACGTATCTAAGAATCGCAGAACAAACAAATGATGCTACTTCAGACCTATATTAAAATCCATTTATCAAGATATACAGCTGATTTGATTGACATCTACCGAGAACCCAATCAAGATGAATGAAACAGAACCGTGCGCTATTTATAAATCGATGATAGTCGCTTCATCATACAGAACATAACATACAGACGATTTGGTGAGCAATAAACACAAATTTAATCAGTTTGGGATTAGGCCCGTCACACGTAAGTTAGGATCAACGGTCGATCAAATGGTGTCCAACGATGAAGCCTAGTTTTTACCCTCAACGAGTATCAAATCAGTTCCCACGAGCTACAGTGCTATTCTGAACGACAAACCCATTTCAAACCTGACACACAAAACAGAATTTTGTATTGAAATTTCACATTTCACCAGTAGTTTTATTCCACAGATGTTTGTCATTACAGAATAGCTATAGCTATACAAAAGAATAGGGACACCATGTTCCTGCTTATCTCAAAACAAATTCGCAATCTCAAAGACAATACGCGGATGATACTTATACATTACGTGATCTCCAAAGTAATTGCTTAGATCTCTGATAACATCCACATAATATATTTTAATGTTGGTACCATACCTACTTACTTTTGGACAAATTGATCCAAATGTCAAAGATAGTTGGTAGCAATTATTTGGAGTGAGCGTGTTCCGACTACAATTTTGTTAATTGCCAAATGACTTTGCTTGAAACGATTTGTTTCCTACGCATTAACATTTAAAGGATAAGGCCGTACAAATTGCAGAGTAGATGTTATAATAGGCGTGACAGCGTGTTCTAAATACCAGAGCCCGGGTTTACGTGATCGTTCTCTAATACCATTATAGAAGGTTGTTACACCGGTTAAGCTACTGTGCAAGAAATAAGTACAGCTACGTGTAATAACTTAATGCTTTACCTTCTCATGATGACAGTCAAAAGACGTCCACTGTTGGACATAGGTTTCGGCCAACTGACAGCGACCGGTCCTGTGCTGTATGCTTGATAGACATACTTCAGTTATTTTATCTAATGTAAACAAAAGCTCTATATTATATAGGTAGTGAAAATAGAACAAGATATAAAAAGCTTCACTTGCGTACCCCCGCTTTAAATTTGTTTAAACCGACTACTGCATCTAAAGATAAAGGTACCTATTTGCACAAGTGTTAGAAGAAATTAAAACAATGCCAAAGAACCGTACCAGTTCCAATTATCAGATTAATTGTGTGGGTATATGCTTGACCTCCATGCGCTCGCGCCGTTGCACGACGCCACAATAGCTTTTTTATATAACAATGGGAACATGCTTCCTTGCGTCTTGCAGCTGGGGCCCAATTGTACCTTTAGATCCTTTGTGTACCATTCATCAACCACTTGGGTATAAGTTGGGTACAAGTGTTGTAGATTTCGGTTCTAAAATTTACCGACTTTAAGAACTTGTTTCCCAATTATTAAACAACGCAATCGATACTTAACTCTCCGATCGTAAAAACTAAACTCCATTATAAAACGCCATACTGTAGATCGTTTCGTAAGAATTTCGCGGTGCAGCCATTGATTTTCAAGGTGGATTTTACGGGCGAGCTTTGTGTGTCGAAAGGTCCTTGCTCCATGAGGTAATCAGATAAAGCGGCGCAGCTGGCTCGGGGCTTCGGTTCATCTCGCCGCGTGCGGAGGCATGCCGCAGCGGGCACCGGCCGATCGGATGTTAGTCTGTAACTCGTCGCGCACGCGGACGTACGTAGCTGGCACGCAGCACGCTGCACGACCACAACACGTGCCGGCATCACACGATCCGATCGAGATTATTGTCTTCCGATATCGAACTCGCGGGTCACTGAACGATCGAATCGAAACAACCGATCTAGTGCGGCTGCGGTTGATCGCAATTCTGCTCTTGTTTACGTTACATTTAAATAGAAAAAGAAACCTAAATTGTGAATCAACATAGTGTTCCTAATGGATTGAGTTTTGCATGAATAGTGGAGTACCCAGGTAATACTGATAATCTAATTACCTATGAGGAATACCTACGCAGTAGTTGCATAGAACGAATTGCCGGTTTTAAAAATGGCGTCAAACTACATAAACATTCCGAAACAATAAGGAACATATTTAGCTCCTGTCAGTTTCAATCTCTTCGCACTTGGGTATTGACCTAGCAATTAACTGCAAGTATTATCAGTTGTACTGCTCTGTCAACGAAGGATGCATAGCATTTCCTTTGTCAATCAAGTCGATAATGCTCTTGTTGGACAACAACTGATAAGTGAGCGATATAACTTGTTCACGGAATCCTTAGTTTGCAAGCAATTTATGAAATTTCTGTTAGCAGAATCCATTACGATTTCAATGATAAATAATGGAATTCACTTTTACAAGTACGCATTTACGTGACATTATTATGTATTAGGCTTTTCACAATATATTTTTGTAATTTGCTAAGCAAGTTGATGTAAATTGCGTACAGCAAAATATAACGTTCGATGTTTTTATACAATTCAAAGGCGAATTCCCACCCCTTTGCATATTTTAACACAGTGCGAAAGGTCATGAGCTGTTTATACATTATATTGAAGAGGGTAACTTACCCTCTGCACGTGTACTGAGGATAAGTAAAGAGGTAAAAGTACCTACTTCACATGCTATGCTATAGAATTGTGTGTGATATCTACACAAGGAATATGTGGATTCCGGGATGACGTCAGATAACCAGTAATTTCACCTCTCGGCTAAATTCAAACCCCTTATAGCTCTTATAGGTACTCATAATATTAAACTGCTGTATAATGATTGCGACTGCTATGGAGCAACAGAACTAAGTAAGCATAATTCTAGCTGAATAGATTATACTGTTAATTAGGTAATTATTAATATATAGAAAGAGCCTGACATTGGGAAAGTATATGGAATAATAATTTATATAAAGGTCGTGTCGTTTCTTATCAGCATACAAACCTAGTTACCTAGTAGAAAAAAACTGTCTAGCTTTTGGAATCGACGAAATAATCAATGAAATATTGAATGTAGATTATCATGAATTACTTTAAAACTGCAGCAGATACCTAAATACCTCGGATAAAAGTATTTTTACATTTACCCTCAATATTATGATGGATGTACCCTACCTTATCACTGACACAAGATGCTGATAACCGAAGTGCGGTGACTAATTTATTGGCATGGTTCCATCACTCGTACAATTTTAATATATTGATATTAGTATTTCAGGCATCTTCTATTTCACTTAACACATTGTGCCGTAAAGTTGATTTAGGTTTATTTACCAGTAGCATTGCTAGTCTTAAAAAGACCCTATAATGTTTTATTTGAAGTGTGATGTCTACTGTTTCGATATTCTTGCTTGTCTATCACGAGTATCATATTGTTTATGTAACTTCTATCTCATTAGTTTTCACTGGCATTTGCTAAGTTTCTCGATTCTTACTGTAAATTTCTAGTTATAGTATATCTGTCTACCACAACCTGTTAACTTCATTCTACCCAATTTTCTGCTATATGCAAAAGCTCATAATTGGCCTTACTCCTTATTGTTCTCGTTCTTCTATTGTCTAGCTGTAAGCTTTCCAAAAAGTATAAAATAAAATCACCCATTAACTCAATATTACTATTACCGGTTAGGTACTGGTATTAGTTAAGTATTTTCTTTTTATAGGTTCTAACTATTAATTGCAGACACCTTCATTTTAGTTATGATAATAAAGCAGGATATTAAACTAAGACGATCGTTCCTAATGTCTACAGTTTATGGGTCTAATATCTGGTGAGCAGTAAAATAAATGACACGATTAATTATCTGGGCACAAAGTAGGAAAATTCAGATTTAGCTTCTTTTCATACAAGTACAATTACTTTATTATTATGTATTAAGGTATAATAATCGATGGCCCCGTGGCGGACGCGGTGGCAATCTTTTGATCAATAATAATTTCTTCGTCTAGATACTATCAATCGCTTGTACCGGATGTACAATCAGCGTTCATATAAGTGTTTTAGCACGTTAAATGTACTGTATAGATACTGTACGCATGTAACTGAAATATAGAAATGTCGCCTAATCTCGACCTAAATGTACCTATAGGAACAACGATGATTATAACTTAATGACAGGCTAAACTGTAACCAATACTAGATCGTTCTATTGTTTGTTGAAAATAGTGATCAACGATTGAATTATAGGCAGTTCCGTGTCCCATTGTTGTCCAAATTCCGTTGCCATAGTAACATTGAATAGCTTTTGCTCACGACTTTTGTGCTTTTAGTACCTGGGCTCGCTTCACTGCCCGCCGGAGCTCTGTAAAACTTAAAAGCAACGTTAATTAACTGTAATGTGAGAGTTTAAGTAAAATGTGATAGTGTTGGGGACCTGTGAGTCTATTATAATAAGTACTAAAGTCTCGGAACTCTCTCGCACTAAAGACACCGACAATGTTTCACTGACATAAAAGTGGAGTTTATGCTGGCATCAGAATAATACATTAGTTATACTTTATAGAGGCGTTCGTAGCAAATTACTGCTTTTAAAGTATATGACATAAGTAATTCATGCTTCACATATTTACAAAGCATTCTTTGAGTTTTTTACTTAATAAAACGGTTTCGAGTTTAATATTCCAAGAATTCCAAGGCTTTTGTTCAAGTATGTATTACTTATCAACTTTTACATAAATCGAACTAGTTTGAAAGTGGTTTTTAAACTGTAAATAGGTTATATTTAAACAGACAGGCCCTTCAGTGTAAAAAACTGGATAAAGGTTACCCTTTGTGGTAAAAGCTTCCAAGCAAAAATCTGTCAAACTTAGTACGACTTTGTATCTTGTATGTGAGATATTTTGTTAAACGCTACTTCTTTATGCCATAGAATTACCGCAACTTTAATAATGTAGGCAACTTGCGCATCAATCCATTCACATCATGCTTGGAGTCATTCATATTACATTAGGATTTCACAGGTCGACTTCAGACCCATCTCTGACCGCACGCTGAATTACCCATTAGCTTTGTATGATTCTCACTTTCTAAGTGTTAAAAACATAATACACAATGTAATTTTTGATGTATGTAATACGTAATCCACTTTCAAAAAAATTTCAGACTGTATTTCTATACCTACTACCTTCGCATTCGCGCTTCAGGTAAATCAAAAAGAATAATCTCTTTGCACGTTTTATTTTCTAATTACTAGAGGTGTAGGTATTAAAATAATTTAATTGGAATTTATACATAACAAAATATTTAAAATCAGGCACATTATTTAACCAATCTCGAGTTTCTCTCATTTCCTGTGGTAATAACTAATTCGAATTGCCTAATTTAGATTAATCGCAAATAAAAAAATCCTTAAAACCGACACTTGGCGAGGTCATGAGAAAAGATTAGTTGGGATTTTCGCAAGATTAAGCTCGGCTGCCGGTGAAAAATCCATTAGATTTATGCAATCGATTGTCGAAGCAAATCAGCGGTAAATATCGATGATATTGCAAAAGAAACAACCATAATGTTGTGCAATATAGACTGCCCAAAACATTGTGTCCATTAGGCTATTAAGTCCTTACTAGTTAGGTACTCACCACCTGTCACGTTGGGTTCTGACTATCTGGTGAAACGTGGGCTTTGAGTTGGTCAATACCTCCTCAATGTGGTGGTGTATGGCCACTCAAGCCTCTGACTACCCCCGAATGGGGATAAAAGTCGTGACGTTACATTTCATTTCATTTTTTAGTTAGGTACTTATAGAGATTATAGCCAATTTTAAACAGCATCTCGATCAGTGCAACTCCACCATAACTTTAAATTTGGGGGTTACTAGGTATATACTTAGATACCTATCAACGTACCCACTTATCACAAAAGTATTTCTTGTTAGCCTGCTGACCACACAATAAATGCACCGATATTGCGTAGACTGTATCTGAAGCTATAAAAACGATATAACCTTTCGTAGTTAGGTATTTTTTACTTGCAATCCAAAGCTCGATCGGCAAAGTGTTACAATCATCATTACGAGATTGCTATCGTTTTAAACACCATGTTTGAAGGTTTCGTAACTCACAGGCGTTCTGAGTGACACGTTATTACATAGCTGTAACAAAGTGACCACTAACCAAAGACATTACCAAGACGAGGGAGACACGTGACTGTGCAAAATAGTTTGTCTTACTAAATAGAGTCCATGGACACATTACGACTCAGTCGCTCGCGGAAAATAACGTTGTAAGCAGGCGGTATTGCCAAATATGGCTCATCTTGATTTATGCTTTCTTATGTATTTAATAAGTGAATTGTCGAATTGCAAGTGCGATAACAGATGTGTGAATTTCGCTGCATGTAGCGCTGAGCACAAGTTTTGTGATTGCGATCATGTTAGAAGGTATCATATCTGCTAAAAGAGTACATCAATGCTACTAACGGTGCCCAGTTTCCCACCGGTACACTTGTTTTCATATACATGCTTAGTACCGGTATAATGGCCAATATTTATAAATCATTTGCCGGTAATCATATTAATTACTTATAGCTGTAAGTCGAGCGGGTTAGCGTTTACTGACACTACGCCACGCCTATCACATTAAGCCTAGATGAGTAGGCTCACGGTCCGAAGGTATCATATTATACTTACATAGATAAAATTATACTTATTAAAAAAAAATACATTGTTCAGCCAACTGAAAAAGCTTAGCAGAACAGAATGTGATCAACCCAGTCAATATAAATTAGTTTAAATTGTGTAAAGAATCAAGTAACGAGACTTTCAGTTTATAAACAGTGAGAATAAAAAAGACACCTACTATTGTGTATCAGTGTATTAAGTGAATGGTGAAAAAATCTTGATTAGCGTGATGACTATGGAAAAGCCGAGTGTTCTGTTGGAGAAGGAGGCGCCAGTTAAAGGCATCGTGGCCCAAGTGGTCACTATGCTCAATGGCCAAGCACAGAGGTATGTAATTTTAATAGTTACTCTCGACATAGGTATCTAACTGCGCTAAAGAAAGACCAAAGAACTTACGTAGTCTCCGTTCACAGTTATTTTACCTCTGACGTTTCTCATTTTATTTTTGTGAAACGCAAAGTCGGCCTTTAAACTTGGGCTTTGAGACCATGAACTGTAGATTAGGCTTTATTCTACAGGCTACATGACTTATAAAAACCTAATATAGACTACATTTTTCAAAAATAAATAAATAAGGTAAATGTCAGAGGTAAAATAACTGTGAACGCACTGTAGGCTACTGGCCAGCTGTAGCTACCTGTACCTGTACCTGTGCTGTAGCTGTAGCTGTAGCTGTGGCTACTCAGCTGATAAAAGATGACACCTTAACTATGACATGATTAACATGAGATGATAACTTAAGTAATAGGTATACTTACCTACAAAGCCGCCAAGCTCAAATGGAACTGGGCTACCCATATCTGCCGCTTGCCAAACACCCATTGGGTTAAAATGATAACCGATTGGGTCCCACGATCAGCCAAACGGCATCGCGGCAGGCCCAGAAGGAGATGGAAGGATTGACCCAGTATTGCCATAAACAGGGAGGAGTGGAGGAAGCACAGGAAGACTGCCCAGCAATGGGGTGACACAGGTTGACAAAGAACCGGACAAGTGCGTGTCGGACTCGCACATAAAGGGTTCCGTACCACCGTAGAATAAAAACGTCAAAATTATCAAGTTTCTTGTATGGAGACCCCCTATATTTTTAAATGATATTCTATTTTTAGTATTTCTTGTTGTAGCGGCAGCAAACAGCAATACACATTTTGTGAAAATTTTAACTCTCTACCTATTACGGTTCGTGAGATACAGCCCGCTGACAGACAGATGGACAGGCTAGGCTTAGTAATAGGGTCCCGTTGGCACCCTTTGGGTTTGGAACCCTAAAAATGGACTTACTTATCTACATTTGGGTCACATGCTTTCCATTATTATTTGTATGACTGTCTTCATATCAGGATCACTGAACATTATGTAAACAAATGAAAAAGAATGGTATCGATCAAATTACGAAACTTTATTTTACAGTCACGTCTTGAAATAAAAGCGAACAAAATTAAACATTAAAGTTTAAAACTCACAAACAGTGCAAGCTTTCACCCTCAAATCGTTTAGTTAGTTCCTCATAACGGATAAATAAATGCAATTAACTTAAGCAGTGATGCAACTGGTTCAAATTGGTCGAGTCATTGACTTGGACGTTTTGACTGAGTTTTATAATTGGAGATGTACAGGATAATAGCTTTTTCATTTGTCGACTTAATTTCACTGGCTGATGGAGGGACAACACGCGATTTGAACCCATTTACTTCGGTAAACGTTTTTATAGGTGCTGTTAATTTAATGATCTAATACGCCTTGGTTGATAATGTTTCTAGCAAGCATAATAATCTAACTTATATCTCCCATTAGCAGAACAAAATAAGCTAGTATTCTATAGACATTTTTGCACTTATATAATTATTTCAAATTACGCTTATAAGCAACTTTTGCCGTAAGCTATAAGCGATATGAAATTGAGGCAAAAACGGTAGGTATCGATTAGTTCGCAAAAAGTGATGTTCTGAGAACCGCGTATTTAAAAAATAACGTTATTACATAAACGTACAGTGAATACGCATATAATTAAATATCATGGAACATTACATTATGTAATAAGATGGATAGCTTGTATGGTCGATGTCACACACGTTTTGCTACGACATAAATAATCGTAGGCGCACAAGTAAACAGAGTAACTTTCGAACGAGAAATGAAGTGATATAATAATGCAAAATAGCAATTAAGAACCTGAGTAACTTGTATGTTTAGATTTCAATATCTGTATAAGTACCTATCGAATTAATTAGCATAGACAGATACTATAAAGACAAATAAAAAATATAGACAAATGCTACCTATATATATATGGTATATCCTCTAGCTGTTTTTGTTAAAGATTTTAAAAAGCAAATTGATATTAAAAGTCGGACTCTCATGTAAAATTATCAAGGTTTTACGTGGGTTAAAGTTATGGTAAAACACCAGTATATAGTAGCTACGCTCACTAAACTTGGTATCCGGAGATACACAGACATTCAATGCACTTGAAACACTTGAGTTAACTCTTTAAGTATGTACCTATATCTTTATGTGTACCTTAAACGCAGGGTTGCAGGGAAAAGCATAGGTACCTATAGTCCGCGACAGCTCGAGATGACATTCGATAAACAATTATAATCGCCCACAAAATTATTAAATTAAATTATTCTGTTGCGTTGCGGGTCCTGCTAATTTGGATTCGGATTTTATTCTGCAAAAAGCTCATAACCCGAATGTCATCTCGACCTGTCGCGGACTATACATAAGAGAAGATATAGATAAATTTATCAAAGCACATGGGTAGGGAGTTACTAGGTATAATAAAACGATAAAATAATCTAACCTCTGAGCTCTGTTACCTAACATTCACCTAATTAGATACGCCCGTAGAAAAATTACAAGCTATCTTTAATCAAATGATCTGCTTGAATAACCTGATTGACAATCCATTAACCCAGACTCCGATAGATATTCACAATCTTCTATATTTGAAATCGTGAAAATTCTATATTCAAAATTTAATATCAGTAGCAGCGGCCTAATTAATTTCTCTGCTGCCATTATTTAACGTTTCCGTGCCGCGCCTTTTAATAAATGCAAAATTTATGAGCTTTAACTAATTTTAGGAAGTAGCAAAGCTTATTAATTACCTATGTTTTATAACGGCAATTGAGTAGACGTTGAACTGTAAAGTCAGATACTCTATGATACATTTTTAAATTAAGAATAGGTAATTTAAAAAATATTATAGTTTGCGTGTTCATCGGAGGAAATGCTGTAATATTAATGCTTACCTAACAAGCTTACAATTTCATTGCTAAATACAATATTTCCAATGTTTTCACAATACGAGAATAATGACCTAAATTAATATCAAACAATTGTTCATGCTGTGAAAACAAAACGTGCGATACCTACTTTAAAACGCATGACAACTCATTGTTGCAATAACTACGCAAATTACATCGATATCAATTAACACCGACCTCAGTAACCCGAGTGTGTGCTACCACATCGAGAAGGTACTATATCGTTCGTTGCGAATCGTATGCGCCTGCGGTCGTCTCGAGGCCACTACGCAGCTCCACGGATCATTGCCAATTTTGTACTTAATTAATACTCATGGCTTTGATGCTATTTATGGCAAAACTAGTAACCGTTACCTTGTTGACATCAGATCCGTTAAGCTAACTAGGTAAAATGCATCTTAGAAATTGGACATGATTAGAAAAAAATCACGAATGAAGCAGTAAAATACAAATAATGTATGTATAGGTATTCTAATGAGTTTCTTAACCGCTCAAGCCTCGATGATGCCTTATATGTACGGCATTAGGCAACGCTGAGGACGGACTAGTCACAATACACTTTATTTTCTAAAATAAATAAATATGTACAATCTAAAGAACATTTTTAGACAACGCTAATTACTCTATCCGTACTTATTAACAAGAATGGTATTGTTTTCACTAATGTGAACAACTGTGAGGCATGCGCGCCATATGGACACATCTATTGGTTAACATTTTCTTTTGTAACCGCATGTACCTATGTAGGTATTTAAGTAATTGCTAACCAATAATATTATGTAGGTAAACTATGTAAATAGATACCTCTGTCTTGGACATACTACGACCATTTATACGACTGCTTCATATCAACTCATCCACCATCCTCCGTTAAAATTTGGATTTAGGCATCAGTTACTTTTTACTAGATCATGACTAAATAGTAGGTTAGTGTACCTATATTTATAAAGGTAAGCTTTCCTTACAAACTTTAACGCTAGCCTTGCTTCGTCTCACCCAGCCTCCTACAGAGCGCAATATAGCAAATAATGGTCCATCGTAAAGAACGCTCTCGTGCCGGCGCTGCTATAAACATAATGAAAGTAATAATTAATTAAGTATACCCGGCTGCATATAAGCAAACTCGACCAAGTGAAGTCTATGCTTGGCCGATAAACTTCCGTAGGTGTTCTGTTAATCCAATAATCGCGTTTGAGGTCGTTCTACTTGTGGAGAATTTCTGGGTCAAAAATAATCCTAACCTAAACCACCCAGTTTGTTCTACCTAGACAGAACCACCTTTAGCCTGGGGATATGATTGATTAGCGCGTTCATTGGTCGTATCACAGAGTTTATCGACCAGTCAAAGGCCGTAATTAAAACTCAGTTGGTGAATTTTGCTTATATGCTACTCGGCGTTTACGAGCCCGTTACCCCTTGCCGTGCCACTTGGCTTCCGAATACTTCCGATGCTCGTAAGCCACGCATGATCACGCATTTTTTTAAACATTCCCCTTCCTATGTTTTGTTGAATATTTACATGCTTCTCTTTGCCTACATGAATAATTATTACGATTGTTGGAAATACATACGTTTGCGTTATTGCATTATTAACTTCATTACGATTTCCATAGCTGGTTAACATGTTGAAACTCTCTTCAAATAAAAAATTCTACAATAAGTTTCACGAATTTCATTATTACCGCCTACGTTCCAAAATTTCCATATTCATTATACCACTCTTACAGTTGTGATATATGAATCGGTATCATAGTTAAACTTGCGGCAGTTTTACAACAATTACGTTTCGGTTGGCCGCCATCGTCGCCAGGCCCGCGCAGACCGTGACCGACACACCGACGACTCCAGTCGGTTCCAGTACCGACCCTGCCATTTATATCTAGCGTATAGGCACGTGCTGATTGTAGATAAATTCTACTCGGCATGATAAAAAAATAAGATCGTGAATCATGTCGTCATTGAAGAACCGTTAGATGTGTTCCGTGTTACCAATCCACGCGTGGGTCGGGACTGGCCATACAAATGCAGGCATAATCATTAAATGTGGTTGCTAAGTTAAATCAGCTGAGCCGGTGGGTGATTATTGAACGGACGCACGCATGCGCCCTACGCACCCTTGCTGGGCGACGGCATCTGAGCCGGCGACCCCGTGCAAAACAAACAAACCCGCCGAGACATTGACACTGACCTAAAAGAATTTAATGGGTACCTCCGAAATTGAGCCGTCCAACGATATTCAGAGCAATTATTTTGTGTAACGTGTTGTGTTCGGTTGTATCTTGATTAATGTGACCCGGTGGTAACGGAGAGTGTATAATAATACAAAACAAACATAATCATGTGCAAAAGAAAGTGCTTGTGGTGCCGGTGCGGTCAGCGAGCGTGACGCCTGTGACGGAGCAGACATTAGAAGCGTTCGCTCGGTCTTCTCCTTTACCGACACACCTCGCTGCGTCATTCGCCATGCCTCCGTTGCCAAATTAGATGTCAGCGGCCTCACGCATTCATCTCGCGATGTTTCAGCACGATCACGGAAGGAACTACGGTAATATTGATGGTAATTGAGGACGTATCGGAACCGTGTCTTCGGCTCATAAGCTAAAGCCGGTCACAAATAGAGTGTGACAGAAGGAAAACAGCGCGATGGCAGCGTTCGGTTCGGCATGAATGGGTAGGGTCGACGCCGCGAGATCTGATTTTCCGGGCGAGCTGGTGCGGCGGCGGCGCCGATAGCGCGGGCCGCGCGCGGACTTCAGTTAGCCGCGTGCGTGCGCGCTGTGAAAGTCTCGCGCGACATGCGCTCCGTTTCGGCCACGTCGTCGCCGGGCACTACGGGGCCCGGCCAGCCTCACGCGCGCGGCGCCCGCCGCCTGAAGACCGACCTGCACGTCGCCGTGGCCGAGCCCGCCGCGCGCTCCGCCAGCCCCGCGCCCAGCCTGCGCAGCCAGCGGGCTAAACAATACAGGTGCCACCATATATTATGGAGACCGTGACGCTCGCGTGTGCACCGTGTTAATTCTAAGTTTAACCTACTTCAAATGCGACCGCAATGTTATTTTTTTAAATCAAGAGTGCCTTAAAATGTGATATAAAATTTAGGTATATCAATAATAATGCGACTTTTGGAAATTGAATTGTTTGATATCATATCTGGTTAAACATGTGTTATCTTACTACATCAAGTACTAGGTAGGTACCTATCATCCGAATTTTATGTGGTTTCAATATAATACTAATACAAGGTTAAGTACTTAATGTAATTATATAAGACACACCTCTAAATATAAATAGACCACGACCTAATAATTGTATTAGGTAAAAACTCCTAAAAGGAAATGTTTACCTGTTATTCAGTTCAGTTACCCAATGAGGTCGTATTCGTATATTACCACAACCACGTCAATTTATGAGCAATATGTTATTGTTTCGTGCACCGAAAGGCCAAGTGGCTAGTTCAGGCGAGCAACATCGCAAGGCCGATCGAGAGGCGACTGCAATTTAGGCTAACTCTATTCGCTACAGTCTCATACATAAATTAACAATAAACAAAACACAGGGTTACTCCCACAATAAACTTGTTGAACAAGGCTACCACAAATATTTTTGCCTCCAGATAATTTTACTATAAGTCAACTCGGTTTACTTGATAAATGATGGTACTTATAAGATATGTTATGCGTTGGAAGTTCTCGAAAATTACTGTCAAACCACCTGTTGGCTATGCATGTTTATGTAGTCAATGACGTTATAGATACCTACGTACGTGTTTTAACCTTTATGAAATTATTATCGCCGCATTTTGCCACTATCGACATGTTTCTAAGTCATAACAAGTTAGTCTTATAAAACATTCAGCTCTATTAGAATATAATTTATTGAACAGTCTTACCCATTGCGATGCAAATGAGATGAAATACAAATGTTTGTATCTCGAATACAAATGTTTGTTGTCTATCGAGTTTTCTATTGCTGCGTAAAGGCTACATCGCGTTTGTTTCGTTTTGTTTTGCATTACACGTACCTTTCTTACACGCTTCATTGGCTGATGATTTCGTAACCGGATGTTGGTTTTCTTTCCCAACAACGTCAATATTATTATATCAGTCTAACACGTCTGCAACACAATACTTCACAATAGTGAATGTTAATGTAGTATTCTCTGATACAAAATTGTTACTACTATTTCCAACTTTTTACATAATCCACGATATTTGAACCTATACGAGTTATTCCTACTGTCCATCTCCTTTTCTTCAATGTCTCTGGACCTTAGAAACAGCAAAAATCCTACCTGGCTACTAATATCTACTACTCGTCTAAAACTATCACCAGGTATTTCAATAGCCCCTTTCATTAACCATCAAACTTTTGTGTAGAGTCTATAAAGTACCCACACACCCAAGTTCAATAGACCTAATTCATATAACGTCACCAGCACTATCATTAATTACAACATTAATGAAGCTAGTATAAGCAGTTGTCACAACTGTGGCGCTCTATTTTCGCTAATTAATTTGTGTAGGTGGGCCCCGCTCACGCCCATCGCCATCACTGCCGAAATTGAATCAGCAAACCATTACGATGCTATAAAGTTTGCTATATTCCTGTCCTATAAATAGTACTTACTGTACTACTAACCTCATGAGCCCATAAATCATTTGTCACCTTTTTTCTAAGGCACGCCGTAAACACTAGTATTAAAGACTATTAAGGACATGTTTGAGTGGGTTTCTAGGTGACTAGTCTATTGACCAGTATATTTGTTTCACATAACACCACTTTGGGAAACCTTAGAAGCAAAATACCATTGGAGTTAAGTGGATGCACTATAGTGGATCTCTGCCTACTCCTTTGTGGAAAACAGGCGTAATGGTGATTGTGTACTAGAACTTTATTTACGGCCACCGTACCGTCTATTGCTAACTATGAACAATTCAGCATGACTTATTTTCTGACCTTCCTCATCATACCTGATGCAGGCTTGAGTTCTTAAAATAAATCCGTAATAAGCCCAAGCTCTACATTTTCCTTATGTAAGACCAACTCTTGGTACTTGTGTACCTAATGAACATAATGCCACCACGTTGTCTGAAATGTGATCATAATGTTTACAGGGCCAGTTTACCAGTCCGCACGGCGCGGCTGCTGCAAAGATCCCGAACTCAGACGCCCTCTGACGCCGGGATCAGCGACGGCAGCGCGTCGCCGGCGCCCGCGCCCGCCTCCTTGCTGCAGGATGTGGTCGACATCAAGACACTGTTACTACAGCTCAAGAGGGTCTTACAGGAGGTGAGTACACAACAGTGAATTCTCCTCCAATGTTGTGTTACCCTAGTACTATTCTAAAGGTCCGCTTTCAGTCTGTACTTCCGTAAATGATATTATAATACATTATAATATTTTCTCAGGTTAGGGGTATGTTTTATAAAGTTTGATATAGTAAGACTAATGAGAAAAAAGTAAGATTAGCGTAGTCCTACTATGCGGAAGAAAATTCTCAGTACTGCTGCGGGTAAAATTACCGGTAACGGCCGATTTTAACAGGAATGCTTTTCTAGTCTACTCCCATAAAAAAGGATACAGTTAAGATTTGTAAGATTGGCTCAAGTAGGTAATAACCTAACTTGAGATGCTTATGAGATCGAAATATTTGAATAAGTTTAACGACAGGTAGGTACTTAATTGATGCCAAATTATCTTTCCTCTGGCGTCGTTAGAAAGACTTCACGGCTAATATATCTTTCGAGCTTAATTATATTCTCAAAATGAGCAAAGCAGTTTTTGCCTGCATTCTCTCTCCACATAAAGAACAGTTACGTTCCACTTTGTATGTAATGACATCTAGTGATTTCGACTTCCGATAGAGGACTACCTAATGCTTACTTTGGGATTTTTTTCTCTACTATGATAGAAGAATATTAAATGCATTTCTCGTAACTCTTGTTCCAATATAAACCTTTACATATTTGAAATGCAACTGGTCTACAGGCAATACTAATTGTATGTCTAAAAACAAAGAACATGCAATTGCGTGCGACAGAATCCGTGACTCAAACGAAATTGTGTCTTAATTAAATGATCTGTATCAGCGAACATGCATGTCAATGCGTTTGTGCTACTGTTGCTGATTTATTAACAAATTATACGTTTACAGATTTTTTTATCATAATTGTTAACAAGAAACTGGTTAATAGCTGTTTCATTTTTACAAAAATTAAGCTTTTTCTATCGACATGTTTTACGACGATTAGAGCTAACAAATTGTTCAACATTAATGTTAATAACATAACTAATTTCACAGTAGTACTTTAGTAGTCAATATATTTTATTACTTTTTAGAAATAGACGACCTAATAAAATAGCCAGCATTACGGGATGTAGGTTTCACAAGTTTTCTAACTGTGTTTATGTGTTCTTGTGCATAACCAATCAGCATGTACGTATATTTAGTATGTACAATTATTAATGTACCTAGTTAATTCTTGTAGTCTGGTATAGTAACATTTTTATTTGGAATTTCCTTTTTATTTCCTAGTTAATGTGGATATAGCATGTTCAACTATACTCTTGATTTCACGTTTTCATTCCCAGGCTGTTACAGTTACTGTAGAACATAGATTTTATCTGAATCAGCCTGTTTAGCTTCACTATATAGATTTATTGAATCGTCAACGAGGCAATGAGAGAAATCATTGTTTTTCAATTTGTCCTTCATGTAGTACAATCGAAATTTAGTTTCATCAACGCAAACAAGTGGCCTGAATTGAATGTTTTCAGCTCTTTTTATATTTTAGTGTAAATTAACCACTGTTCATTGAAGCGTATCACCGTTTGCCGTTACGAATTTTTAAGCCTAAATCCTGATTTTCGAATTAACGAGTATTTTCATGTAAAGTTATGACTGCTGCTCTTCATCGAACAATGGTGGTTACAAAATTAATGTTGCATTAACATCGCTTCTATTGTTTGGCACATATGATTTATTTTGGCGTGTTGTAACGTGTTTGTTTATTTGGTTGCATCGCCTTGTTTGCCGCACGCAGCCCGGGGAGGAGCATCATTCGATGAGTGTAAGTAATACGCCCTCGCAAATACATATAGCACTTTTGATGCTCGTGAAGCCAGGTCAAAGGTCCAATAAACTCCCAATGCATCCCGAAAGTTAATTTGTAGTATTTTATACGTACAGCCAACATCAAAAGTAATTTACGTAGCTACGTTTAAAACTCATTGCTGTAAATTCCATAAAATAAATACTGATTTCATATTTTAAAATATTGCAAAAGGTTCAGCGACCTATGATGCTGACTGTACCTACGTACGGCACATTTTATAGACACTCTCAAAAGCAAGTTGCGACTATATTTTAAGGTTTTACTAAGACATAACAATACAGTTCACTATACTCTAGCGTTCTTGTACAAATGGTGTAATATGAAATGTACCTATTTATTTCCAAAGTCACGATTTTGAGCGGGATGCTATGCAAGTAGTCTACTTCTAAAGTGCATGAACCTTTACACAGCACTTGGTATTTAACGCCTACTGCACGATGTTCCGTTTTCACCTCTTCGGTAGCACACGGCAAGTAATTAACAACGAAATTATCGAATTACCCTTCGTTTGCACTATTGTCTTTGTTTCTATTACTTACAACAGCAGTGTATTTTTCTATTGATAGGCAGTAGGTATTACATAAGTTTTTCAATATTTTTATATTGTACTTATGGTAGTGTCATTGTGGTATGGATACTATCCAATCGCGTGGGGTGATAGGGAACCAGTTCTTAAACTATTTAGATGCATCCCATTCTAACAACAGCGTTTTGAAACGCTTATCCTTCAACTCCATCAACAACACACAATTAAAATACAATTACTTCCTACTCAAATAACGAGGCTGTAATTGCATGTAAAATGACTTGTACGGTATTCAAATTACAAGTATGTAGCTATTGGTGTTTTCTGCTGCATACCTATTCCGTAACAAAAGTAGGTTGGTACCTATTGTTTTAATTGAATTCACTTTGATTTCCGTACTAAAATAATTTGTAGAGGTGGTGAACAGGTCTGAATGCACGTGAAACAGTTTGTATGCACGCTTGTTCTTCATATATTTCACATAGCGGAGGTAATATGAATAGTTTTAATCAAAATTACTTATTTCCGCAACATTTTATAGGATTGTAATTTACAAAGCAATAAAAGCCTATAGTCACCTCAGTTATTTTATGCGAAACTACGGTCATAGTCAGACCCAAATATCTAACGAGTTTATGTACCTAAGAATCCTATTACAGCTGTGAGATGTCACCTAGTAATTGCCTGTTAGTAGTGACTAATGTCCACACCACACCTAGTCGCGTGTTAGTGGAAATATTAATGACACCTAGTAATTGCCCGTTAGTAGTGACTAATGACCACACCACACCTAGTCGCGTGTTAGTGGAAATATTAATGTCACCTAGTAATTGCCTGTTAGTAGTGACTAATGACCACACCACACCTAGTCGCGTGTTAGTGGAAATATTAATGTCACCTAGTAAGCGATGCAAAGTTACATCAGCTAGTTATTGCGAGTGTAGGTATCTAGTAACACAAAGTAATGAATGTCACCCAGTAGGTTATTAAATTAAAATAGCGAGTGTTTGCGCCAAAAAAAATTAGCGAGGAGTACATTTTTTTATGGTATTGTCTGTGGTGTTGCGCAGAGCGAAACTCTCGACCCGTTGCTGGCGGCGTGCGCGGAGAGCCCCGCGCGCGGCAACGGGCGGCGCCCCCCCGCCTCGCCGCTGCACCCCGACGCCTGCGCAGAGATGCGCCGCCAGATACTCTACCTGCAGGTCTCTATACTACACAACACTACCCCGGCTACTACTCGTCTCGGTTACCTCAAGACAGAATCATGATCTCCAGATGTCCTGTGTTGTCCTGGGCTTCCACTTACCATCAAGTGGACCGTCTGCTAGAGTGCCATCCTTGGCAATAATAAAAGAAAATTTCGTTCGAACCTGGTGTAGAGCTTGGCCGTCGTGTTGATTATGTGTATAGGTTGTACTTCTCCAAATGAGATTCAAGAACTGTTTATATTACATATCTTGGAAGACTCTATTGTTAAATATTTTCACAATGAGGGCATCCAGGACTTTTGGCACCAGGATCTCATCACGTTGGAGTGGACTGCGATATTGACACCCAACAGTTATTTAAAGTCTTTTCCCCAAACTCACGATCATTTGTTTTTTTAGTAACATAGACAACGTCAGCCCAGTCTTACGTCCCGGCCTTGCATCACGCCACGAGCTGCCGCCGAGGGCGGCAACGCGCGCGATGCGACATTTTAGTACCCCCGTGCTAAGCTGTCGCTGATAGCGACAAGGTCGTAGCCGGGCCGTTGAGCGACAGTTTGTGAGCTGGCAATGTTTAACCCTCATCGCTGATGAATGAGTGTGATGTTTCAGAGTCAGTTGGAGGAGCGCGACCGGCTGGTGCGCGTGCTGCAGCAGCAGATGCTGCGCCTGGCGGACACGCACGAGCCGCGACCCGACGACACCTGCAACGTGGCCACGCAGACTGAGCGGGTCTGTACTCTGCACTTGGCACCTTTCTTTTTTAGGGTTCCGTACACGTAAAGGGGGGGGGGGGGGTCGACGAAATGTGACATTGTGTGACAAGGGTTGGGAGGGGGTGCTAAGTTTCATGACGTCACATTTAAAAACCTAATATACATATCTAAGTATTAAATCGAAATAAGAATTTTTACGTTTTTTTTTTAATTTCTGAAAATTGAAAAATATGGGTAGTTACACTAGGGAGGGGGAGTCTTACATATGTGGTCAGCTGTGACAAGGGGGGAGGGGTAAAAAATCATGAAATTCGTGTGACGTAATTTATGGATGGCCCCAAAAGGGTGCCAACGGGACCCTATTACTAAGCCTCCGCTGTCCGTCTGCTGTCCGTCCGTCTGTCAGCGGGCAATAAGTAGAGTTAAAATTTTCACAGAATGTGTATTTCTGTTGCCGCTAGACCAACAAATACTAAAAATAAAATAAAATTTAAAAATCAAGGGGGTCCCCTACAAGAAACTTGATATTATGACGTTTTTATTCTACGGTGGTACAGAATCTTTTATGTGCGAATCCGACACGCACTTAGCTGGTTTTTATTCAGTCTACGTCAAACCCACTGCTGAGTATAGGCTTCTCCTTTTTCACGACATTCCTTCTAGGCCTGAACCCGTAGTGTATTTTTTCTCGTAAGCTGATACTTTATAGGCAAAGGCTTATGCTGCGATCTGATAATTCCTATTTTGTACTAAATAATCATTGTTTTCATTCCAGTTACGGCCGCCCATGGGTACGGCGCTAACGAGTTCTGACAATTCCGGATTAGTGAGGTAACCACGTCTTGAACAAATATTCTTCCCAGCACACTTGTAGCATTTTATACACCTACTTATTATTATCTCATACACCAGTTAACTTAACTTTCTCTTTACATATTCATAGACTTTCTTTGTTATTAAGTTTATGTACCTATTTATTTTCAGTGTCTTTCCAATACTTTTGTTATTGTTTTAGGTTAATCTTCGCCTCGTTAAAATCCATATTGAGCACACTACATTCATCCATCACCATATTGTACATACCGCCCATTATTTCCCCCCATTACTTATCACGATGCAAAAACCATTGTGGATCACTAATACAAAACACCATATCTAAAAGCCAAACTGTAGTATCGAATTTAAGCAAATCTAGTTGGATCATCGTGTTTAAAGATTACATGAATAAAAAGATGACATTCGCACCAACATCCATGTGTAGGATCACTTTAACGCTGTCCCCATATTTTGCCGGTATCTTTATTTAGCACCATCAACTTTAACAGCCTATCATATAGAATCGTACGCATGTCATGTAGTAATAAACCGACGAATCATTCATCTATAGACCTTCCAGAATGTTCATTTTGTTGTAATTTTCTCACATGCTGCTTTAAATTCCGATCGGATTTTGGTTGAAAAACGAAAAATTATTGGATATTGGATGCGGCAGTTTCCACTTGGGTGGTACGAGGGTTCGTCCGTCGGATCAGGTAGCGTGGCTGGACTGCTTGTTCGGTGTTTGCCTCTTGTGTTCGGTCCATGTGTTGTGCTTGCTGCATCTCCTGTACAAGTCGAGCAGCGAGGACGTGTACCTCGTCTCTAATAGGGACATCGACGAGTATTGCTACAGATACATCAAGTGATGCATGAGGATCTTGATTTTCTGGTAATAGGCAAAGCTCTCCAATTTAAAATTGTACATAAAGTGCCTGAGGATTACACTACAAGCTTTTTAAATATCACGTAATTGTAAGTTGCAAGGGTTGATTGATTGTGATAGCAAAAAGGTGCTAGTAGTTTAAGTATGAAGGCCTAAGGCATGGTTAAAGATTAGTTTAACAGCACGACACTATTAGCAATGGCGATAAATTGATTTGATTTGAAGAGTTATTGAGTTTTTTTTATTGTTTGATAGTAGTCGTGTGTTTTAAAGAACTAAAGCTTTTAACGAATATTGTAATGTACTTTGATTATGAAATCTGTCTCTGTGTTACACGCTGCGTCCTTAGAACTTAAAGGTGAGGCTTACACTCTCAAAATAAATCCAAACAAATTTTGCTTTGCAAAAATATTTCTCCATCATAATACCTAGCCTTACCACCACCACTGGAGGAATATTATCAACGATATTACAATCGCTGCTATTCACTCAATATTCCCTAAGCCCAGCACACCCACCCATTGAATTTTCTTCCAATTTTAACCTATCATTCGTGTTCACAGTTGGAATGAACAAGCTAGTGTGAGGAAGCTGCCGTCTTACAGTGAAGCACAAAAGACTAAGAGACCTGTTACCAACGGGACTGTTACTAAATGCCAGTGCGGTGTGAGAAAAGTGAACGGACACATAAATGGAGACGAGAACGTACAGACAGACAAGCGAGCGGACCCCGTGCAGCTGAAGACGACCAGTCGCGTCGGCTCCAAGTACCTGCAAGCTCTAGCCAACTCCGACACCAACCGACGCTACGTCAAGAGGGACTCCTCCGTCGGAGAGAAGGGCGACCGGCGAGCGGCGCTCTACTCCAACAGATCGCGATCCATAGAGAACTTCCACAACCAAACCTTCACCACTGAGCGTTTGCCCGCTAAGACCATCGTCATTGAAGAAACCCCGCTCATCAAGCATCACACGTCTTACGGAGACTTATACAATGGCAGGATCAGTAGCAAAGAGAGCGTGAACGGGAACAGGCACAGTCCGAGCCTGAATGGCCAGTCCACGGACACGGACTACAGCTCCGACGGGGGCTACAAGTCGCTCCCCTCCTCGATCAACTGCAACGTTTCGCCCAAGAAGGTAAGCGGCATCCCGCGGAGGTCCATCGAGCAGAAATTCCTAGCCCCCAAACACGTCAAAGCGAGCGCTATATGAGTCTGTCTTCTGTAATATTTGAGCCAGTTCTATATAACATGCTAGGACGATTTAATCACTGTACGCGAGAAGTACTCGATAAAGAAATAAATCGCGTTCAACCATCAACCACATTGCTGATTGGTCCGGACAAGGTCACGAAAATACCTGATTCCTGACACGCATACAAACAGACACAGATCGATCGTTACTAGCAAAATCGTGGGCGTGAATTTATATGAGATCTGTCTTCCTAATGCGTAAACGTTTTGAAAACATTCCCCCTGTATGTGTCTCCAGGGTACTAATAGAGTCGATGCGTTCAACCAACTTTCGCGGGGGGACTATTAATTGTACATTGAAGCGTTGCCATTCTGTTGTCTCAGTAAAACTCCTTCTGTCGACTGAGGCAAAGATGTTGAGGATAATGTTTCTTGGGGCGTGGCTAGCGGGGTGAGAAAGGCAAGATCGCGCGTCCAGTGGTTAAATCATCCTAGATAACAAATGTGATGGATTATTTTAAATCTATCAGACCTTGAATCAACATATTTCCTTAGAGCATAATAGTGAATGTGCGATGTCTGCGAGCGGGGCTAAAGCAGTATGATTGTGCGGTTATGCCATCATGAGATCTGATCTTGTCATTAAGAGCGAGTCGCTAGAGCAACGCTTGTTCGCATTTATTTCCACTCATCGTAAAGCTAATTAATTAAGCTACGTTTAGTTGAACGATGCCAAATTATAATCGATGTTTATATTTTGATGTAATACCACTTCTACAAGTAATTTTGTTGTTTGACGTGAAATGTAATATTTCGTATGTTAATGCTTAGTGCATTTTATTTTATTAAAACGAATTATTGACCGTCTGTATCATAATGCAGTTAGTGGATTACCTGAAACTGAAACTAATTTTGTAGATTCCATTTAGAAATTTGTATACAGGCGATAATGGTTATCTTAGATTTTCTATGATAGACAAACTAGTACGTAAAGCTGTAATATGTGATAAGAGTGGCTGTAAGTGGACCTTTATAATTAATTTGTTTATACATACTATATCTTCCCTATTGTTAAACATATATCATATTTCACATAATCAAATTTTACTTATATGAATGTTTGATGAATATTTATTTGCCATGTAAAATAGAGTAGGTATCAAATAGGTACAAATATCGCTTTTAAGGCATTTAATACCCCAGATGTCATTTTAATGCATTTGTCGAATCAATGTTAATGTAATTTAATAATTAAGTAAGACGTTATCCACAGAGCCTAACGTTTAAGTCCTATCTTGATACCTAAAACGACTACCTAAGTATTGCAACAAGAACATAATTTGATGAATTACATGTACTTATGGCTACTTGTATCTATACATTGTATTGCGCTTTCCTATGTTTATTATGTAAGTCTAAGCCCACTAGCTTTAGTAAAGTTTATTTAATTTAAACAATTGAAGTTGTTTTAATAAATAATTTTAATTTTCGCTTGCACGTTTTATTTCCCTAAAAACTTATTTCTTAGGCTGTAAAAAGTACCTACTTGCATAACAAAAACTACTAATTTCAGTTTAGGGCAGAACAATGATTAAAGTAGACTTAAGACCCTCTTTTAGGATCGTCAGATAACTTTTATACACCATGTAATTTGACGTTTTCAGACATTCTATTGAAAAACTATCAAAACTTCAATTTTATTTGATGTATAAAACAACATAGTTTCAATAATGAGACTGCTGGATATAGATTATTATCGATCTAGATGTTCGACAGATATAGCACCTACTACACCACCAAGCCAACTAGGAGCCTGTCAAATGTGACGTCACCCGCACAAAAAGGCGGTGGCGGGGTGCGCCCGGTGTGGCGGGCGGGAAGCCGCAGGCGGTGGCGGGTGTGCGGGCGGGGAAGCCGCATTCCATCCGAGCTCCTAGTTGGCTTGGTGGAGTAGTACTTGATGATAATACAGAAAACTGATTCTGATTTATAGTTTGCTCGTAATTTATTTACAGTTTATAATGAGGTAACCCAGTAATCATCGAAGCCAGTAATAGACATGATCTAATACTGATATGGACAAAGTAAGGAATTCTAGTTTACAGATAACAAGTTGAACAGTAATGGATCTATTATAAACGATATAGGTCTACCACGGGCAAAGACATGACCAAGAAAGAGTGTGACATGACTGTCCAAAATAGTATGTCCTACTAAACAGAGTCCATGGACACAGTACGACGTCGTTCGCGGAATAATGTGGAACACACGTCGGTATTGCCAATACGGCTCATCTTAAGTTGATTGTCGAATTGAGAGTTCGAAAACAGATGTGTGAATTGCGCTGCATGAAGTGTTGCGCTGAGCGCAAGTCAAGTGATTGCCTTGAGGTATCATGCCTGCTAAAATAAAACATCAGTGCACACGGGCATAGTTATAGCCAATACAATGACTAAACCTCGTTTCAATCAGGAAAAAAAACTTTGTAAACAAACCATCACTCAACATAAAATCGTCGATTTCACACTTATTTCGTTTTAACTACACTAAATTCTGATGTGGGAATCTTCGAAAACACTGTCTCCTTCATATTACACTCGTTTTAGATTGTAATTTCAACTAAAACATGTAAAAATCGTCGAATTTATAAAATTTTAATTAGTTCGTTGTTTTTTTTTTCGAATGCTTTTAGTGACGTGCTGATGTATACGACATTGAATGAATGAAACACAGATTCAAAAAGTGAAAAGGCAAAGGAATTTCATGCCATTATGTCAATATGCCCACTGCATTTTCATGTAGTTTTAGAAATATAAATTAACAATAATCATTTAAATTTTAATTCTTACCGATTTGTTTCTACTTCTATGTCCAACGAGTGCAATTTGCACTTTACACTATATTTTTATCTGAATGTTAAGTATTTTACTTATATCTTTTTGACTGTATGTTGGGTCTATACCAATATTTGCCAAACCGTCGTTCCAAAGAAAATCACAAAGCACTTCAAAGATCATAAAAATATGAGCCAAATAGTCGTAGACAGTAATCAAACACATAAACACACAAAATTGATTTCATTCCATAATTATATTTTGATAAGTCAATGTAAAGAAACCGATACCTTCTAATCAAGTTTATTCCATCGAATGAAAACAATCCATTCACTCATTCGTTCATATTCGTTATAGTATACAATAGGCACATCACTAAAACTATTTAAAGACTTTGACGTTTCTTTGTTTACAAAGTTTTTTTTTCTGATTGAAACGAGGTTATAGACGTGAACATTGTTGATGTTTACATTTGGACCTTGGCCGGCTCGATAAGCGAGGGAATCACGTCTCGCCGCCATCGACCGGCGCGGGCGGTGCACAGACTGTGTGCTCCCTACTGTCACTCGCCAACTTGTTCTCTTATTGGTCTGTCACTCGCCCACGGAACGCACTCTCCGTTTGTTCCGCGTCTGCGCCGCACCGCGCGCTGTTTACGTTTATTCGAAAGTTTAGTTCTAGTTGCAGTTTGATATCTTGACGAACACAAAATTATAAGGTGGGTACCAAATAAATATTTGAGAGTAATTTAATTCATGTATTGTAAGTAGGTAGGGATCATCTTTATCGAAAACAGTTTTCAGTCACTGGGTTAAGTTGCGAGGCCGACATTAGACCTGATTTCTTTATCAATAAACAAATACACAAATGTCGTACCCAGTCATTAGTACTTATTTTATTACATTGTTTTTGGGTCAAAATTAGCTATTATTATTTTGACTTGAATTAATAGCCTGATGGGCCATCGCCTTTTAACGACTTTTTAGGTTTTATTCACTGATGAGTGATGGCTTGATTCTTCAAACCTCAAACCTAAAGCTAAAATACCTATAATTAAGTAGTCCGACAAATTTATCAATTCGTAATAAACATTACTCCTATTTAATTATTAATAATAAATTTATGATTAGGCAACTAGTCGCAAGAAGCAGCAAGAGTAGTCTTGCTACCACAAGGCACCTTTGTAGGCACTCGCATACTTAACCCAATTTCTAATTTCTTCTGTAAATCTAACGTTATTAGGAATATAATGTTACGTATTACAAAGGATGGGAGAATACTTGATGATTACGTTATCGCTTGCAATAGGGTCAGCAGAGATAGAGAAGAGTCAAGACTGAACGTCCGCCTTCGTGATAAATGTACTAACGCAGCGGATGTTTAGCGACACCAATCGTTAGATAAATGCAATGTAATTTTTGGAACGAGACTATCTATCAATACAGGGGTCTACTCAATGAAGATACAAACATGAGATTGCAAGAATAATTTATCCACAATCTATACTAATAAATAAAACTGAAGTGTTTTTAACGTAAAAATAACAGCTTTTTACTAAATACATATGGAAGTAAATACGGTACTTAAAACTAAAAAAATATTTTATTAGGGTATCACCGCAACAATCGATAGACTGACGATTGATAATCGATCGAACGTTGCTCTATTTAGAAACTTTCGATGAACGTCGACTAATTTTACCAGCAATTGATACAATTTTGGTGTGACGTATCAAACAATGAAACTAGTTGAGTAAACAACTACAAAACACCTATCGGAGATTAGGCAATAGGATTAATCAATGCGGCATTTTAATCTTGGTCGTTGACCTATGTTTTTTTTAAGATAAGTAATAAAACAAAAATGATACTTACCTAGTTTTAAAAAGACCGCGTAAATTTAATTAGTGGTAGAATTAAAATTGTAAAAATTCGTGTTTATCTATTTGAATAATTTATGAATGAAAATAAGTATAACATTTCTCTATAACGAGTGGACGGTGAAAGTGAATCCGGTGGTTCCTCTACCTATCTACCCGAGCGTCGTCGTACCGGCGTAATGGTAAGTTTACACGATGGTAATTTCGCGTCGCCAAAATCCCGTCGCCATCACTAGCACGAGATTAAGCACTGTATAAACAGATTCCGCGCAAAATTGGGACGCGCCAGCTAGCATGGAATAGAGCACGCGTCTAATTTTTGGCGCCAGTGATCTCGGCCCGCGTCTCTCGCATCCCGGCGCCATTTTTTTGGACTCGTGTATACACATCACGCCAATCGCTCGATGGCACGCTCACTGGAGTGAACTAGGGTGTCTGTAGAAAGGTGACGCCAGGACTGGCGCTGAAAACTAGCACCGTGTAAACGACCGTCCTGCGGCATGTTGCCATGCCAGTTATTGGCGGCGAGTTAGCGCCGCAAAATTGTCATCGTGTAAACTTATCATAACAACACTTGACTGACAAGACCAACTCATTGGTTTATATGCACAGCATCATAGAAAATAAGTAAAAAAAAATACTATTACCTGGAGGTTTTTTTAAATTATATCTTCAACTAGCTTTTCTCCGCGACTTCGTCCGCATAGAATTTAAATTAAAAAAAAATCGGATCTTTGATCCCGGATCCCGTATCTCAGATCCTGTTTCCCTTTTTTACCGGATCCCAGATCCCGTTTGCTGTAGCCCGGATATCCCGGATCTCGTATCCCGGATATCCCGGATCCCAAAAAATATAGCCTATGTTACTCAGTGATAATGTAGCATTCCAATGTTGAAAGATTTTTTAAATCGGTCCAGTCGTTTTTAAGTTTACTCATTACAAACATACAAATCTTTTCTCTTTATAATATTAGTGTAGATAATAGGTGCATGCATGCTAGACCAATCTACGGTGCATAGAACGATGTATAATGGCACGATACCTAATCTGATAAACATGCAGCAAATGAATGTTAGATTAGTGTAATGGCGACCCTTAGATGGAAAAAGTACATCCAACACTGGACGGAGCCTATGATATTGATGGCAACGATGCATCAATTGTTATAATTTATGTAGGTATTGAATCTGGATGGCGTTATCCATGGGTGTGATTCAAAGATGTATTAAAGCTTTAGATGCACCTTACCGCGCTTATTTTGGCGACATGAATGTAAGGTAACTGCCTGACTTCCACTTAGTCACGCACCAACCAGCGTAGCCGCTGCACGCACCAATGATTGTGTAACTGATTACGCTACATATAGTATATTCATCTCTTTCTACGCGTATGTGCGTCTACATGAGGTGCAGGCCGCGCATACTCAGTTTTGACGTTGGAACGCATAGGCATGTCATAGCATGAGTGCTCGGGAGAGGCATGCGAGGTATATATGGACGCACCAAATGTTCCTTTATGTGGTGTTTATCAAATAAAACTTCATTGGTGTCATTACATTTCGAATACTTTCTAAAGGCGAAAGACTAAAGACATGCAGTTGATACTATTAAACTGATTACCTGTAGAAGTTGATTATTTAAGTTTGCACTGAAAGGTAAACATTCCAATCAAATAAAACCTGATTTGTGATCGCTTGTTGTTCAACAAGTACTTACTGCAACCAACCATGTAATAACATTATCAAGTAATTGCTTCTTTAAATGTTTTGGCTCGGCAGTAACGAAAGATTATGTAGCTTTAATTAGGTAGATTGTTACCTTTTACTTACTAACAAACGTTGAATTTAATAATAATTAGGTATACAAGTAATTATAATTAACATTATCTCTAAAAATAAAGAGAAAGTCACGTTTATTTTAGTACTTATCACTTGCATAGTTACCCATGACCTAGAAGTCCTAGAAATGTTTTGGTTCTCCTGCAGATTAAAGTGTAACTAGCTCCAATATAGACCCGACTTCAACATCCGTAGGGTAACTGCTTACTTATTAGAGCATCCAGTTAAAATTGCAGTATTGTAGTTCTTAAGAGCTCGTCGAAAACCGGCATGTTTGAGGGCAATCTCCTCTTAGACGAGTGGGGTAAAAATTTTGAAAAAAATATCACAGTATTTATTGAACCTTTATCTTTAAATTTTAAGTAAGAAAAAGTGCTACGTGCTATTTATTTTACCGTGCGTGAAAAATATCAAAGTGAAGCTGTTTTCGTCTTTAAATTTATATCTCCTAAACGGCTCGTAATTTTAAATTATTTTCTTCACCAAAAGATGGAGAAAGTTAATTACCTAAAAATCATAGTCTAATTTTGTGATGCAATAGATTTTCACGTCACAATTAATTATTTTCGATATCTTCGCAAAAAAGTGGGCGGGGTTAGTGAGCTCTCGACCAATCCAGACGGCCAAAACGCTCGGAGGGTGAGTAGCGCCTTAAACGCAATACGTCGTCGCTATGCTAACCAAGTGATGCAATATACATTTCATTGTGTTGCTTCAGCCATTACTAGTGCCAATAGGTACCAGTATTATCGGACTATTGTTCGTTGCAGTGGACTGAAAACTATAGGTATAGAACACGCGTTTTTAACGCGACTTCAGAATCGTCAGATTACTTTTATTCACCAAATAAATATGGCGTTTTCACAAGTTTTCTATAGATACTAGATAGATAGATTACTTACTGTAAAATCGCTAAAATTATTTAGTGGATAAAAGTTGTCTGAGGTTTCTAAAATAGGCCCTTAGACTTTTAATCAGCTACTAACCTATGTATAAGAATAGGTATTATGAATTAGCAAACAGAAACATAAGTCGTTATTCCAACAGTATTGGTGTTTAATAAGAAACTTGTGGAAATAGTCACCCTATTACCCTCAAAATAGAGTTTTTAGCCATTTTACAATGGTTTTACAAAGCATTTCAAGGAACAAACGTGATTTGTAATGCCAGTGTAAGCCCATCATAACTGTCTATACATTTGGGGATGTTAACGATCTTTCTGTTGCGTTTCTAGGCGCTGACTGGTTTTTTGAGGATATTTTGTGGAGTCAGTAAGCGACATATGAGCAGTAGTGATGAAAACCACGCGAGGGAGGGGCGTGCGCTCGCGCATCGCTGAAGAGATTTACACGTACTGTGCATTCTGGATCACGGTATCCGCGCTACCCGCGTTAGCTATTTCTTATGTTGGTGAGTGATCGATTTGGTACTTTTGATTAAATTATTTATGTTGCTTTCCTGCAAAAGTGCCTTTTTTATGGACTATACGTTGTAGGCCGAAGTGACCTTTACAACTTTACCTGGCAGAGGGCAAACGCAAAGTGCGCTCTAGCCAGCGGGGGCAGGGGGACAGCTGGCTCAAGGGCGCCACGTAGGGCACGGCCATGGCTTGGGTTGCCGTCTGAGATAGCGGGGGCAGAATTACCACCGGATCACAACGCGACCTCACTGAGAAGATCCGGCAAGGAAGTCAGCAGGCTTGTCGAATGCCTAGGTGCGTCTAGGCCCCTCTAGACACGTAGACGCACCTATTAGCGGAAGTGGGGATTCGTTGACCTCGCCGGCGAGGTCGGTTTCTGGTGCGGTGCAAAAGTGCCTTATAAATAAGGAGGGCCCATACTTAGTTCTATCCATTATTGATTTTTCAGTTGTCCGCGTAAGTAAACACCTTTGGCTGAAACTACTATCAAGTCGATACCCATACTTGGAATTCATTCGGACTGACACGGTGCGGTCACTGCTCGACACGCACAGAAACCAGGGTATCATCAATGTGCTTCTCTCTGTAAAAGGTTAGTCAATATACAAAAGAATCTCTCATCATCTTTCTCGTCCCCTCAATTCTGAGGATCGCGACGCCGTCTATTATGTATATATGTTACATTAAAATACTAGCCCCCACGACACAGGGAATCCTAGTGTGGGGACTAGGTAGTCCACATTGTAAAACACCATTATCATTCTTTCAATAATAAATATATATTTCATTTCATTTTTCATTTTCATTTATTGCGGATGCCATTCTAAATGTCACGGTCATATGCGTTGTGTACCGCCTTGTAAAAACTGCCTATAGCGTTTTTCATGGTACTGAGCATGTCATTAGTGCCCCTCCTCTGGCATGTCTGCCTTCCATAGGGCCCATATTATCTCTTATCTAGATCGTGTATTTAATGGTCATAGAGTGTGGCTCTTTCAAATTCCACATTAACGTCCATCTTGACAATATCCATGAAAAGGGCCGTTTAGGGGACTGAAACTTAAGACACTTTTGGATTCCGTAACGGGATCTTTATGTATTATTCTATATTTCCCAGGCACATACGACGCGGAACAAATAAAACTGCACCTAACGCAGCACGTGATCGATAAACGCGACAAGAATGGCGACCTCATGTTCCCGAGGATGCGTCACCTGCTGGTGTCCTGCTGGGGGAACTACGCGTGGGACGCCAATATGCCCTTCAGGCCGGAGAACCACTTCATAGTGGCGAACGCCGTGTACAGAGGACGGCAAGTTAGCGATAATAATATTCAGGTAAATCAAAAATCACTCGTCTTTCCAAGAATTATACGACGACCTAACGCTCAGACCATTCATTCGTCCACGGCGTGATTCAAAAGGAACACAATCGGTTGGTATCATAGACTGATATAGATAGAGTAGTACCTCCCTAAGCTCCATAAAAAAACAAAAGACAGTCATTCAAGTACGTTGTTTCTCCATAGATACCATTTGCGCGCGATCAGCACATCGAGTCGCGTGTAATTAGTTACTTCCTTTTGAGTAGCGTGGTGTACGAATCACCATTGTGCCATGACATTCTAGCACCTCATTGGTGATTTTGGTTTGTGACCAGTTTATTTTGAGTCGCGCCGTGACCAAAGGCCCAGCTCCTAAGCGTGTATTTGTACATTGGACTTGACACACTCTCCCTCCCATTACTGTTAGGTCGGAACTTTAATGGTATCCAACGAATACGTTGAGGTTTAACCCTCTACGAGTCTGTGCCAAACTTATAGGCTAATTAAATCCCGTTACCAACTCGTGTTACTTTCCAGGAGTACGTCAGTGAAGTAATATCAAAATACTTCCCAAGCGACCAGCCTCCGTGGCAGTACATTATCATTCCCTGCGTCTCCAATGAACCGAAATACTATATCCTCGTTCGAGTTCACCACCTCCTACTCACAGGGAAAAAGTCCCTGAATATCGGGGACTTATTGATGGTCGAACAACTGAAACCGTCCGACAGGATTGTTACTCAGACGGAGTACACGCAAGAGAGTCCCTTGACCAAGCTGTATCCTACACCCTCAGCGATACCAGAACTATGGAGCAAGCTGAACGAAAACATGTCTAATGCCTGGAACGAGTTCGTCTCCGAATACGACCCGGTGGAAAGTCCCCGTGCGATGAAGACTTTACCAGGTGCTTTCCATGTAGCTGGTCTGCTGTTAATATCCAGTGTTAGCGCGTTGAGGGAGCTCAGCAAAAGAACCAATGGGAGGGATTCGAGCTCTGTCGCTCCTGTCACGGCAACCACGCTTCTAATGAGTATACAGCGGGAATGTAAGAGGAGAAACTTGACTATACCCAAGGTAATGCTTTTTTAATTGCTTTAACCGCACAAGCCTCGATGATGCCTTATATGTATGCCATTAGGCAACGCTGAGGACGGACTAGTCACTGTAAGTTTAATAGCGGCACGCTATCATGGCCGTTTTGACGTGTAGGGAGGTGGAAAGGATGAACCTTATTATAACGGAATAAGGCATTATTTAATTATAATAAGGTTCATTCCCCCCCCACATGTGGAGCATGTCAAAACGGCCATCATAGCGTGCCGCTATAGTAAGGTTGGTCGTCTTTCCCTGAAGCCAAAGCAAAGATGATATCGAATTAATGTTATCACCATTTCTTTCTAGCAAATACAAATACCACTTAGTTTTTTTAATTTCTTTCAGGTACTATTCTCTCCAGTAATAACAGCCGATCCGCGTAAATGGCCAGGAGCATTCTTTGGGACAGTATACACATCGATCCGGACATTCGTAAAGATGCCGTTTCACATTTGCAAGGAATTAGTAGCGTTGAACGAATTAAGGGCTACTGGTCACGCCAAGCAGCCTGACACATTGACTTGGAAGTACGCAGAACTGGCGCAGTTGTGCGTGCGAGCGACGGGCGAGGCGTGGAGGGGGCTCGTGGAGGTGTATCGAGCGCCGGGCAGGCTGTGGACCGACACTGTTGGCGCTGATGATGGGCAGAGACACTTGTTGCAGACCGTGTCTTTGTGTGGAAGAAAGGTATAAATGGAGACCATATTTCAAGATGTAGGTTTATCCTTGGTAAATAATACGTACGTATGTACCAAATATTATTTCGAACATCAATGGCTTGATAAGTCTTAATAGAGTCGTGACCCGACATAAAAGCGACGATATAATATAATTATGCAGGATAGCTGGCAGCGACTGTAGGAGAAAAACTGAAGATCGGGCTTTATGACGTACATTCTGCAAGGCCTATGTACGGTCAGCAACTAAAGTTGTTAAACATTCTCAGTTTTTCAATACGCTTATACACTTTTGTTTTGCATCAAATCTCTCGTTTCTTTCATCTAATCAAAACTTTAACATTTTGATAATGTTTGGTTTGGAAATGTTCACCAACGTTTTGTAAAATAAAGAGTTCTTTTGCTGACTGTTCACTGGTCCTGATGATTTGTTTGGAAGTTCAAAATAGTCACACGTGTGAAACACAATTTCCGTTCCTTCCACTCGACACCACCAAAACGACACCACCGGTGGTGTCGTATGGAATCTCTAGTCCATACGACACCACCCTAGTGATGTCCAGAAACGCGTGTTTTTGACAAACAGCTCCCAGTTCATTAAAATAAATAAATAAATATCAGACAACATCACATACATTGATCCGACCCCAAAGTTATTATTTCAAGTTATCTATAGTTAAACGATAATTAATAAAACAGAGTTTATGAAATAAATATAAACTAAACTAACTAAACTAACAGATAAATATAAACTTTATCAAATGACATACCTCATTAATGAAACTGCTTGAACTTAATTGGAGTTTTCATATCAACAACTTTGTATGTAGGTAACCTCACTAATAGTCGGTGGTGTCGTATGGACTAGAGATTCCATACGACGGTGGTCTCGTTTTGGTGGTGTCGAGTGGAAGGAATGACAATTTCCAGAGACATCGTTACTTTTAATACAGGTTACAGCTTGGTCCCGTGCCGTACCGCGTGCGGGCATAGAACGCGTGGCGCGAGCGTTGTCCGTGTCATCCACAGACATCGCTCTCTTCGCCGCTACAGAGGCGTTGCGCGCGTTCTTCGAGCACAGCCACACCGACCCGCCCGAGTGCGTGCTCACCACAGCACGAGCCGCGTCCGAGGACTTCCTCTTCACATTCGCGGAGGGACAAGGCAAGAAGTATAAGAAGTCTCAAACGGGAGGTAAGGGAATCTCATGAGTAATTCAACTGTTTTGCGTGTTTACCCCTATGATGGTAAACACTCGGTCAGTGTGTTTAACAGGTCAGTCGTTCAAATGAGTACATTTGAACTGCCAACTTAGACCAGCTTGGCGAAACTGGCTTCTCTTGAGGCGACTGACTTACTGACTGGCTTAGCCTGGTCGATAAATATTGACGTTTAATCAGAATAATTTTACTGATGTGATTTTAAACGGCAGTATGACCTTCGGAAAACTATAGACGTACGAAGTATAAGTACATCATATTTTTGAAACCGCCAGTAAGAAACCCTGACGATAATCTTGCTGTCTGTCACGGAATACCAGGAGTTGTTGGTCTGTTAAGTCCAACGTTGGTGGTGATGTCTAATCTAATAAGTATCGTCTAAGCAACCGGGGGTATGATTCGTAGGAGACCCTTCCCAGGAGACCTTTCGGTAACGATATGTATAGTACAGTAGCATGCTAACGGTTGTATTGATCTGTACATACGGAGCAGTATTGATTGAATGAGATTGATTTTTTTTCCAGGCATGATCTGCCTATCCCTCCCAGTAGGAGGCAGTCCTCGTCGCATCGCGTCAGTAGTAGAACAGTCGTGCCAGCGCCAAGGAGCCCTAGCCGGTGCCTGGGCCGCCCAGGCCCGCTTCGGAGCCCTAACCAGGGCCGTGCCTTCGCCCCTCGCGAGACTGACCCTCAACTTACTGTCGAGGCGCTACGCGGTATCGTACGCCGAGATCGACACGACGATGCACTCGCGGCAAAGGAATACGATGTGGGGACAGACTATCGATGCAGTAGTGTATTGGAGGCCACCGCAAGCAAATATTAGTGAGTTAACTATAATATTAACCCTTTTAACGATCGACCCATGGCCTCCCCTCAATGCGAAGGGGATTCAGGCCATAATCATGTGTGAGGTAACTATACATTTTTACAATTTGAGATTATGACTATGGTAATTTTGTCATTTACACGAAATTTTGGCATCTAAATTTTACTAAGTCAAGGAGTTCTTGTCAATTCTTCTCGATAGGACCTATTACATTCGGTACGGGTTAACACACCATTTTGGCGATTCTAAGGGTGCGTTTCCACTCACGCGGAGCGGACCGTGAATTGGCCAATCACAGTGCTCGAAATCTTCACTCCGCTCATGGCTCATCACAGTTGGCCAATCACAGTCCGCCGCTCCGCTCTGCTCCGCCCAGCTCCGCATCAAAGGAAACTCACCCTAAAGTGCCTACTGTAATGGTTAGCATAAATAAAACCATCCAATATTTCAGTACGTAAAATAAAACATTGCGATTTTTAACTTATCCGTTTTCTTTTCCAGGCATGTCACTAACAGTAATACAGTACGCCGACACGGTCCGTCTCGCAGTAATGACGGACGCGCGTCTAGTGCCGGGCCACACGATCCCCGCGACCCGCTGGGCCACGGCCGTGGAGCAACTGGTCGCTAAGGTGGACCAAGAGCTCGCCCGGATTGCGGCGACCCGAGCCAGTCCCGTGCTGATCGTCACGCGAGACGCGCCCACCACTAGCGCGGAGGAAGAACAACACGAGTCCTCTGGAGCTTTGAGACCACCGCCTACAACGACCGTCAGCCCCCCTCCAGTGCGGAGGAGGGTGACGCATCATTAACCGAAGTTTGAAGTGATAGAGCAATGTTAGTATACTGATAGTATACGATGGGATTTCGAGTTCGTGCCAGAAGGGCCGATTTTATTACGAGTTTTCAAAAAAGGAATGCCAAAGATTTTACGTGGGGCTTTTAGATGCGTTCAGTGGGAGATGACAGCTACATTATTTTGTTTTTTTATAAGATTATTTCGTGGACGATGTTATGTAACATGTACTTAGTTACTTGTACTGCTGTGATCATGTTATTGTCGATTTATATTGTTGTTATTGAAGTGGAAATATTAATAAATGTTACGGTAATATTTGGTGATGTTTCTTTTTCTCCTATATTGTTTTTTTTTTTTTTTTAATTTTTACTACGCATGCAAAACTAAAGATACTCATGAATTCAAACTACAAACTTACAAAAAAAATATTTATTCATACATACACGGTACTACTTCTTAGACTTTTTCTTACTGCTCTTAGCTTCTGTACCCTCTTTCCTCTTCTTGACTTCTTTAACCTTCACTTCGTCGACGTCCATGACTTCTTTATCTTCTGGCACGAAGCTGAACCCTGGTACGTGTGGTTTGACTAACTGGAAAACCAGTTTCCTGTGCTGGAGGTTGGAGCTGTCGAGGCTCAACCGCACTGTGAGCTCGTCGAACGTCTTAAGAACCACGTCACCGCATATTTGGAGGTGCTCCTGGGGACGATAGGGATTTTATTGAAAACGGGTCTACGGAAAGTGACTGGTGCTTTATTTATTAGGCTATCCATGTTGGATAAATCGCGAGACATAAGTTTGTCAGTTCCTCTACCACTCTGCTTAGGGGTTCATTAATTGGGATTATTTTCTGAATTAATACACAGAAGAACTGCTGTAGCACTCCTAATATTCTTAGGCTAATACATATTTGGTTTACATACAAAAAGGACGTTCAGAATTCCGAACTTAAGAGCAATAGAATGCATATCCCAAGGTTAAGTATTTGGAACAGTTACATATGAGCACAGACTGTACTAGTTAATTAAATAAATGAATGAGCATACCTCCTCGTTATAGGTGAACTTATCCGAAGGCAAATACAGGGGCCCTTCCAGACCGTACTTGGGTATTAGTACTTGTAGTGCGTTCCGTTTCACTGATAACACTACCGCCGATTCCACTTCTACCCGGTTCTTGAATAAGATCTGTGGAGATTGAACAGGCATCATATTGTATGAGATCATGACTGTCAAATTATAACCGAGCTCGATTTCGATTGTCAGTTTTAATGGTTGGTCTACGGCCTCGATATTTTGGGAATTTTATAGAAATGGGTGTTATAATAAATATTAAATTTCTTTAACGGCTGCCCATTCCACTCGTCAAATGTTTTCGTCCAAATTTTTTTTGTAATTTGCGAAATTGAGAAAAACAGTTCTCTAAATTTGAATCTTCTTGCGTAGTTGAAAATCTTTGATTAATATCGGTTTTGCTAGTAAATTCGATGATGTCATCAAATTTATTTGATCAAATGTAGATTGGACAAAGATATTTGACCTTGGAATAGCAGCCTTAGATACTCAGGGAGTTATTTAGTTAAGCATTTTTAAGTCACATTAATGTTTATAAAAGTGAAGGTTGCGGGTATACGCTGGATGCGGGCAGCGCAAGACCGGTCATTGTGGCGAACCTTGGGGGAGGCCTATGTCCAGCAGTGGACGTTTTTCGGTTGAGATGATGATGATGATAAGGCATCAATGCAATAAGCTATGTCTTCACCAGTGCGCTTTCATGTTCATCTTGCGTCTTCAACTTTCAATTCATCTCGCGTCAAGCGCGTGCAAAATTGACTGCCTTAAGACGCATGCAGCTTAGTGTCTACACCTGGGTCGTCAAGATGAACAAGTGTAGCTATTTGTGCAGAATATTTAGTATTAACTGCAAGGAAAAAAAAAACTCAAGAAAAAGAGTATCTGGATAAACGATGTTTTGAAGACACGAAACATAAGAAACCATTCATCATTTCAATGTTTTTACTTCATCTTCCGCCATTTTGTATGCAAAGCGCATGGAATGTTGCACGCGAACCCACCGGTGGCGGATCAGCGCGAGCGTGCGCTACGAGCGTGCGCTGTTTTTGAGCTAGAAAAGCTATGTCTTCACCAGTGCGCTTTCACGTTCATCTTGCGCTTTCGTCTGACGCATGCATGAAGAACCATAGCGCATGCAGTAACGCGTGCGCTATTGTAGCTCAAAAACAGCGCACGCCCGTAGCGCACGCTGATCCGCCACCGGTGGGTTCGCGTGCAACATTCCGTGCGCTTTACATACAAAATGGCGGAAGATGAAGTTAAAACATTGAAATGATGAATGTTTTCTTTTGTTTCGTGTCTTCAAAACATCATTTATCCAGATACTCTTTTTCTTGAGTTTTTTCCTTGCAGTTATACTAAATATTCTGCACAAATAGCTACATTTTTTCATCTTGACGACCGATCAGGGCGCACAGGTGTAGACACTAAGCTGCATGCGTCTTAAGGCAGTCAATATTGCACGCGCTTGACGCGAGATGAATTGAAAGTTGAAGACGCAAGATGAACATGAAAGCGCACTGGTGAAGACATAGCTAATAGGGCGTGCGTTATTGCATGCGCTATGGCGCTTCGTGCATGCGTCAGACGAAAGCGCAAGATGAACGTGAAAGCGCACTGGTGAGGACATAGGTATACTGACATGTGTGTTGAGCGCGACGGAGGCCCGGCCCGCGTACTGCGCCTGCCGGTGCCGGTAGTTGAGGTTGTCGCACAGCGCGCCCGCCAGCCGCGCGTCCAGCAGCGCCGCGTGCGTCGCGTCGCAGCCCGCGCACGCCGCCAGCAGACGGTGCACTATCACGTCCGCGTACCTACACCACACGCACACTAATAACACTTTAACACTGTAAATCGAGACCTAATACAATTTGCACACCCATTTTGTGCCATTCTCATACCTATTTTGCCCCAGTGTTACAAGTATGTTGCTCTATTTTCACATTTTACGCCCTTTTCACACCCTTTTACCTCACTAACACACCCATTTTGTCATGTATGTTGCTTTATTTTCATATTGCCATTTTAATTTTACCCTGTTCACATATCCATTTTGCCCCGGTATCATACCCCATTCCAACATTAATGATGCCCTAATATCAAACCCAGTTTTCCCCAATCAGACACTCGTTTTGTCCCACTCTAACACACATTTTTCCCCATTCTCACACCCATTTTACCCAATTTTCATAAGCATTTTCAAAATCCTGTCATCCTACCTATTTTGCCACATAAATAGATGGTACTCAATATAACAAAATCTGAAACCTATTATACTTTATACCTAAAATAACAGTAGCCTGTGAAAGCTGAAAAAATCATCGAAATTAATAAATGTTGCAGATATCAACACTGGAATACTTAATTCTAGTTTTTATACTGTTAATTCCTACATAGTATTGTGTAAACCGACCGTCGTATGGGCGAGGTGAAGTGCGTGTATATGGGGCAGGCGAGCCCGTAGTGGTAGTAGTCCTGCTGCGCGCGGCTCCCGCTCGCGAAGTACGCGGCCTGCTGCATGCAGCGCGTCGCCATGATCCGCAGCAGCGTGTTGAAGTACGGCCGCGTCGGGATCACGGCCCCGTCCAGCGACTTGGAGAACGACTTGTTCGTCGACACGTCTATATCGAAACCCTGAAGGAAAACGTAGTACCATTAGCAAGTCGAAATTCGACCGGCTATGGGATAAAAGTTAAGAACAGAACAAAGGAATGCTAAGGAAAAGAAATTCAATATCATGATCGACCAAACCATTATGAGAACCACGTCCTGATTACGTCCTGTGGTCCGCGGACTGCAGTCTCATCTATGAATTATTTAACAATAATAAATAATAGCCACCAAAAGTCTCACTGTGAAAAGGTATTCCCTGCTCTTGTATAATACTTAAAAAAAATACAGAAATAGATTAGAAGTGGAGTCCGATTTGAAATTACAACTTAGCACTATCCAACCAATATCCAACCAAATATCACTAATTTCGTTGCAAAAAAGCAGCACCAACCTTCACATGAACGTATTTTTTTTAGTAAGTTATTTTTTGTTTTTGTAGTACTAAGTGGCTATGCACACGGAGCAACTTTCAACCGAAACTATCGCCGAAACTATCAACTTTTTAATGAATTTTTTGGGCAGTCGCAGCCAACAATTTCCTGTTGCAGCAACAGTTGCCGCGGTTGCCGCGATTGTTTTATATGAAAACAGGTAGTTGCGAGTTGCCAGTTGCCCGTGTGCAAAGCCCCTAAAATAAATGTTCCAAAAACTGCTGTTTTTTTAATTAAGGTGTCCTTGAAATTGTGCGATTTCCTAGGGGTCCGTGGACTGAAAAAGGTTAGGAAACGTTAGTGGAAGGTGTAGCCACATACCTGTTGCTTGGCAGCCTTCAGGAAAGTCTCGAAATTGGCGGGCGGCGGCGCGGGGTGGCGGCGCAGCAGCGCGCTCTGCGGGAACTCGGCCGCCAGTTTCTCCGCCACGCTGATGTTGGCCAGCAACATGAACTCTTCAACCATGGAGTTGGTGTCCACTATCTTCTTGTTCTGAACCTCTATGGGGTCGTGCGTTTCCGAGTCCACCTATAATATTAAAATCGTAAATCTAGTGAAATGTCAAATTTCAAATCAAAATTTGACATATCACCTGCAATTTCACGCGTGCGAAGTGGGTTTCATGTTACAGAGTAGCTACCCTGATAGGTAGAGATTTCAATACTTGAAACCTAGTCTTACCTTACTTGGAACATGATTTATTCTGACTTGGAACCTAATATAACTATACCGGGAACCTAACATAGTATTACTTAGGACGTAATCTTAACTTTGGAATTTAATATATTTTTTCTTGGAACCTAACATAATCTTACTTGGAACCCAATATAAACTTACTTGGAACCTAACATACTCTTACTTAGAACCTAAATATTTCCACTTGAAATTCATTCTAATCTTGCTTGGAACCTTATCTAACCTTACACAGAACCTAATTAATTTAATCTCAATTCATTTGGATTCTCGGAGGATAGATTCGGATTCTGCAGGGATCTATTTGGAACATAATCTTAGGGCCGCCACATACATTCATACATCGGAATTTCGAAATTTCCGACTTTTATTTCCAATTCGGAATAATTCCGAAAGCACAGACTACCATTCCGAATTCCGAATCGGAAAAAAATCGAACGGAAAAATACTGTACGTATGTGATACGGCCATACATTTGTATGGATTTACTGCGTTCGGAAACCCGATTCGATATTCCGAAACGGAATTGCGTATGTATGTGGTGGCCCTTACCTGGAACCTAATCTCAGGAGACGCTAGCAGCAAAGCGCCGTTGTCGAGACGTTTCTTCTTCAGTTTCTTAGCGAGCGCGTTCAGTACGCGGAGTGACGCTGCGACTTCGTCCTTGCGGGATTTGTCGTCGATTGCTATCTGCGCTTCCTCGTATGTCATCGCTGCTGACGACTGAGTAGAACAATATTAAAACAATTAAACCTCAAAGAAGTGGAAATGTAACACACTGTATACATATTAGACGTGCTTTTTTTAAATTCTATGCAAATCTAAGACTGGTACGCCCAGACGGAGATGGCATGACGAACTGGACACCTTTGGGAGGGATTGGTCTTAAGAGCCGCCACATTCATACTACGGAATTCCGTTTCGGAATATCGAAACGGGATTCCGAACGCAGTAAGGCCCGGCACATACTACGGAATTTTCCGTACGGAATAAATACATCCAAATGTATGGACGTATCGCTTTCGGAAACCCCGATTCGATATTTCGATATAGAATTCCGTACAGAAATTCCGTATGTGTGTGGCGGGCCTATATCCATCCAAATGTATGGACGAATGTGGTACGGATTTTTTTCCGTTTCGGAATTCCGAATGGTAGCCTGTGCGTCCGGAATTATTCCGAACGGAAATAAACGTATATGTGTGATAAGCTTACGGAATCCCGATTTGATATTCCGTTTCGGAATTCCGTATGTATGTGGCGGCCCTAAGTCCACGACAGGGAGAAATGGAAGGAGGACCAACAGTGGGAAACAAATGGCTAATGATAATATTATTATTTAACTAATGCGTAGTTTAAAATGTTACAAACTGTTGAGGTTAATGATAAATTCAAGTTTTGACAAAAATCCTTAACACATTTATTCCTACTTGCTACAACACCATGAAAAATATAACTGTCTCACCTTTATCACACTCTTGTGGAACTTGGTGGACAACACATTGGCGTTTTCGTCGATCTCCCAAACGCAGGAAAACGCCAGCCTCTCCTCGCCGCCGCGCAGCGAACACAAATTGGAACTGAGCAATTCTACAAACATTGACACGATTATGACAGAATCTTTTGATAATATGTCGAATGAGTTTGACGGCAACATGCTGTTTTCTTTCTAAAACCTTATAATATCTAGACGTGGAAACAGAAATCGATAGAAATTTAGATTTTAGGTGCGATTAATGCGTCGAAAATCATCAAATCTAAATTAATTTCAGCACTGAAAACTTTATTCATCGGTGAGATAATTACGCAGCCATAGGCCGGTCCAGATTCAGACACAGCAACGTCAGCAACCAACACACAATCAAACAGACCAAAGTAAAAATTAATCCAAGTGAAATGGATTATTAAAATAAATTATGGATTCTTAAAAACATTAATGGCACTAGGGGACATAGTCGAGATTAATGTCACAAGCAGTCGCAGGACATTTACGTGCGACTGTTCGGCGACAATGTCGCGGATAGTCGCGGAACACACGTAAAAAGACACACACACACACACACACAGAAGACACACGTCATGTCTTTAATTAGTGTCGGGCGACAAGGTCGCGGGATGTCCCTTTTTTATAGCACATCGGTGGAAAAAAAGCGTACGGCCCGCCTGATGTTAAGCAGTTACCGTAGCCTATGGATGCTTACAATACCAAAGGCTTTGCTCGCATATTGCCGACCTGAAGGGGAGTGGGATGGAGGGAGGGGGAGGGGGGGTTGGGCTTGCGGCTTTCTCACTCATCGTACGAAACGCAGCTGTAATAGCTACTTTACGCCGATCTTCTGTGAGAGGGTGGTACTACCCTGGTCGAGCCAGCCCGTATATGAGCTGCAGTCAATTGGCTACAGCTTGGCTCTACCACCTTTCAAAACCCTATCACCCTTATTCATAGAAAGCTATGATCGACCTGTAGTAGAATTACAAATCACATTTGTTCCTAAAAATGCTTTTCAAAACCATTGCAAACTGGCCAAAATCTCTATGAATAAGGGGGTAAAACTTTTACCCCTAATGAATACGCGTATAAAATGAGTTTCTTCTACAAACCTGGAACCATATCAATCCTCCTGTCGACTAGATACACGGTAGTGGATCTATTAGCGGCCTCCTTGTCCAACGCGGTGTTGGGTCTGACGAAGTGCGTGACGTCAGCGATGTGGACGCCCACTTGGTACTTGCGGAGGCCGTCGGTCGTGGTGGTGGGCAGCGGCGCCGCGTGCAGCGCGTCATCGATATCGGTGCAGCCGGGCGGGTCCACGGAACAGATGCACGTCGACCGGAGATCCACGCGCTTCTTTATTTCCTACAAATAAATAATAATAAGCTATCATTACGGTGTCATTATGAAAAATGAAAATGAAAAATGTTTATTGAAAATACCGAAATCGGTTACAGTTACTTATTCTATGTAATTAAATATAAAATGTAATCTTCTTAACCAAAACAGGAGTATTTATTACCAGAGGTTCCCAAACTAGGCACAGCCTGTATCTTGGGATACCAATTATTGAGTATAAATAAATTCTTAGTTTAGTGAAGATTGTATAATGAGTTGGTGGTATGTGGTGGATCCAGCTCAGTGAGTGGCTTGCCGGCCATCACGATTGATTTGACTGGTGACGACACCAACAATAACATACGTCCTTTTTTCAAAAGTAGTAATAAAATTAAAAAGTACATTAAAATTAATAATATTATTAAAAAACTAGAAAGGCATTAAAAAGACATAATTATTTAAAACGTAACATTTGCCTTAGAAAAGAACGTATACAATTGGTAGAAAAGTTAGAATTATGTAGACTTAGAGCAAAACCAGATTATGTATGATATAGATATTCAGTGTCTACGGGATGAGTTGACACTTAGGGAAAATACAATAAGGGATATTTTTAATAAATATGAAGCTGCCCAAGCACAACTATGTGAGCGCATGCGCGAGGCCAGTGAGCTGATGGACCTGGTGCGGTACAATGCCGAGAGATACGAGTCGCTGACAAACAATCTCTCGTCCGACTGCGCCTGCTCAGCGTCTGCTCCTGAGCCTCAGCATGCTGCATCTTTGCCTGATGCAACTCTTCCAATAGACAGCTGTACTAATCTAAACAGTGAGAGTAAAACTTTGATATTTTCAGATGAGTTTGGTGTAGGATTTGGTTCACTGTTAGATGATAAACTTAGTCATAATGCCACTAATTATTGCTTTAGAAACCTCCCTTATAACTTACTTATAGAAAAAATTGTTCAAACAAAACTTGATAGTAAAACTACTGTAGTGTTATTACTAGGTAATAGCTTTGGTTTAAGAAAAAAGGACATTGTAGATGGTGTTGACACCTTATTAAAACTTAACATGGGGAGGCTCATGTTGTGTGCCCTCCCTTACTGTTACCATCTGTCAGAGAGACATAATAAATACATTCAGTATTTAAATAATTTAATGTTTACTTTGTCATGGTATAATGACAATATTTTATTTTTTGACACAAATAGGTTTATAAGTAGCTTTAGACTGACCCAGGAAAATATGTATCTTCCTAAGAATGATAGAAAAAAGATTGCTACACTGATAGCTTATAATATTAACGCTGTTGTAGATTCAACAAAACTTAGCATAGGAGACGAATCAGTATTATTTAGTTATTCGAATAATGCTGTGATTGACTGTTTAAACTTCCGAGGCCGACAATAGAGGTACATTCTAGTATCCCTGGCGTCTCACAAACGTGCGAAAATTATAGGAAGGAAGAGAGGCCTGGAACGCTAAGATTATTTCACCAGAATATACAGGGATTTTTATCAAAAACATTAGAAATTGAATTATTTTTAGAAAAGTCACAATATGATATTGTTTGTATTTCCGAGCATTGGCTTAATGAGCATCAAATGTTAATAAATTATGAAAACTACACGGTCATAAGTTGTTATAACCGCAAGTCCAGGCTTCACGGTGGTACATTAATATTACTTAGAAATATTATTAAGTCAAAAGAACGTAAAGATATAGTAGGACTCTCGGTCGAACAGATTATTGAGATTTCCTGTGTTGAGCTGGATAAGCACATTGTAGTATGTGTTTACAGACCCCCAAACATACAGAATTTTAGTATATTTGAATCTGTGATGGAAGATGTGTTAAAAAAAATCTTTGTAAGTAATAAGTCTATTATAGTCTGTGGTGATTTTAATATTAATATTTTAGAAGAAACTAGTTATACTGATAGACTGTTAGGCCTTTTTAAAGCATTCAATTTAGCTCACGTTTTTTTCGAACCGACCAGAGTAACTTCTACTTCTGCCACTTGTATAGATAATGTATTCTGTAGTTGTGAATATTTAGATACAGCAATAGTTTGCCATTTGCCGTCAGATCATAGTGGTCAAACGGTCACCTTTAATTCTACCATACCTATAAAAACCATAAAAATTAAATGTAGGAATGTAACATCAGGGAACTTACAAAAATATAATACTACTTTGTTTACCAAATTAAGTTTTCCCAATTATAACTTAGATGATCCTGATAGTTTTTACGCAGACTTTTTTGCAGTTATACATACAGAATTTGATAATAGATTTCCTATTAAAACAAAGACAATAAAACCAAAATTTACCTTCAGTGACTGGGCCACCCTAGGGATACGTAGGAGTAGGGAAAGGCTATTTGAGCTTTATGAACAGAAGGCCCAGCTTCAAAATGCAGCTTTTACTCAGTATGTTAGAAATTATTCTAAATTGTTTAGGAAAGTATGCCAGGCGGCCAAAACGATACACATTAGACAAAAAATTATATCTGCAGATAACAAGATCAAAACCACCTGGAATATAGTTAACAGTGAAACTGGAAAAACCAAACAACGCAATACAGATTTCACTTTAGAGACCTCGCGTGGTCTCATTAGTTCAAATGAAGATGTAGCACAGGAATTCGAAACGTTCTTTACAAACGTCCCTGTAAAAACAACAGAATTTTTAAACTGCTCTCCTTCACTTTCACTCTCACTTCTTAAAGATAACATAGCCACTTGTCCTGTAGAATTTAAATTCGATTATATTAACGATCGGTCTATTGTTAAAGCCTTCAGTAACATACAAATTAAACCAACTGAAGACCTATGGGGAATGTCAGTAAAAGCATGTAAAACTATCATTGGTACTGTGGCGCCATATTTAGCTTTGATTTTTAACAAGTGTGTTGATCAGGGAGTCTTCCCGGATTTAATGAAATACAGTAAAGTAATACCCCTTTTTAAATCCGGTAATAGTAAAGACCCCAACAACTATAGACCAGTATCCGTCTTGCCAGTTTTTAGCAAAATATTTGAAAAGATTATGCTTACTCAAATGTTACATCATTTCAACGCAAATAACATCCTGCATGATCAACAATATGGTTTCACCAAAGGCCGCTGTACTATCGACGCCGGTGTCACCTTAATCAAGCATATCTTCGACGCATGGGAGAACTCACAGGATGCTATTGGTATCTTCTGTGACCTCTCAAAGGCATTTGATTGCGTCAATTATGAAATACTTTTGCTTAAATTGGAACATTACGGTGTTAGAAATAGGGCGCTCAAACTTATAAAATCTTACCTAGTAGGTAGAAAACAAAACGTTCAAATAAATGGTGTTAAATCGTTAGGCTCTCTAGTTAAAATGGGAGTTCCTCAAGGATCCATTTTGGGTCCTTTTCTGTTTTTAGTATATATAAATGACCTTCCGCATATAATACAAAGTAGGGCAGAGATAGTTTTATTTGCCGATGATACCTCTTTGATTTTTAAAGTAGGTAGACATGTAAATAATTTGGACAACGTGAATAATGCTATTCTTCAGGTCCATAACTGGTTCAATACTAATAATTTAGCATTGAATAGTAACAAGACTAAATGTGTAAGATTCTCATTACCTAATGTTAGAAGTAATGAATGCGATGTAGTACTAAATAAAGAAAAACTTGAATTCGTTAATGATACTGTTTTCTTAGGTATTACGCTCGACTCCAAATTACAGTGGGGCCCACATATAAGAGCTCTCGTGAAGCGGCTCAGCTCCGCCGCCTACGCTGTTAGGAAAATTAGACAACTTTCCGATATCGACACCGCGAGAATAGTTTATTTTAGTTACTTTCATAGTGTCATGTCGTATGGTATATTATTGTGGGGTAGGGCGGCTGACATCGAATCTGTTTTTATTTTACAAAAGCGGGCCGTTAGGGCCATCTATAATTTAGGAAGTCGCGACTCCTTGAGGGAACGGTTTAAGGAAATCAACATTATGACTGTACCATGCCAATACATTTATGAAAACATAATGTACATAAAAAGTTAGGTGAGAGTCATCGATATAACACTAGAAATAAAGACAAATTAGATCAACCGCGCTTTCGACTTGCGAAAGTTCACACATCTTTCATGGGATACTGTGTCAAGTTTTATAATAAAATACCACCAAACATACTTAGTCTTAGTGAAACTAAATTCAAAACTTGTGTAAAGCGTACGCTTTGTAAGCGGGCTTACTACACATTAGATGATTATTTGAAAGATAAAGATGCTTGGCTAGGTGCTGGTCCAGCTCCACCGGAACGGGAATAATTCCTCAGAATTTCTTGTTTTGATTTATTCCTTATTTATTTATTGTTTTCCTCTTCCTTCTCTTAATTTAGCGCTATTGACATATTAGTCACAATTACCACCTTTTTAAGCTGTGGAAATCATGTATCATGTAGCCATTGACAAGCATTTGTATGTCAATTGTAGCGGATGTTGTCTTGCCGTACGCTTACTTAGCTTTGTTGAACTATGTCGCTGCGGTAATGGATCGGTCATGCTCACTCTAATGTCCTTGCTTGCGGTGGCTCTGTGGAGCGGGTCACCCTCTTCCCTCTAAAATGGTTGAGGAGGGTGATGCCGCTGCTCAAGTCATGCTCGGGTTCCGGGCGCTGCTTGCGGGGACTGGTCCGCCCATTTTCCACTTGACACCGTTGTTCCAAAACTTTTACAGACAAGACCTAAGCACGGAAGGCATCACACCAAAACAATCGTTCTAAATATTCACCTTTTGGTTTGACAGTTAAGTGGGAGTAGGCATGCACAGCTTTCTAGGCTAGTTTTTATTAATTTTTATTTAAATACCTTATTTTCTTTTTTTACTCACATAGCGTTACTGTTTGAAAATGTATACAATTATTCTTTTGAAAAGAGTAACCATTGAGTTTCTTGCCGGCTCTTCTCAATGGAAGCAACATTTCGAACCGGTGGTAACGCTAAAATATTGTTTATATTGACTATTTATAAATGCTCTAATGAGCTTACATGAATAAAAACCTTTTGACTTTGACTTTGACTTTGATTATAAAACGTAAAAATGTAAAAAATTGAAATTTATTGGAATGAAGTATAACCAGCTCACGAGTTTAGGTCTAATTAGGCAAATTGCAATCCGTAGTGCGTTACAACTGGTCTTCCATCAGTTGTAACAGTCTTATTTCTGTGGCTATCAGCCTATATTGTTATTTTTGTCTCCCGCTGTACAACGGACGGAAGTGGATAATCTTCTTCCAACTCCTCCTATCCTCTCTGTTGATTAAATTCGTGCAGATTCCAAGAAATCTTGGCTTTTCCCGGGACTCGTCCAGAGTCAAACCTTTGCGTCATTGTTGGACACCATTGTCGATCCTGGCTTACATGAGTAACAGTGGTGGGAATGTGGCGGGCCTGGTCCTATTTAAAAAAATGATATCATTACGGTGACAATTTTGGGAACTCATCTAGTGAGCGGCAAGTCATGGCCTACCAAAGATAATATGTTGAGCATATTTCCATAGCCTAATCCCTAGGGCCTACAAATTTCATTCCAAGACCCAATTTCAATAGTTCCCGTATCTGCTGGACTCACACTGTATTATGTTACACACTGTTACAGTTCACTGTAAGGATAGTGGCGTGCTCATATCATTGTTATTATAAATTTAATAGGTCAAAACATACCTCTTCTGGTATAGTCCAGTCGTCCGGAGGCAGGCACGCAAGCACCGCTTCGCTGAACCGAGCATGCGGCACGTCATGTTCGAGTAAGATTACTTCATTCTCCGCGTTTTTATCACCTAAAAATATCGAGTTATTAACGCGATATGTTTGGCCGAACATAGGCCAACGCCAACCTATAGATAGATCTACTTCCGTCTCGGTTAGTCTGCAAGACTGAGGGAGGGTCCGCCAACATGTGGATAGCCTACCCCCAACGCACAGGCTACTGGCCTAATAGTCTGACTTTGCGCTGGCCTAAGCTGGCCAAGCATGTGAATGCCCTGTAATGTGTGAAATTCATTCGGTTGATGTACCCAATATTTGTGTAACAGTATTTAGCTTGTTTGTTGTATAAGTCCATGGGTAACTCTCTGGCCCAGCCACTAGCCAGGTTTGCTATCTGTACTACACTGGACCCGGTTTCTAGATCGTTTTCGTCGTACACGAATTGCATGTAACAAGCCCAGCAGTAAGTATCATACAAAATAAAAACCTGTGTACATAAGCGACGAGGTGTGTGTATGCACGGCAAGGCGGGTGCGGATAAATGTTGCCTATAGGGCGGAAAATAGGCATACCGCACCGCCATTTTTAACCGACTCCAAAAAGGAGGAGGTCCCCAATTAGACTGTATGTCAATGTGTATACGTGTGTTTTTTAATGTAATTCTGGGGCTCACCGATTGGTCCCAGGGCCCTGACGAAGTGTCCGAGCGGGTAGCGGCTGTTCCTTGGCCACGAGTCGAGCGCGACCAGGATGCGCTGCGCCGCGAGCGCGTCGCTCTGCCGCGTCTCTATACGCACGCGCGGAACGCACTTCTCCGCCGGAGTGAACAGGTGCCGGGTTGCCCCTGGACATTATAAAAGTACCAATTATGCATATGATGACTGTCGATGAGAAACAGAAACCCAAACCCCTCCCTTCGCCCTACTCCCCTTCAGGCAACGTGCGAGCGATCGATGGATTTGGTAACGCAAGCATCTTATAGGTTAAGGTAACTGCACATCAGACATGCTGTACGTTTGATTGCCGCCTTTGTTAGGTATACAGGGTGGTGACGACATCATGACAATAATAGAAACCACATACTGGGTATCACATTAGTAGTTCGCACATAAAATATTATTAAATTATATTCAAAGGTATTGCCACGGGATTGCTTTTTTATTTTGACAATTTTAACTTTACGCCTACAAAGGTACCGCTAAAAACACCGACACCGAAGCGATGTTGCCACGCTTGTACTTACAGGCCAATCTTTGAGGTCGGTAGACGTTTATAAAGGGTTTTGTGTTTCGTTTAGACTATTTCGGCATTTAGTTTAATGAAAATTTGAAATTATTGACTTTGATTTAAACCTAATATTATAATTTTAATGTGTTGTGATTGACTTGCAGGGATCGTGTTTTGATTTATTGTCACTATGTTGTCACCACCCTGTATAAAAAACCTGTTTCATTTAACCACCTTTTTAAACATTATTGTATCCATCAAAAATATTAATTTAAACAACTTAAAAAGAGGCCTATCCTAGAGCGTGATAGACTCACTGAAGCACACCATGTCAAAATAAAAAGAAACTGCTTATAGCTCATGGCTGATTGCAGATTCAAAAGGAACAAAAAAAATCAAAGGAGAGATGCAATGATTAATATCTACATCTACACTAATATTATAAAGAGAAAAGATTTGTATGTATGTTTGTTATAAGTAAAGTCAAAAACTACTGCACTGATTTGAAAAATTATTTCACCATTAGAATGCTACATTATCTCTGAGTAACATAGGCTATAATTATTACTAGAAAAAATTAGGGATCCCTACTAAAACTTCAATAATGTAACCCAAGGTGTAAAAAAATAGCCATAAGATGTCTTTCATCGCATGCGCTACGGAAACTATTTATGATAGAACAAAAAAAAATCTACAATATTAATGAACATATCAATATCTACAAAACACATTTTTTACAATTAACTTCTCTTGGAGAAGACTATTATTATTATTATTTGTTAGTGGTTAGCCACTCACCTGGAAACTTGCTTGGCATCAATATACCACAGTACTGTCGCCATTTCCTTCGAATCACACCGACAACTTTCCCCGTGGGTGTCACCTCTTCGTCGTCTTTATCAACTGGTTTGGCAGTACTCAACAATACCGTCTCTTCCTCTAGGAGGTCACCAGGGTCATCGGCCTTGTCTTCTAGCACTATGTCGCTCGGTCTGCGCCATTCCTCTTCCGGGAATATTTCTATGGCTACAATATCACCGTCCACTGCCCTGTTAATGCCTGCGTGCCCTTGTAGTAATATCTGTTGATAATAATGTAGACAAAAAAAAGCTGTTTATTGGTACAGTATTGAAAGTTCAGTGACTTATGTTGCTGACTTACACAGTTTAGCGTCTATGGCATCCCAATTCAACGTGGCGCCCCGCCGCACTATGGTCTGAGAATGAAAAAAAATGGACTTTCGATTTTTTTTTAACTTTCGCGTGTTTTTTGGACTCTATCCTATGCGGCTTGTAATTTCCAACAACTTTTGTTCGCACATATTTTTATCAAACTTATAGTTTGAAAGATATAACGACTTATGTGATTTTTATGTATGGAACGTAAACAACTTGTGCCATTTCTGAAAAATGGTTTCATTTGGCACGTGTCTCATTCAGAGCTTCTTATAGACCAACCTTTCCAGAAGCTATCCCAATACGAACCATATCCCAGCTCGTCCCCGTTCTCAAGATATGAGTATGTGAACATACTACCAAAATGCAGTACATTTGTACCATAATTATAACTTTAAATGGTAATTATTCGCGACTATTTGTAAAAATATCAATAATAAAGTCCTAGTTTACTAATTTAAAAGTCATCATTATCCAAAAACACATCATCATCACTGACATACCAACAAAATCGAACTGTTGATCACCTAAATACCTACTTAATCCTAATAAATGTTCTAATTTGGGTGTTCTTAATATGAGATGTCGAACATTTATGCCAACTGTACTTCATTCGTATCTCGACATCATCCAACAACATCATCATCACTGATATATGAACAAAATCTAACTGTTGCATATGATAGAGTCCAAAAAATATGCGAAATCTAAAAAAAAATCGAAAGTCCATTTTTTTTCATTCTCAGACCATAGTGCGTCGCCGCCATGGTGGCGAAAAAACCCTAGTTCTTTGGCTCTTTTTAAGGTCATTCTAGTGGGTTATGAAGGTTATTCTGGTTATATTCTTGCGTATTTTTAGGAAATGTTCCCAGTGCATAAGTGCATACTTTGTTTTATACGCGGCAGTTGGATCGCAGTTGGAGCATTATAATTCATACTCACAGGTTTCTCGTAACCGTTGACATTAGCAGTGCCTTCGAGAAAGTTATCTCTGGACGCACGGAATGTGCCCTGGTGTAGCTTTCCATTCCTGATGCCGGCGTGTATCTGGGTCGGTGTCAAGTGGGCCGGGTACAGAGCATCTTTGGAGTAACTCTCGGGCATCACATTCTTGGACAGTTTGTCAGAGAGACCGACAAACCCGTTCACATTCTCTATGTAGTCCTTGACTGTAGAAAACAATTTATTTAACCATCATGCCTATATTCAGAGATGCACTTGACTGGAGTTGAACAACATTTCAATAGGTATTTCAATTGCAAAGTAAAAGAGGGAGTGCCTATTGCTTTTATACCAGTCTCATTCCACAATGCAAGGGAGATTCAGGCCATTGGCTAGTCCGTCACTAAAAAAGTAGACTGAAGAAAATTTTAACTAATAGGTAAAAGTAGTCCTTAAACCGAATATCGAAAAAAAAAAATTCAACGTAAGAGGAACCTAGCACAGGGCCTTAATAATGACAGGTTGCCCTTGCAACCACTGATCTACCTAAAGAAGCAACCTGAAATTATTTTAAATTAGGAAGTTTATCCTCTTGTTAACCTTAACTTCAACCATCATTACTAGAACTTAACAGCAATACTTACCAGAACAGCATATAATGCCCTCTTCCTGTGCAATTTTCCTATTATTCTCATCATCGGTCAGCAACACAATCTTTGGAAACTGTCCTGCAACGCTGTTGATGCTGAGGTGTGTCTCGTACCAAGCGGCAGCTTTACGAATAGCCCTGTCATTGCGGTCATTCTGTTTCTCACCGGGAGAACGCTCCACATATGTATCCCTAGAATAGTTATATTATCTTTAATTAATCATTGTTCTTCATATTGTATGGTTAGTAGCTAACCTGGTGTCAGAGTTATTAAAGCCACCCAAAGGCATCTGACAAAGTGTAAGTAATTATTGTTGACCATATGCATGTTTAAGTTAAGTGTGCTATTTTGCTCATGCAGAATAAGTTGTACCATTAATAATTGTTATATTGGCATCGTTTGACTATAGTACTGCAATCAAACTACTTATATGTACATCAAAAAAAATGAAATCCCACTAATAGGTATTATAAATGTGAAGGTTTGGATGGATGGATGGATGTTTGTTACTCTTTCACGCAAAAACTACTGAACGGATTTGGATGAAATTTGGAACACTGATAGTTTAACCTGGATTAACACATAGGATACTTTTTATCCCGAAAGTATGTTCCCGTGGGATAAATTATGCGCAGACGAAGTCACGGGCTAAAGCTTATGCATAAATCAATGTAGATACTACATACTTATGATGTTCATTCACAAATGAGTTGAACCGCCGCTTCTTATTGCCAATAATCTCCAAAAGCCTCTGGAATATTGCTGTGTTCTGGTGCTTCACCTCTTCCAAGACTGTTTGCAGTATGATCACATTGCTCAGAGCGTCTTCTTCTAGCACATCTATTTGGTGGAGCACTACATTAGTGTCGAGGACCAGGTAGTGTGGGTAGTTAAATAAAGCACACACCGACTCTGGTTTTGCCTCCAATACAAACTCATCATCTTTATGCGGACAAGTGTTACAGGCAGCAGACCCACAAAGCAAATCATCGCGCAAATAATGCTCTCTCACAATCTGCGGAGTATATAAAAATAAACCTGTAAGTTTCCAAGTCAGGTTATATTTGAAATATTTTGTGTACAAAAATATAACCTCACTTTTATAATATTTCCGCGCTTTGTTTTCGTTAAAAATGTCTTTGTAGTCCACATTTTTTGGAAATATTTTATACACTCAGTCTGAATAGGGCGGAGTTCAACATCGACGATGTTTAGCTTATTACAAAAATAGTTATACACAAGATAAACATTGAGAAATAGAACAAGAACTATAAGCACAGAGCATTGAGCATTTAAAATGAACTAGGGATGGAGATCTGAGAATGATTAATCGAATAATCAATTTTCAGGAAAAAAATCGATATTTTAAATCGATATGTAGTCCTATGATAGTATCCTATGATGATTTATTACTGAATCGATTCAGTGAATCGATATTTCACCCTTGAATATCGTCTTTCGATTTTTTCTGTTTGGTAATAACCATTAACCTGGTGAAATTCATAGTACAAAAAAAAAGAAATCAAAATAATTTATAATTTCCATAAATCAACTGTATCGCTTTTTTGTCTCTTGCGCACGCACTAACAATCGCTGTGCGAATAAATGCGCAATACTCAACTTCAAAGTCACGCGCGTGTAATACTTCGATATGGTAATAAAAATATTTGTTATTATCGAATTACCTGATTTTACTGATAAGTGATCGTTTATTATGGTATCTTTCTTGTTTTTAATAAAATGGATTTATATTTACATTGTAAATGCAAACTTGAAAAAAAATACCCTTTTAGACCTCGATTTTTTTGTGAATCGATTCATCAGGTTACGATTCGAATCGATTTAAAAATCGATCTTTTTCTGAAAGAATCGCCATCCCTAATTAGAGATGACCGAGTCAGACTGACTCGAGTACTAAGGAACTCGAATACTTATATTCATATACTCGAGTATTTTGAATACGGGTTCCGAGTACTTAATGGTATTCAAAATTGCGACCTTAATCGGAATCTACAAGTCTAATAGTACAGTGACGGGCCCGTTGGCGTGGTTGGTAAGATTCCGCCTATCACGCTGCAGGTCGTCGGTTCGATTGCATGCATTTGTGTGCATGAACATGTCTGTATGCCCCGAGTCTGGATGAAATTATGTATATTAAGCATGTATTTACAAACAAAAAGTAGTATATGTATTAATACCAGTTATCTGGTTTCCATAGTACAAGCTCTGCTTAGTTTGGGATCAGGTAGCCGTGTGTAAAAGAATGTCCCAGGATATTATCATTACATTACTGCCACAGTCTGTAATGAGTGTATTGCTGGCTGCGGTGTTGATGGCCGAGAGCGCAGCGAAATGCAGCTCCAGGCCACCACAGCGCGGTCAGCATTACACCCCTTGATGGATAATAACTGCAAAATTCGCGCGGTTTATTTACCGAACGCATCGTGTCAAATTACGCGGTTTTAAACCGCAAGTGCGGATACATTCATTATGATTCCATGGCTTACAGAATTGCGGGAAAAAACCGAGCGTTTTTATTCGCAGTGCGGACAGGCTCTAATAAACGTTTACTGGGCCAAATTTCATACTCCTCCGTCCATGCATCTTCGAAAAACGGAACGAACGGATTTGCTTCACGTATTAATGATTATGATGAGATGATAGTATAACGACAAATAACGTTACAATTGCCTGATATTTTTGGCTAGTGATGTGCCGAGTCGGCTATTTTTGGTACTCGAGTATTCTGGTACTCGTTAAAAAAAGAATCGAGTATGTATGTACTCGAGTCGGACGACTCGGACAGGTACTCGAATACTTGTACGAGTACTTGAGTACTTAATAGGACTCGAGTAGTTTTGTATTATGTATTTTTTTAATTGAGGCGTCTCTTTTCGCTTATTCCAGTGTCAAGTAAAATATATATTTCAAGTTTTGGCTACGTCAAGCACAGGAAGACCTTTGGCCCAAAATATGACCCCCCCAATCCGTATCAGTAAAGTAACGGTGGTATATTTCACGGACAAATTAACACACTTCAAGTGGGACCCGAAAAATAACATAAAAATGAATATTAGACCTCTATTTATAAAATCAACGAAAACACTGATCACTGCCTATAAACATAAAATACCTGCCTCGGTATTATCATTACAAACTTAAAATATCTTCCTCGGTATTATATCCTTATAAACATAGTCAATTTTCTATAAAATTAAAAAAGAACATTGCACCTCTATTTATTTGAGTACCCGACTTGGGATTCGAAAACCATGAAGAAGTACTCGGAACCCGTATTCGAGTACTGGGTACTCGAGTCCTATAATCTGAGTACTCGAGTACTTACTAAGTACTCGAGTCAGGCTGTACTTGGCGCATCGCTATTTTCGGCACATCACTACAAAAATACACAGTTGTTAGGTATATCATTGTAACAGCGTAGGTAGTATGGATTAATAAGGTTTTCTTATTTATTTCACGCAAAATTATAACATTTATTTTAAGTTGACACAATAATCCTATGATAATTTATTCGTTAGTAGGGCAAGACGGCCGAATTGTAAATAATTTATATTAGCATGGGTACGATTTATCATCGAAATTTTATTGTCAAAATTTATTTGGTGAATAAAAGTGATCTGACGATTCTAAAACTTTGTTCCTTTTTGGGCAACCGGGCCAGATAAGTTTGTGGCAAGGGTTGTCTGTCCTTGACATGGACAAACACATCAACCCATGATAAACCTAACCTCATTTCAACCTTTAAGTAACCTAATTTTGAAAAATATGCTCTAACATTTACCGGCGGTTTATTTATTAACTAGGTAGATACTTATAAATATACCTATGAACTTAATATTTAACAAACTCGTTTCGTTTAACAAACACCACAGCATAGGTACTTAATAATAATATCTAACTTTGTAGCGTGTTTAATAAACACGCTACAAACTCTTTCAATGAAAACTCTGGAACATAAACAAACACGTAAATTATTTGACAAACACATTGAACACGTGGATGGGGAGCCCAGCGTGCACTTCGTGGATTTACTCGAGCGTCGTCCAAACCTAGTAGTTTCGGTAGATGAGATGATAGGAAGAATACATTGTTCTAGATGTTTCCACTTTCAGCGGTGGGGGAAGCGTCTACATGACAATTTCATAATTTTTTTATAAAAAGCAATGACATGGAAATACTCAAACGTGTCAGATATTGATACTTTTCATGCTCCTACATGATAAATTGAAAAAAAAAATACTCGAGCGCGCCAGATTTTGTAAGTATATATAGGCTACGGTAACTGCTTAAAATCAGGCGGGCTGTACGATTTTTTGCCACCGCAGTCCTATAAAAAAAAATCTGAGGTGGTGAAAAAGTGAAACTTCCAGATGCTCCCATTTCTTAGACTGACGATCAAATTAGCAAAATTGACACCTTTGACACTTCTTGGCTAGTAATTAATCCCCTTATCTTAAGCTGACGAGTTCGAGTATTTTAAGATGGTCTATTTTTTTTTGGTTCCCCTGAGTGTACCCACCAATATTAAGGGCTCATACTGGATGGAGGTTCTTATCAATATGTAAGCAATCTCCCTTATCTTAATCTGACGCGCTCGAGTAAATCCAGAAAATCCTTCTACGGCTCCCCATCTAACGCTCGCGGATGCTCAAAGAGTTTGACAAACGCGTTAAATTTGACAAATAATTACTTAGATCGTTTACAGTCCCCATCCTCCGCCTTATAGATGGGGAGCCGTAGAAGTGTTTTCTGGATTTACTCCAGCGCGTCAGATAAAGATAAGGGAGATACCTTACTTATTAATAAGAACCTCCAACCAGTATGAGCCCTTAATATTAGTGGGTACGCTCAGGGGAACTAAAAAAATTTACCATCTTAAAATACTCGAACTCGTCAGATTAAGATAAGGGATTCATTACTAGCTAAGAAGTCTCAAAAGTATCAATTTTGCTAATTTGATCGTCAGTTTGAAATGGGAGCATCTTCTGTAAGTTTCACTGAACACGCCCTTTGAAAATCTGGCGAGCTCGAGTAATTTTTATTTTTTTCAATTTATCATTTTAGAGCATGAAAAATATCAATATCTGACACGCTTGAGAATTTCCATGTCATTTCTTTGTTACGATTTTGAAATTTTCATGTAGACGCTTCCCCCACCGCTTAAAGTGGAAACATCTAGAACCATTTATACTTCCTATCATCTCATCTAGTGAATCTAATAGGTTTGGGTGACGCTGGAGTAAATCCACAGTTTGCATCATGGGCTCCCGGTCCTCTGTCTCACTCGCCTTCAGTTCAACGTGGAAGTGATGGTACCTAAAAAGCCTACTTATTAGGCTACGACCGTACCTACGCTTATTCGCCTCCTGAGTTAATATACAAAAAACCGGCCAAGTGCGTGTCTTACTAGCACATAAAGGGTTCTGTACCACCTTAGAATAAAAACGTCAAAAATATCAAGTTTCATGTTTGGGGGAGTCCTCATAGAGTTTAAATTTTATTTTATTTTTAGTATTTGTTGTTGTAGTGGCAACAGACATACACATTCTGTGAAAATTTCAAGTCTCAAGCTATTACGGTTCGTAAGATACAGCCCGCTGACAGACAGACAGACAGACGGACGGACAGACAGACCGACGGACAGCGCAGGCTAATAGGGTTCCGTTGGCACCCTTTGGGTACGGAACCCTAAAAAAGATTGACAAAGAGTTTGTTGGTTAGTTGCGTTCTTGTCAAGAAAATTTGCACGTCTGTGATTGTTGTTGATAAAAACGATGTTAAAATGAAAAAAATAAGTAGATAGCTACCTAAGAATCTATTGACCCAGGCCTTTATGAGGTAACAAACAATTAATTGCCTGCAATTAATTGTTACCCGCGTGGCCTACGTGGGTAAGAATTGGTAATTTCAAGGAATGGTGGTCATAAACCGCCTAACCCATCGACTAATCAGAAAAGTAAGTAGCTACTTATGGTAGACCAACCAGCAGTTCGAACGCCAAACTAGAGGTTATTATTAAATCAAAAAAATTGAATAATTGTGTTCGACTCGCTGCCGCAGATAAAATATTATCAGTTGCGAGTGGTGAACGGCCAGCGCTCGTCGCATGACGCTTACACAGAAAACCAGTGACTGGCTTAGTCCGCACGTACCTACGGCTGTTACTATGTTATTGTTTGGTTCGTACTTCATGACAACTTTAAACAAAACAATGCAAAGACATTCAGTGAATATTGCTACTGCATACAAACAGTGAACTTTATATAATTGGTGAGACAAGATAAAAGTGATACCAACATAACTTTAGTTACAGTGTGTTCGTCTTTTTCAAATATTCCAAGGACACATTATGTCTAAAAATAAAAAGATCAAAACACCGCAGCAGCTATGGGAGTCTGTGTCATCGAAGTCAGTACATTTTGTTCAAGGCATTTTTTATTGTCTCGGTGTGCTTGTTGCACGACATCCATGGAAGACAATAATGTTGACTTGGGTTTTTGTAATCCTGAGTTCGATAGGGTTAATGAAATTCCACATGGAAAAGAATCCTCTAAATTTATGGGTGCCACCAGAGTCAGATTTTTATTATGACACAAATTGGTATATAGACAAGTTTGGTACAGGATTCAGACTTCAGAGAATAATAATAAGAGCGGAAAATGTACTCGAACCGGAAGTTTTATTCGCTATCAACAATATTACTGATAAGATAAACTCTATAAGAATTAACTACAAAGATGAAGAATTCGGTATAAAGGACTTGTGCTACAAAGTTCCTATTGTTAATTTTTATAATTCTGACAGGAAAACTAGGTCAATCGACTCCGAAAATATGGAACGTGGAAGTGCAAATAAAAGTAACCTTAAAGGAAGCGATTTCGCAGATCCGACACTGTGGGTTGACGAAGACTTTTATTGTGAATTCTTGGAGTCTTTTCGCTTAACATGCCTTCAGTATAATATACTTGATTTATGGAAGAATGATCCAATTGAAATAAGTGCGGCAACGAAGCATGATATTATAACAAAAATAAACAATGTTAGGACAAATCCCACAACTGGTCATCCCGTGGACTACACAAAATTGTTAGGAAGTGTTAAACATGATGAACATGGTGACATCATATCTGCGAATTCTTTAATCTTAACGTGGTATACACAAGTGAATATGTCTGCAGTCAATTTGGATGAAGTGGGAAATCTAGTCGGCACTGAAGACTGGGTATCCATACCATTAGCCATGTGGGAAAAGGATTTCCTAAACACATTGAAGGATATATCGGATAGAGTATCCGGGATGAAAATTTATTATGAGGCTGGAAGAAGTTTCGCTGATATAAGTGGTAATACAATGTTTGATGAGTTAGATAAGTTAATGTTAGGTATTCTGCTAATGTTTTTGTACGTTCAATTTGCCCTGTCACGCTTTAACTGGCTGGAAATCAGGCTCACCCTTGGTAGTACAGGATTGTTGACTGTGGGAATGGCATACCTGTCTTCTGTGAGTTGGTGTTCTATACTTGGCGTACCCTTTGGTCCCATTCATTCTTCGTTACCGTTTCTCCTTATGGGTCTCGGTATCGATGACATGTTTGTAATGAATGCATGTTGGAATAATTTATCTGAAAGTGACTCAAAGAAAAGTGTCCCAGTTAAAATAGGGCTTATGTTGAAACACGCTGGCGTATCCATTGTAATAACTTCATTTACTGACATCGTTGCTCTTTTAATCGGTGCTATTACTATACTGCCATCGTTAAAATCTTTTTGTATCTACGCTGCCCTCGGCGTGTTTTTTATATTTTGTTACTCAGTTACATTTTATGTAGCCATATTTTCATTGGATATTAAAAGAATTCAAGAAAATAGAAACGGTATTTTAGTATGTTATAGGCATAAAAAAGAAATTCGTACATCGACGAAAAAAACTATATTTCAGAGACAACTTGAAGCATTTTACGAAAATGCCATTTTTACTATTCCAGGTAAAACAATTATAATATTAATAACGTTAATTGTGACAGGCTTTAGTATACAGTCTATATTTCAGTTAGAACAAAGATTCGATCCTAAGTGGTTTATTCCAGATGACACATATTACAAGCAATTTCTCGACGCCAAGGATTATTATTATCCAGAAGAAGGAAATATGGCTATGGTATTTTTAGGAAAGCTAAATTATACAGAAGAATATTTAAATTTATATAATATGATACAAGATTTGAGGAATGAATCTTCTGTATATGAATTAGTCACGTGGGTTGAACACTTTCATTTGTATGTTTTACAAAATCACAATCGTGACCTAGTAAAAAACACTTTAGCTGTGACAGACCATGAATTCAAGCGTTATTTATCTCGATTTTTGTACAGCGAAATAGGAGGAAGATTTCAAATGAATTTGAAGTTTTCTGATCATTTTCGATGTGGTGATCCAGCGACTGAAATAATGGCATCAACTCTCACTTTTAAATTTAAAAAATTCCGAGGTCCAGAAGAGTATGTACCGGCAATGAATCGCGTGAAGCATTTGGTCAAATCTACAAATATAACAACGGGCGATGGCTATCGGAGCATATGGTCTAAGGTATTTGCAAATTGGGTCACCGATGAAATAATAGCTAATGAAGTAGAAAGGAATATAGAGTTAGCATTAATTTGTGTAATGGTATGCACTGTCATCCTGATAACAAATCTACAAATGTGCCTGTGGATATTTATATGCGTTCTTTTAACCATAACCAATGTTTTGGGATGGATGCAAAGATGGGGCATGACTGTAGATATTGTATGTTGCATAGGTCTCGAACTAGCGATAGGTTTATGTGTAGATTACGCGGCTCACGTAGGACATACGTTTTTGACAATTTCAGAGGGCTCTAAGAAAGAGAGGGCCTTCAAAACGGTTACATCAATCGGTGGCGCTGTGTTGCTTGGTGGAGGGACTACTTTACTCTCGCTATCCCTTCTGAGCATGTCCAAAGCTTACACTTTTCAGTCATTTTTCAAGATTTTTCTTTTAGTCATTCTTTTTGGATTATTCAATGGTTTAATGTTCTTACCTGTCATGTTGTCATTGATTGGGCCAAGTGCCTATAAAGAGGATCACGTAGATTCCCCAGAAATTGTAGAGTTAAATGGAAAACAGGATGTTACTGAAAAACAAATAGATGATGGATGATTAATAGACCAGAAAAACTACCGGATTATCCCTAATTTGATTGTGATATCACAAAATATTTATAAACAATTAACAGTGAGGCCGTAATTTAAGAAGTCAAAGAATTTATCTGTTTTGACTAAAACATGAACATGATTAAAAGAAGAAAACAAAGTATTTATAAACTTTGAAAGCACATCAGGGTGCAATTAACGTTAGGGTTGAATTTTACTTAGTGTGGATCGTGTTCAGTTACACTTGCTGTAATTCTTCTAATCTTGAATCTTTGCACGTGTATCTTTTCATTATTACCTCATTATGCGATGCGTGCGATTAATACTTAAATTTATATTATAATGTAACGGTCAAGATAGTATATAATACCTACCTACGATTATCTCAATATTGTGCATATGTGTGTTGTAGAAAATAATAAAGAACCGATAAGTGAAACGTTGCTAACAATCATACAATTATAGATGTTGAATAAATGCATGGTTTGAGTGGTGAAAAGATGTGATTCCGATATTTGAAAATATAGGCCTCTTTACATTTTATGGTATTTTATCCTTTATGACGATCAAAATAAGTAATTTGTATTCCTACTGCCTATAGTGTATCAGAAATATAAAAATATAGTTTAGCTAGGTACATAAATAGGATAGTTATTTGTAATTACTCAGTGAAGATAGACTGTATATACATATATATACTACATATTGTATATTTCAGTTTCTGAGTAAATTTTTGAGGACATATTTGTCACAACTTCAAAATATACTTTACTTACCTACCTATTTGTACCTACTTTTATGTACTGTACCTTTACCTATCCTTAGGTAGTAATATTAATAAGTTTTACTTTACTTATAATGTTGTACTTGTTGCACTATACTATATCTAATCACAGTTATTAGTGACGTGTCTGATAACAGAGACAGTAGGTAAGTGATGCATATATTGCACAATGCACATTGCGCACACTTACTTGATAACAAGAGTGTGATAAAAAAACAATTAAGCATATTTTTATTTCACAAAGTTATAATTACATAGTAAGAGTCAATAATTCAGTGGAGTAAAATGACAGCTTTTTATGTCAAACGTAACATTGATTTGATCCGTTCATCATGAATAATGTTGTTTTTATGATTCTGGTTCAAATTAATTCAATTTTATTTACTAAAGAATAACATAAACATGATGACATAAAAAATAGATTCAATTAAAATATAAATTCACAATAATAGCTGTCATTTTACTCCACTGAATTATTAATCAGACTTTACACAAATACAGTGCTAAATCATATCGTTCTGCAGCTATGAACATAATATCAGCTACCGTATATGTAACTTATTTTTTATTTCGAAGATTTGTAAACACTGTATTATGTTGTTGTTGTTAAAATAGGTACCTATTGTAAGTAGGTACCTAGCTATTATCACTGGTATTACCATACCACCTAGGTCTTCAATAGATTAATAATATATGCATATGCATAATTTATAAAGCTCTAAGTTTGTGCTTTTAAATCGTGTCAAACAATGATAATTACTTAGATATATGTATGACTGAATATGTAGATATGTAAGTAAATCATAGCAATATAATATATATGTAAGTATAATGTTTTCTTTGAGACTCATTTTTTTATTTTACCCAATGACATTAGAAAAATAAGTAGGTAATATAGATTTTACCTGTCAATTTGAACTAAAACTGCTGTATATTAAGTAGTGCCTTCTGCATTACTTTAAAAAACGTCACATGATAACAGGTCAATGGCTAAATTTCTCATTATTATAGTACCTATTAATAATAATAATAACATAATAATAATTGACGCGGCTACCATTGTACCGATAGTCGTTTCTGCCCATGGCCTAATAGCCAAGAGCCTCGATAGGTAAACATCTTAAGAGGCTTGCGTTAGGTGGCTGGATCAAGGGATCAAGGGTCAGATCCAGAAGGCAGTACTCCTCGAAACGGCTCGCATTGTGAGGAAGTTTCTCTCCCTGGATCCTTGACCACCGGCAGCTAGGACCCTGTTCCCGATGCCGGTGGGGAACTATTTTTTATATTTTTAAATGTATTTTTTATATTTAGTTAAACATATAAATTTATAGCATATATAATTAATAAACGGAATAATAACAATAACCATTTATTACTACAACAACAAAAAAACCGGCCAAGTGCGTGTCGAACTCACACATAAAGGGTCCCGTACCACCGTATAATAAAAAGGTAAAAAATATCATGTTTCTTGTATGGAGACCCCCTTTATTGTTAAATTTTATTTTATTTTTAGCATTTGTTGTTGTAGCCGCAACAGAAATACACATTCTGTGAAAATTTCAACTCTCTACCTATTACGGTTCGTGAGATACCTATACTAGCCCGCTGACTGACGGACGGACGGACGGACAGACTGACAGACAGACGGACACCGGAGTCTCAGTTCCGTTCCCGGTTCCGTTGGCACCTTTTGGGTACAAAACCCTAAAACCTAAAAAAATTAACAAATCTAGCAGTCACAAATTATACTTTTTATCCATATCACAATTGGAAATTGATAATATTTAGTAATAATCTTTGAAGTAGGTAAGTGAAACTGAAAAAGTGTTTTGATAAAATTCTGCAGCTACTGGATTCAGGTAAATCATTATTTTTATGATACCAATAGGTATTAACATATAAAATAATAAACAACTATACTACAATACAACACGTAGGTACTTTCAGACTCCTTATATCGATTAGGAATCATGTTACATTTTTACACAAAATAGGTATAACTTTTATCATCACTCCAAGGGACTTCCCCCTCTCGCACCCCTCTCATTGTCCTCTACAATATCTACACCGATGGAAGAGAACAGAAATCCTCATCGATAGACTCTGGGTCGAAATCAAACTTCGTCATCATTCTATTTAACGAATTATTCAACTAACTAGGATTTCAGATTAGGAATGTTTATAGATGGGGGGCCGTAGAAGGATTTTCTGGATTTACTCGAGCGCGTCAGATTAAGATAAGATTAAGATTAGATTACCTTACATATTGATAAGAACCTCCAACCAGTATGAGCCCTTAATATTGGTGGGTACGCTCAGGGAAACCAAAAAAATATAGACGATCTTAAAATACTCGAACTCGTCAGATTAAGATAAGGGGGATTCATTACTAGCTAAGAAGTGTCAAAAGTGTCAATTTTGCTAATTTGATCGACAGTCTAAGAAATGGGAGCATCTGGAAGTTTCACTTTTTCGCCGCTTTGAAATTTGTTTATTTTTTTAAAGGACTGCGGTGGCAAAAAAGCGTACGGCCCGCCTGTTGTTAAGCAGTTACCGTAGCCTATAGATGCTTACTAAATCAGACGCGCTCGAGTATTTTTTTTTCAATTTATCATGTTGGAGCATGAAAAATATCAACATCTGATACGCTTGAGTATTTCCATGTCATTGCTTTTTATAAAAAAAAATATGAAATTATCATGTAGACGCTTCCCCCACCGCTGAAAGTGGAAACATCTAGAACAATATATTCTTCCTATCATCTAATCTACCGAATCTAATAGGTTTGGACGACGCTGGAGTAAATCCACAATTTGCACGCTGGGCTCCCGGTCCATTATTTGTCAATTCTTGTTTTCCGCAGAAAGCAATTAAAATGGGAACATTGCGAACACACTCATTGAATCATCAATTATCGAATGAAAACAGGATGCCTATAATGTGTCCCTGATTAACTAATCACCGGTTTAACTAGGAAATTGCTCTTTGAACTGGCCGCAGCTAATAATCTTCATAATCTTGAAGCTAACAACTTAGCATATTTTACCCTGGATTTTAAGCAAAAATGTTGCATCCAGGTAATTATTTTATTACTTTAGAGGTTTTAGAGGTTTACCTACACATTCATCATCATTTCACGACCGATCCTGTGCCAATTGCAGGCAGCGTTTTCCCGCGACCTTCACTAGGTCGTCGGCCCACCTTGTGGGGGGGGGGGGCTACCCACCACGCTGCGTCTTCCGGTACGTGGTCGCCACTCAAGAACCTTTCTGCCCCATTGGCTATCAGATCTTCGGGCTATTTTTATAATAGTTACCTACTCAGGTAGTTACTGAACCAATATGACATTGGCCGTTGGTACAGAGTTATCGATAAAAAATTACATAAAAATTCCATTCGTCTGTTGCTATCATGTTGCTATAACGTGTTATTAGGTAACTGTCTCATCTTAAATGCAGACGCACAAGGTCTCATACAGAAGCCTTATAAACAAAGTACCTAAGCAGGGCCGGGTTTAGAGGTCTGGAGGCCCTGGGGCAACAAAAAAGTAGAGGCCCCTGGCCTCGTAATTATTTTCCAAATAAAATGAACCATTTTTTCAGTCGAGTTTTTCAATAAATAAGTGAAACCAAGTGCATTTTGGAACAACGCGCAATCAATATATTCAAAAACAAGAATTATATGAAATTAAATTTAAGCGTTAACGAACGGAAACATCCGAGCGATTTTCGACAAAAAATTGTTGATGATTTCGCTGAAATCCAGTTCCTGAAGTAAATCACTCGCTTTTAGCGTGATTCGGGGCTGCAGTGAAAGTATGAAAACGCATTTTAGCGGTAAAGGGAAGATCTTCCAGCCAGGCGGGTGGTATGTCTGGCGGATTCGGCCGCTACGCCCCGATGTTTGTTGTCGGGGTCTCGTATATATGCTGAGTGCCTCAGGAATCTTGCTTGCGTGGTTCAAGAGTCCATTTTTGTATTGGCGCGTGCAACTAACGCCATCTGTTGGTAGCGAGATGTGAAGTCGCTACAGCCCCACGAATACATGAGGTCGGTAGTTGTGGATTGCTTCATCGTGCTTGGCTGCTTGCAAAGGCCAGGATGCTTGAGATCTGCGGTGGGTCGAGACCGAGCAGTATGCGTCACAGAACCAGTAGCGCGGTGAGTCGGCTGTGGTGGTCCTGGGTGACAACTAGCTTGCTGTGTGACTTGCTGCTGACCATCGACTGCAGGGGTGGGGTTGATGTTCTTTGCTTGAATCTTCATAGGCTTCAATGTTCTTTGTCGGAGGTCACCAATTTAGCGGTAAAGGGAAGATCTTCCGACCAGGCGGGTGGTATGTCTAGCGGATTCGGCCACTACACCCCGATGGTTGTTATCGGGGTCTCGTATATATGCTGAGTGCCTCGGGAATCTTGCTTGCGTGGTTCAGGACTCCATGATCCTTTACAACACGCTGTGTCGTCAGTCGCCCGCCCCGCAGCCCGGAAACTTGCTTTTCAGTGAAAGTCTACCTTAAGGCCGCGGTAAACATTCAAGTATTTTTCTCCTGTTTGTAAAATAATTTGTGTGAAGTGCTGTTTGACAAATACATCAAACAAACTAAATTTAAATTAAATTGAAGTAAATTCGGATTGACAATAAATTTAAGATTGGTTGAGCGCGTGTAGCAACCAATCGTATGCAAGGAATTTTAAAGTTATGATCGTATGTCAATGGGATTGACAGTGTTTTGTCAAATATGACCGGTATTTGAACGTGTGCGCCGATGTCTGTACGTCCGTACCAACAAAACGTTATGTTTGACAAACATGCTTGAAGAAGATTATTTGACTTACACGTAAAATGTTACATTTATTTTGATCGTTTATTAGGGCCCTTTCCGTAGATTATTTACATTAATATAGATAAAATAGGTAGTCAGTATAAATTTTCAATAAAAATATCGCTACTAAGGAGCGATTTAAGTAACCATTAAAGTGTCTGAGTGCGGCAGTTACCTAAGGTTCTAAACCCATCGGCCCCAGAATGGCAGGCATTTATGTTTATTAAATTTATTTGAAGCAATTAGGGCCAATATGGGTAACTTTAAAAAGATTGCCCTAATCAGCCCCAACCTAAATCATCGTAAAACAAAAACTACCAACAAGTGAAAAGTGGTGACAGTTGATTTATTTACTAGAATAATAATTATAATGTTTATTATATCATATTGAAATAAAAGCTGGTTAGAATTGACATGTTTTTTAAGTTTTTAAATGTGGGATTAGTTAGAATGTCATGTACCTACTTATAATATTTTTTGTCATAAGACCCTAGTAGCATTACGACGAACGGCTTCGTCACAAAGCCGTACGCTCGTTTACGTCACTGACCCTAAATTGACCTCAGATTGACGTCATTTTTTCGTCGCCGACCCTATTTGCTACTGGGGGATTGAGTAACGCGCACCCCATTTAAGTTTGTAAGTACAGACGATAAGTTTGTAAGTACACCCGGACATACTGTATATATGAAGATAATTTAAATGAAAATATTTAATTATGATAACAAATATTCATGTCGATGGTCAAGTCTGAGGTTAATGGCTAACCTCGATATAAAAATTTACCTACCTACATCCTACTACATACTTAATATTATTACAAATATATTTATCTTCTATGCAGGATGAGTAAAGACACTGTCATGGCACTCCAGTTATACCTATCAGTCTCAAAGCGCAATCTTTATGTAATTTTTTTATGTTACTAAGGTGGCAAACAAGCGTACGGGCCGCATGATGTTAAGCAGTTAATGCATCGCTCGCATATTGCAGATCTGAAGGGGAGTGGGATAGGGGGAGGGAAAGGGGGGTTGAGCTTCCGGCTCTCTCACTCATGTACAAAACGCTGCTGTAATAGCTACGTGACTAGTCCGTCCTCAGCGTTGCCTAATGGCATACATATAAGGCATCATCGAGGCTTGTGCGGTTAATGCCGATCTTCTGAGAGAGGGTGGTACTAACCTGGTCGAGACCGGGTCCCAGTCGGTAGTATGATTACTTACCTATATCGACATTTTGCAATTTCGTTTTCCGTCCATCCCTGTCAAATTATTTTTGGCGAGCGTTCAGCAATCCGGAGCACTATCTTCTAAAATAAGCTTTAAAAGCACTAGTCTTTAATCTAAGTACTTATCATTTTTAGTAGAGATGCAACGGATAGTGATTTGGCCGGATAGCCGGATACCGGATAACCGGACTATGAATAGGTCGGATATCTGGCCGCCGGATAGTGAAAAAATTGTGTTATTAATCACGATTGTTCTCTTATTGATTCTATGTACTTATTTGCTTGTCAAGTTTGTAAGTATACAGGTGAATTTTTCAAGTGGGCTTGCATGGCCAAATACAAAGCTATGAGGAATAGCAAAAAGTACTCCAACGAGTATCGAGCCCGATTTTGATGAAAACTAAAACTGCATCATTGGATTTTTGAAAAATTCTTAGGAATCAAATCCGTTGATTTTGAAAAAACAAACACACTGTATTATTACACCATGCGATAATCTCGCTAAATAAGGAACGAATTCTGGGATGTAATGACAAACGGTAAACTTAAGGAAAGTGTTGGATTTTAATAAACTGCTTCATATTTTAAAGTAATGTTTTTAATAATCATATACCTACATTACCTGTACTTGTTAGAAATTATTCTCAATTTTGTTTTCAACACACACCCGCAGCGCAGTCATCTTCACAATATTGTGTTCTAATTTACTTTTTTTATTATCTCTTTGCGGTTAAAGGCCACAGTAAAATAAAAAATGTTAACATTTTACAAGAAGTGTCTAGTCCGTCCTCAGCGTTGCCTAATAGCGTACATATAAGGCATCATCGAGGCTTGTGCGGTTAAAAGTGTTTTTATAAAATGAGCTATTTTCTTATGTTTGCCGTATGTTATTACTTCCCAGAATTCGTTCCTTATTAGTGACACTATTTAATGGTATAATAATACAGTGTGTGTGTATATATTTTTCAATTCCGGGCTAGAAATATAGATTTTTCAAAAATCCAATGATGCAGTTTAGGTTTTCATCAAAATTGGGCCCGAGACTCCTTTGAGTACTTATGGCTATTGCTCATAGTGACGGATTTTTTCATGCACGCCCACTTGAAAAAATCACCTGTATAAAGATAAGCTGTGATTCTAATGACTTTTATATTTTTTTTCAACTATCCAGCCGAAGCCGGATAGTAGGGAACTATCCGGCGCCCGGCCGGATACCAAAAAAAGTGGCCGGATAGGCCGGATATCCGTTGCATCTCAATTTTTTAGGGTTCCGTACCCAAAGGATGCCAACGGAACCCTATTACTGAGACTTCGCTGTCCGCCTGTCCATCTGTCCGTCCGTTAGCCGGCTGTATCTCACGAACCGTAATAGCTAGAGAGTTGAAATTTTCACAGAATGTGTATTTCTGTTACCGCTACAACAACAAATACTAAAAATACAATAAAATTTAAAAATAAAGGGGTCCCCATACAAGAAACTTCATATTTTTTCTATGGTGGTCAGGGCTGGATTTAGAGGTCTGGAGGCCCTGGAGCAACCAAAAAGTGGAGGCCCCGGGCCTCTAATTATTTCCAAATAAAATGAACAATTTTTTCAGCCGAGTTTTTCAATAAATAATTTATTGTGAAACCAAGTGAATTTTTGGAACAACGCACAATAAATATATTCAAAAACAAGAATTATCTGAAATTAAATTTAAGCGTTAACGAACGGAATCTTACGAGCTTTTTTCGACAAACCATTGTTGATGATTTCGCTGAAATCCAGTTCCTGAAGTAAATCACTTCACTTTTAAATACTTTTAATGCTCAAGAGAGATAGCTTTGATAGACGGTTTTGCTTATTTTTTATATAATTCACATTTTTGAAAATTTTATGACAGATGTTTTTTTTTCGGAGTCTATTGTGGGGGCCCCTCTTTTGTGGAGGCCCAGGGCAGTTGCCCCGAATGCCCTCCCTTAAATCCGGCCCTGATGGTGGTACGGAACCCTTTATGTGCGAGTCCGACTCGAACTTGGCCGGTTTTTAAACCATAATAAGTCCATTTATAATGTTTTTTCTTCGCTCAAAGATGAACTCTATGGCCTTAAGATAACGCTGGATTTATGCTGGAATAGACATTTGTAATTATAACTATAAAATGTAACTTTGTCTTTAGTAGGCCATTAATGTATGCACATAGTATAAAATAAACACTTGTTTTTTTTACGTGGAATACCTAAGTAGGAATTTAACATAATTATGAATGAATTTATTGTTTGTATTTGCATATCTAATACCTAATCTAATCTATAAATAACAACGATATTTTATCAACAAATCTTTATAAATACATATGTTCCTAATGTATTTCGATGTTTCCAATAAACGCCGCCGAATGGAAAATGTGTTTATTTGGGCCTCTTGGTATTTTATTTTATTTTTTTCAGAAAACATACATTTGATAATAATAATAATCTTAAATCTAAAAGGAGACTATACACCATTTACCTGTTTTCGCATGTGTTAAACTAAGTGGTTATTTAATAAGGCGGTTAAAAGAGTAGGAATTTAAAAGAATATAAAATAAAATCTATAGAAAATTACATAACGTTTAGTGAAATAAACATCGAACCGAGATTTAAGTAGGACAGATTTAAAATGACTTGGCTTAGAATTAAATAAGTCCAATACCGGGAAGATAACCAGTTTGTTCACCTCTAGCAGCTCTGATAAAGAAATAGTTTTATCTATAGTTTGACGCTCACGGAGGAATATTTAAATAGACGGGTACTCTTACAGTTCTATGGGGAACTTTAAGAGATATTTTTTGAAGAAGGTCAGCGGAATCAACTAAACCTTTAGCAATTTTTACCATAAGAATAATGTCCGCTATCCTTCTTCTCTCCTGTAAAGGAAGGATATGGTGTCTAGAAAACCTATCCTTATAATTTAAATCAAAGCATTTACACGTATACTGCAAAAACATCAGGAATCTACGCTGAACTGACTCAAGACGGTCGACGTAAACGTTGCAGTGCGGATTCCAAACCTGAGAGCAGTACTCGAGGATGCTACATTACATTAGTAAATTGTGAGCATGACCTCATTACAAAACCCAATGTCTTATTGGCCTTAGCGGCAATGTAATATACATGTTTCTGATACGTCTGCTTGGTATCATGTAGGTATATAACACCGAGATCACGTATGTCATCCACCTTAAGTAATTCATGTCTATTAATAGTGTAATTGTTGATCATTTTACATTTTCATATCGTCAGCATAAAGGAGGAAATTTAAATTTTTGAAACAATAGCTAACGTCATTAATAAACATATTATAAAGCAAAGGCCCTAACAATGAACCTTGGGGAACACCAGAAGGGACGTTATTCCAGACCGAAGAAAAACCATTTACACCCACAGCCTGCGATAGATTTTCTATATATGACTGGAACCATCTGAACAAGTTACCATGGACTCCAGCAAAAATAAGCTTTTGCAAGAATAATTGATGAACAATTCGATCAAATGCTTTACTATAATCAGTAAAGATAGCATCAACTTGCTCACCAGAGTCCATGTTCAAGTATACAAATTCTGTAAAAGAAAGAAGATTCGCTGCAGTAGACCACTTCTTTAAGAATCCGTGCTTTTCAGGTATGAAAGTGGCTAACAATGTCTCTGAAACCTGGGTACATACAATTTTTTACAAAATTTTAGCAAAAATGCAGTTTCGAAATTAATCTATAATTTTTTATGTCATTTTTGCTGCCTTTTTTGACGGGCCCGTTAGCGTGGTTGGCGCGGAGGCGACATTCACGCTGCAGGTCGTAGGTTCGATTCCTACCCGTGACATGCATTTGTGTGCATGAACATGTCTGTATGTCCGGAGTCTGGGTGTATATGTATATTAAGTATGTATTTACAAATAAAAAGTAGTATATGTATTAATATCAGTTATCTGGTTTCCATAGTACAAGCTCTGCTTAGTTTGGGATCAGGTAGCCGTGTGTAAAAATGTCCCAGGATATTATTATTATTATTATTAATAGGTACTGAGGGATGATATGACGAAGAACTTAAATTATAATTAAGTGGATAGGTAGGTACTTCATATAATCTTAGTATTATCAACAGCTACGTAAATATACCTACGTCAATACATCTATCAATCATGATAGGCATCTGCTAGGCTGTTTAGTATGTAATTTACTATTGGTTTATCTTTATTTCAGAAACCCACCAGGTGCAAGTCATAATGAATTTTAACAATGCAACTTGACACGCAATTACCCACTTACCTACTCATTTTGTTGATGTAGGTACCCAAGTATGTAGGTATACTTATTATTTTAGCAGCTTAAAAAATGGGTGCCACACGAAATAAATAATCGCCAGCGCGTGTGTACCTACGGGTTGAGGCATTTAAAGGGAAACGAAGGGAATTTGAAGAAATGGATTCTCTTTGACAATCGTAAGCGCTCATCATGTTGGCTAGACCCTGGTTCGGCACCTAGGCAATGTCAAACAAAAACTTACCCCTAAAAAGTGATGATCACTTTTTAGTGGTCTAATGCCGGTTGATTAATCCTGATTAATCACAGCTTACTAAACGGCACGAGCATTACTGCGAATGTGTATTGTGAAGAACACAATGATGGAGAAGTTCTCACTTCTCAAATCCCCAGCCAGCTGTGGTAAATCGCTCTTCCCCGCTGCTCCTACGACTCCACAATACACAACAGACGGTCTCCAAGGGTTCGAAGCTCTCCGTCATCCACCGTTCTCACCAAACCCTGTGCCTACCAGAGTTGAGCAAAATTTAATTGCGATTCATTAATTGCAAATTGCAGGTGATGTCACAATTAACAATTTATTGTGATTTGTTCGCGATTGACAAACAAATCAACATTAATTGTTAATTGTGACAACACATGCAATTAGTAATTAATTAATTGCGATTCAATTTTGAATGGTTTTGAACTCTGGTGCCCATAGACTTCTAATTTGGACAAGTTCTAGGCAAGAAAAAATCAGTACAAAATGCCTTTGAAGAGTCTGTGGCCTCCCGTCCAGCTGACTTCTTCAAGAAGGGCATCGATAAATTTCCACTGCGCTGGCAAGGATTTGCTGGTGAAATGACAATAATATATTTCATACAATAACTATATTTCTCTAGAAAATTCACGTGTAAGATATGAGTTTGTCGTTACAGAATAGCTATCTTGATTCGCAATTGGTCTGCAAACGCACAAACGACCGAATGAAATTCTATTCTAATCTATTCTGCGTCGTAATAGATGAAAGGGATCACGCAGGTCTTGGTACGAAATAACGTACTTACTTAATGTAACTTAGTAGTAGGTAAGTATATTTTCAAAATGGAGTCTTACGGCCTATTTAGATAAAGTTGCGTAAGGTTAGTTATCTAACCTACTTTTATTTACAGTTAGGTAATCTACCCTCATTAGATAAGATTACCTAGAATCGGTTACCCTAAGGCTGTACTAACCTGACACAGTATTTGGCCCATTGATAGTGATTTGGCTGTTATCGAGCTGTGTCTGACTGTACATTGAAAATTTTTGGAGGTAATAGGAATTTCATGGCCTCAAAGTCCAAAAATCAAGTGTTTTTGGATTTGTCATCTGTTTGTGTATAGTGCGAGCATCACGGAAAAACGGCTGAACCGATTCGAAGGAGGCTTTCACTAATCCATCCATCTAACTAATAAATCCATCTCTTCTTCAATTTATCTGCCTCAACGTGCCACCACCAATCCGACATACTGTATGTCGGATTTGAGATTGAGAGAGCCGAAAGCCTAACAAACCCTCCCCCTCCCTCCATCCCTCTTCCCTTCAGGTCGGCAATGTGCGAGCAATGCCTTTGGTATTGTAAGCATCTATAAGCTACGGTAACTGCTTAACATCAGGCGGGCCGTACGCTTTTTTGCCACCGCAGTCCAATAAAAAAAAACTATTTGGAACAGTCATATGTCTCCCTCTTTCTTGGTAATGTCCCTTGCCTTGCTCTCATTTCAAGTTGTCGCATGTCAAGAATTTCACGGAGATCCTACCTAATATCACCTAATATTATAAATGCGAAAGTGTGTGTGAATGTTTGTATCTTCACAACTACACTGAGAAAAATTTTACGACAGCGAAATAGTTTTTTCATCACACCCATTCGAAAAACGTCAATTGCCTTTCAAGGCTAGCGGGAGCAAAATTCTATTTTGCTCCCACATAGAGATGTGCCGAGTACAGCTTTACTCGAGTACTTACTCGAGTACTTAGTAAGTACTCGAGTACTCGAGTACTCATATTATAGGACTCGAGTACCCAGTACTCGAGTACTGGGTACTCGAGTACGGGTTCCGAGTACTTCATGGTTTTCGAATCCTAAGCGGGTACTCAAATCGCTACCTTATGACTTCAAAATTAAAGTCTATTTTTACCCAACCACAGCGACAGCGAAAGGTTATTTATTGTGAAGTTAGATACATTTTACCGCAAATTGGAGAATACTAAAAAAGTAGAGTGTAGGGAATGTAAAAAAACATTTATCGATTATGGAAATACAACGAATTTGTTAAAACATTTTAAAAAAATCCATCCTTTAATTTACACAAGTTCCATAGAAAAAAACAGCAACGAAAATGAATGTGACATCTTGGACATTAGTGATTTGGAATCGTTTTCGATGGCATCTGATTCTACTAGTCAATCACAAACAAATGACGACAGTGACAAGGATGATGAAGGAATATTAAAGACATTTAAGAAAAGACAGTTACAAATGACCTTTATGTCAAAAGATGCTATAAAGATTAACTCGAAGAGTGTCGACAAAAAGTTAATAAATATGATTTGCGTGGGTGCAGCCACTTTCTATAGTTGAAAATGAAGGTTTTCGAAAATATTCCCAACAACTGAACCCAAATTACAGACGCCTTCTAGGAAAATTTTAAAATTTTTCCAGTAAGTACTCGAGTACTATTAAGTACTCGAGTACTCATAAAAGTATTCGAGTACCTGTCCGAGTACCAGAGTACTCGAGTACTTACTCGATTCTTTTTTTAACGAGTACCAGAATACTCGAGTACCAAAAATAGCGTACTCGGCACATCACTACTCCCACAGGAGTTTTTGTTTCTCCTTCCTGATTGGTCAGCGTTCGTGCTTCTGAATTGAGTGTGAAAAAAAATCGAACGCTTAATGTATGAAGAAGTTACTGGCCGGTTAGGATTACGCGGCAACCAAAGAGAATGTAATAGGAACGTGCGCTGAAAAAGAATTGTCATGTACATTTTTCTTTTAATTTCTTTTGTCTCGGTTTAGTTAGTTTAAGTTATTGCAAATAATAATGAAAAATGAGTTCGAGTAATGTTGTGATGATATATTATTTGTTTGGATACTACATAATATTATGAGTTTCGAGTAGGTAGAGGTATACGTAGCTTTTTATTTTTCTCATAGGTAGTGATGAAAAATAGTATGTATCATTCGGGGCCAAAATGTTTTGTCCTCGGGCGGCGTAGGTATATTGAATTCCTCGCAAAGCTCAGGATTCTACTTTAGAATCCCTCGCCGAAATATCACTTTGGCCCCATATAACACAAATAACTATTGTAATTCCTAGTAGTGTTTTTAATATTTTTTACCTAACGTTTTGAATTTACTTACAGCAAATGTTTTATGTAATGTGTCACATTTATAAAACATTTTCTGTAAATACAAAACGTTTAGCAAAACATATTAAAAAGTCTACTAGGAACTACAAAAACCATTTTGTTGTCGTATTTTTTTTTCTCAGTGTACTAAACCGGTTTTAATGAAATTTGAAACGTAGATAGTGTAGGCTCTGGAATAAGACATAGGCTCATCCAATATTGACGCGGGCGAAGTCGCGGGGCACACACAGCTAGTAAGTATAATAATTTCGACAACATGCTTTATTTAATTGCAGTTGTTTTTGGAAAATTAATTAAGAAAGGTCAGTTGTGGCCTATTTAGATAAAGTTGGGTAAGGTTAGTAATCTAACCTACTCTGATTTTCAGTTAGTAATCTAACCTCAATATATATCTAAGATTACGAGATTACGAATAGGGTTACATAAGCAATAATTTATAGTTTCCGACTGATTAACACTATGGGTACTACTTACCTACTATCAGTAAACCTACCCAAGGTTTACTGATAGTAGGTAAGTAGTAGTATGGTACAGTTTAATCTATAAGCGGTTTTTAAATTTTTCCAAAGGCAGCAAGCAGAAGGTACCTAGGTATAGTTCGCGACAGGTCGAGATGACATTCGGGTTATGAGCTTTTTGCAGAATAAAATCCGAATCAAAATTAACAGGACTCGATAAACAACTAAAATCGCCCACAAAATTATTAAATTAAATTATTCTGTTGCGTTGCGGGTCCTGGTAATTTGGATTCGGATTTTATTCTGCAAAAAGCTCATAACCTGAATGTCATCTCGACCTGTCGCGAACTATACCTACCATAGTTATTTTTTTCAATGTACTTTATTTTATTAAAATTACTCTTTGACTTCATTATACCTACCGATATGTTATTTATACGAAGAAAAGCTGGCAACCCTACATAGCATAGCATCCCATAGCCAAATAGTGTTAGTACCTTTAATATCTGTCTGTTCCTAATCAAATACGATTAGAATGATTTATTATCGTTTGGAATAGGTAGGTAGATACCTACTTAGTACCACCCACTTGAGTCTCGTAGGAATTTTCCAAATTAAAGTGGGCGTTACACGGTAACCACACAGGGTTTGCCACTTCGAAATTTGCAATCCTTACGAAATTCCGGAAATTTTAGTCAGAAACATTTAAAAATTGCATGTCGGTACTTAGCTAATATCCAGACAGAAGGCCGAAAGTTCAGGGGAATGTTTAGGTAACTAAACCTAACCCAAAATAATTAAAAACAATCATCTGGTATTCAAATGTATTTTATTCTTTCATTAACATTAACTTAAGCACGTACCTTTTATATCACTGGTTATTAAATATCTATTATTTCCATACCATAAAAATTTGGATATTACCTATATCCAATAAGTGCCTAGGTAATATCCATTCATTTTAGATTCGTGAAAATTATTTTTGAACATTTTTTACACACTTCTTTTTCATGCGTGCCGATTCCGAATTCTTTACTTACCTACTATCTTCATAATGCTTTGTTGATGATGACATGATTTATTTTCTCGGTATCATTTGTGTTAAATTTTCGGCAACTTCATTAGCGCAGTTAAGTTTATTGGAAGTTTACCAATTTGTTATTCGGGTCTTTTATTATACTTATCCCCAATCGTAGCTTATCACTTTTTTAATTAAGTAATTAGGTACGTATCCACTCAAACGTCCGAGTAGTGGATATACTAGTTGTCAGAGAAACGCTTCCGAAAACGAAGACAAGTGATGGTGAGATACCTAATTTATTGATACGATACAAAAAAAAATACATCATGTATTTTGCAATTTCCATGCAACACCAGCTTTGGGTGGTGAAATAAAAGTCAAATTGTTATTGCAAAAAAACATTTATCATATTTTGTTTAATTTTTTTAAAGTTCACAATAATTCTACTTCAAATAAAAACTTTTGGGGTCAACAAACTACACCTAAATGCGCACACAGACAGTCATTGCCCAGTGTTGCGCGCGCAGCTCGCGATGCACGGTCATGGTTGACTTTTTGTCACGGATGCTTGGAGTTAAACGCACACGATAACAGCGCCCACCGATTAATCCCAAGATAAACCGCTCTTCAAGTATAGAATAGAAATGTGTACCTACCATGTTGTTTAGATGAAATCGATCCTAAAGGTTGACCCTTTCGATCGGTATCATAAAAATATAGGATGTGATTTTTTCACATTTCAACGGTTGAAAAATCTGTGACTTGTTTTATTGAGTACTTATTTTTGGAACTAAAGGAATGTTTCCTTTCAACAAAATTTGCTTTCAGCAGAATTTAGGGTACTTTCCAATATTTTTCTCCATGTTGTCTTGTATAATAGTACCTACATTACTGCTGCGGTCTCTAATGAGTGTGTTGATGACCGCGATGTTGATGGCCGATAGTGCGGCGCAGCGCAGCTCCAGGCCTCCAAAGCGCGGTCAGCATTGCAACCCTTGATGAACTAGCTAAAATAAAGGCCGAGACCGAAGGTCGCGGCCTTTATAGCGCGGCCAGCAAGGGTTGCAATGATGACCAAGTTTGAAGGCCGAGAGCGTAGTGAAGCTTAGCTTGAGGTCAGCAGTACACTCATTAGAGACCAAGGCTTGTATAGTGCTTTACTCAAAAATGCGACTAGTTTAAACAAAACTAGCTAAGTAGGTATAAAAATTAATACAATTATATTTTTAATTTTACGAACTATATAGGTAACTATTTATTTTCTTTGTTTACGTTTCCATGGCAACGGCATGACCAACTCGTTTTAACCATCAATCAGATTTATTTACGAACCATAAACATAACTGTTTGTTACGTTTCCATGGCAACGGTCACATCATAGTGATATAATGTTTGGTCATACTCGATTTTAATACATTATATACCTATCATGTGTCTCTTGCAATACGACAAATTCGACTTTGCTCGAAGAAGGTTTGCGAAATAATGACAACATTATAAACTTTTTTGAGCAATGAATAATTACAGGTACTTTAGATGCCTGTAGCTAGTCGCTAACCTAGTAGTTAATTTTGAGGACAAGTTACTTTTATAATAAACTAAACTGCTATTTCTTAGAAGATAATTGAGCATGACTTTTTTTAATTGCGAGGTGTAAGTTTGACCCAGAACTCCGGGATAGTGGTGATGATGCCTTGAATTCTCTTGGAGGGCTTAAGGAGTGGCGTGCCGTCAGGGGTGGACACGTGGAACGCTTGCATGAACGCCGCGAATACTTGGAACATGGTCTGGCGCGCGTACGTCTCGCCTGCGCACAGTCTCCTACCTGTGTAGAAAAAAAAACAAATAAAAAACCGGCCAAGTGCGTGTCGAACCACCGTAGAATAAAAACGTCAAAAATATCAGGTTTCTTGTATGGGAACCCCCTTTAGTTTTAAATTTTATTTTATTTTTTGTTATAACGGCAACAGAAATACACATTCTGTGAAACTCTCTACCTATTACGTGAGATACAGCCCGCTGACAGACGGACGGACAGACGGCGGAGGCTTAGTATAGGGTTCCGTTGGCACCCTTTGGGTACGGATCCTTAAAAAGATATACTGTATGGCATGAGTTATTATTTATATGCTATAATATGGTCCCAAACTAAGCAACGCTTGTACTATTTCTACCGTACAACGGACTGGGGGCGATCACAATGACACACAGACCGGTAAATTACGAAAACGTCGTTTTCGAAACTTGACTCGGGCGGGAATCGAACCCGCAATTAACTGATGCAGTGAGCCGAGTGGCTTACGCTTGAACCACACTACGCCAAATAAGTACCTACCCTAATAATGAGGTATATCGGTTGTCGAAATCGTACGCAACCGCATCGTACGCTGCAGTTCTACTGGGGCGTACCTATATGGGCGTTTTAACATTGACTGATAAAGATACCGGCGGCGGATAGATAATACTAAACGCTTTCACATTGGCCGATAACAAGCACTATTGAATAATCTGTGCAATAACGACACTACTCGATACCGACACAGACAATGCATGGTATCGGTACATGAGTATCGGGTCGGTATCGTTCTTCTTCATCTTGAAAGGTGCCGGGACTGATTTTTAATTATCAGTAGATTTACTATAAAAATCAGTAAAAATCCCTTTTATTTTTTAAATAAAAAAAAGTTTTATAAAAAACTACGCACTGAAATTTTTGTAATACTCACCTACCTACCTTTTTAGGGTTCCGTACCCAAAGGGTGCCAACGGGACCCTATTACTAAGCCTACACTGTCCGTCCGACTGTCCGTATGTCAGCGGGCTGTATCTCACGAACCGTAAGGTAGAGACTTGAAATTTTCACAGAATGTGTATTTCTGTTGCAGCTACAACAACAAATACTAAAAATAAAATTTAAAAATAAAAGAAACTTGATATTTTTGACGTTTTTATTTTACGGTGGTTCCGTACGAGTCCGACACGCACTTGGCCGATTTTTAAAATTGTTGTGTTTAAAATTGTTTTAAATGTAGGTAGGTATATGGGTAAAACTAACGCAAACAGTTTATTTACATAACGTATTAGTTAGGTAGGTACATGCAGTCTTTCATGACAAACAAGTTTGTTTATTCATGTTGAGGTCAATCAACTAGGTACCTACTTGTCTGTCCTTCATAATATTTATAAAGGATCGTTAAATATGTAAGTAGGTACCTAGTAAAAAACCAATAACGAGATTATGTAGGTATATCAGAAGGTGTCTTGATGATGGCTGATGGCTGCAACTGATGGCAAAGCGGATTATACCTATTCATGTTTTATTTGGATGGAAATATCACTACTACTTGTCTAGGTATTTGTTAAGCAATAATAATAATAATATTATCCTGGGACATTCTTTTTACACACTGCTACCCAGACTTGGGCAAAAATTTATTGCGATTACTAATTAATTGCTAATTGCATGTGGTGTCATAATTAACAATAAATTTTGATATGTTCGTCAATCGCGAACAAATCACAATTAATTGTTAATTGTGACATCACATGCAATTAGCAATTAATTAATTGCAATTAAATTTTGCCCAACTCTGCTGCTACCTGATCCCAAACTAAGCAAAGCTGTACTATGCGAACCAGATAAATGATACTACTTTTTGTTTGTAAATACATACTTAATATACATATTACACCCAAACTCGGGACATACAAACATGTTCATGCACAAATTTGCATGTCCCGGGTAGGAATCGAACCTACGACCTGCAGCGTGGAGGGCCGAATCTTATCCAACCACGCCAACGGGCCCGTCAAAAGTTTCAAAAGAAGGTATAATATAGGCACCTACATGAGTACCTAACCTGTCCTTCATACGTAGGCAGGTAATCTGCTAAATAATTGTTTACCTCATACTGAATCTTTATTTTGATACGTTTTGTAGTTGCAAGTAACCTTTAAAACGCGAAACTCTTATTTCTCATAAGGTCAAATTACGACGTATTAAAGGTTATAAATAGTCAAAGGTACCTGCTCCGAAGGGCAATGACTTGTCGCTAGCGACGTCGAGCTGGCCGTCCTTAATGAACCTCTCCGGTCGGAAGTTCTCGGGGTCGCCCCAGATCTTCTTGTCCATGTGCATCATCACGAAGTTGAAACTCACCATCGAACCCTGTAATCAACGTTTATAGAAAGTTATGCTAAAGTGCTTCCAGTTCTCTCGTTCATCGTACGAAACGTAGCCACACGCAGCTAGGTTTAATTACGCTACTTACGCCAATCTTCTGTGAGAGGGTCGTCGCCCTAGAATTAATCGACTATCATTTTATTCCAGGGGTATTCGACTATACTCCGGTCAAGCCATATACAGGGTGAAATTTAAATCATGGGCATCCTTTTAACCTATGACTCTACACATGATTCAGAATATTTTGGGAAAATAAATAAAAATCTATCAATAAAAAAATATTGTTCGATTAGGCAAATAAGCAAACTAAGTAGTTAATTGTTATACCTTACCTGGGCAATAAATTTTTATCAATTGATTTGTTGATTAATATTCCCTAAATATTCTGAATCATGTGTAGAATCACCGTTTAAAAGGATGCCCATGATTTCAATTTCACCCTGTAGTATATGGGATAAACTTATGAGCTGCAGTCAATTGGCTATAGCTTGGCTTTACCACCAACAAACAAATCCATCTAATTAATACAATCTCTATGAATACGGTTAATATGTTTTATTTTATAAAACTGGTAATATTTTGCGGTTAATAAGTAGGTATTTTGTTTTAATAAACAAAGCACTTTTGAAAAAGTATTTGCGAGAATATTATTATGTTACCGGTTCGGAATGCTGCTTCCACACGGTAATGAAGCCGCCAAGAAACTGTACTAGCGACCCGGCCCATCGACTTACCGGAGCAACCCTAGATTTTATCAAATAAAATATGTTTCTGAACATATACCAATAGAGTTGCTGTAAAAAATATGGCCATGGCTATGATTAATTAAAATTATAAAAACCATTTTTTTTACAATTTTCACCGACTTGCTTGCCAAATGAAAATTATATCAAAATGAAGGCAATTTTATTGTGAATAAAGTGTATAGTGTTGCTTGCGAAAATCTAGTCAAGAATAACGGTAGACGGGCTTTGAAATTAAAAATTGAAAAGTTGATTGACAGAGAAGCATTGCGCATCCGAGTACAATTTCATGCGATAGAGGAGGATGCAGTACAACAGCTGCGCGCGACGAAGCCGTGCATGCTTTTAGCTTTTACCTTTTTTTTATCTTTTTATCCTTGACCATATTCTTTATGGCAACCCTATTGTATATGTTCAGACACATATTTTATTTGATAAAATCCAGGTTGATCCGGTAAGTCGATCGGTGAAGGTCGCTCTTCAGTGTATCTTAGACCATATCCTCACAAAGCTTTTCTGTAGTATTTATACATTTAATTACATTAAACCTCCAAATCATAGGTAGTGAAAACCCTATCAAAAACCGTTGCGGAGTTTAGAAGAACTATACGCGGATTAACAGACAGACAATGCGGTAAGCGACTTTGTACTAAATATTCTTATTTAAATATTTACTACCTACATATGTATACCTGTACATATAAAGTTCAAGGCTGATGAGTCTAGTTAAAATATTAGTAAGAATAGCAAATGGCGGCGTCTTCATCAGGCGCATGTCTCGCGCGAGCACTCACTTTTGACGTCGGAACGCATAGACGTAATGTCATAATATGAGAACTCGGGTGAGGCATGCGCGCCATATGGACACATCTATTCGTTAGTTTCTCGGTGGCTGATTGAGGTGCTGTTGATTTGCATACAAATAGAAAGTTAAAATCGAGGCGCTTATAGCCAGCTGCAATCACTGATCGGTGATCGGTAATGGCAAGATCAGTCAGAGATGGGTGACCGTTAAGTGGGATTTGAACTGAGCGTCTCCGTGCTTCGGAGGGCACGTAAAAGTCGGTCCCGGTTGTTGTCATTTAGGCAACAGTCGTTAAACGTTGTTAGACGCCGTCGGGCGCGCGGCTTGAACAACTCTGACACTGGGTTGGCCACTAACCCATACGATAAGAAGTTAAAAAATAGGTACGATAAAACTACTAACTATAGTCTGATTTTTAATTAGACGAAGTAAACTGACAGGTGCTTATGTCACTTTTCAATATAAATAGAACAAATAAGGTTCAAATTCATAGAGCAGTGACATTTTCAGCTGTCAGTTAACTTCTTCTAATTAAAAATCTGACTTATAGGGTGCGACATTAAATTGGCTTAAACCACTTACTAGTTGCTTGCAAGCAAAAAGTTACAGATGCACCTTTTATCTGTAGCATGTAACATCCCCAGTTCATAAGCTATTGCATTAGGTACAACTTGTGTGCAATAAAATGGTGAATAACTCTGGTTAGTCCCAGAGAAGTAAAAGTAAAACAACTGTTATAAACATTGATGTACCTATTATTTTAGAAGGTATGATACCTACCAACATAACAATCACCAAACTTGTGCTCAGCGCACCGTTACAGTGAAAGTGCAGCGAATTTCACACATCTGGGGCCTAATGGCACCACATAGCAACATTGCCATGCAATTCATTTTTTTGATTTTCTAACATAATCCACTAAATTTCCGTGAAATGGTCACGAATGGCGTAAAATATATTACTATTTTACAGAAATTTTGCGCAAAAAAAAATGCATTAGCAATGTTGCTATGTGACGCTATTAGACCCCCCATACTCGCACTTCGACAAAATAAGAATAATAATAATAAAATATCCAGGGACATTTTTTTACACACGGCTACCTGATCCCAAACTAAGCAGAGCTTGTACTATGGAAACCAGATAACTGATATTACCAAATATACTACTTTTTTATTTGTAAATACATACTTAATATACATATACACCCAGACTCGGGACATACAGACATTTTCACGCACACTAATGCATGTCCCGGGTAGGAATCGAAATTACGACCTGCAGCATAAAAGGCGCCTCCGCGCCAACCACACTAACGGGCCCGTCAAAAGTCAAAAGAAGGAATTATTTTTACCGTATGATGAGCGGTGAGCTGTATTGGCAGTATCGACATTTTTAACATTATTTTCCGCGGCTGACTTAGTCGTACTGTGTCCATAGATTACGTTTATTAGGGCATACTATTTTGGACTACATGACTCACATGTCTCTCTTACTTCGCGATGTCTTTGGTTATAAAGCAACTACAAAAAAAGACAGACAACTACGAAAGGTTATTTCGGATTTTATCAAGCCGTTGTATCTAGCACACGGAAACGACGGTTAACTTATCAATGTGTGAGATCTGTACCTAGCTATTCAAGTTAGTAACAATAGAAAAATATTAGGTAGGTAGGTACATTATTCTGAACGGTACCTTGCTTGCAGAATATTGTTAGTAATCAGCTAATAGACAATTCGAAAGCGAGTTTAGGTGTTAATTAAGTGCATGCTTCGGTGCCTCTGAAATATTATCTGGTATAGAACGAACAACATGAACTGTCGAGGTTTACAACGTTTAATTGGTATAATTAAGCGATCAACTAACTTGTTACTTGTGCTTGACTATCTAGTGAAACGTGGGCTTTGAGTTGATTAATACCTCCACAATGTGGTGGTGTATGGCCACTCAAGCCTCTGACTACCCCCGAACGGGGATAAAAGTCGTGACGTTACATTACATTACAACTAACTTGTAAATAACTCAATAACTAGGTACCTACCAAGTTCACAGACCGTTAAATATTGATGTATGACACTGAAAACTACACAGTAAAACCGCCTCATAAGATAGGAGTAGTACTTACCTATTAAAACTATTTCTATCATAGGTACGATTTGATTTCGAACTGATAGCGTCAGAGCTAGGTATACGATGAAACAAAATACGCTGTGTATAAGTGTCTACTTATTACTTATGTAGATAAATCTATAGGAAACTCGTATGGTTGGAAATCAAATCGTATGGTAGAGATAGTTTTAGGTCTAAAATTAAATACTTTCAATAATTAATCAATTAACTAAATTAATTAACTCTATCTGTAATAGGTATAAGTAAGTGGGTACTTAAGTGTGTCTGTATTCATAAAAGGCAACACTTATGGCAATTGCACGTTGAATATCGCATATGATTAAACATTTACACGCTTTAATAAACCAGTTATTTTTTGCACGGCGAGTTAAATAGGTACTAAAACGTAGGTATTAATATCTTACTCTGACACCAGGTTGGCCACTAACCATACGATAAGAAGAAGATTAGGTATCTTAAAACATACCGAGCTATCATTGACTATTGACATTATAACCGCATCGCAGTTACTTATTGTTTAGTACAAAGAAATGAGAACATTGAACGAATCGTCGTTAGGTGAAACCGATTAACGTAACTGTAGAAAATAATGGAGCTCCGGCAGTTCTGTAATGCAATGGTTTTAGGTGAAATTGCCCACAATTTAGCCTAAAACCATTGCGGAGTGTATCCGCTTAAGTTATTATAGGTATGTAACGCTTTGTACACCCCTTATTTTACCCCGAGGAGTTTAAAAAAAACTGAATACTATGTTTTTACCTATACCCAATGAGTACGAGTAGCCTACTCGTAAATACCTACTAATTTTCATGGTTCGAGACATTAAAATTAGTATTTACGAGTAGTATAGAGTATTTAGAAAACATGGGACCCTCATACAAACTTTCACTCCTTATTTTATACCTTTAGGGGTTGAATTGATTTTTCAAAAATCCTTCCTATGCTCTTCTCCTACGCTCTAAAAGGTACTGTTATAAATTGATCCTATAAGGTTGGTTTTTTCCGAGATTCCGTTTTTTGCCTTGAGGCAGAGAATCATAAAACACTCGTCGTTAATTTGGCCATGGGCTGCAATCCCGTGAGCTCACCTCAGGCACGTCGTACCCGGCCAGCTTGGTGTCGGCCATGGCGCGGTGCGGCACCCCCATGGGCACCACGGTGTCAAACCGCATCATCTCGCGGAGACACGCCTCCGTGTATGGCATGCTGGAAACAATGTCATAGAATATACCTATAACGGGCAATTTAAATATTATATAACGTCAGCCACCCGAGCTAATTTTTATTGTAAGTAATTGCTTTAATATTAATAATTATTTATTTTATCCATACATGGTGATATTGCATTTAGGGCCTCCGCAGACTTGCTACTTTTAGCATCGGCGATTTTGTGACGTATCGATGCTGCGTCGCGTTTCTTCGAGCGCGAACGAGCGAGACGCAGCATCAAAATCGCCGATCGCCGATGCTAAAAGTAGCTAGTCTGCGGAGGCCCTTAATGGCTAAATTGATATTATGAGAGATTCAGTACCTACCTAACAGTAACATAATAATAATAATAATGTTATTTCAAATAAAAAAAAATATGTTGTAAAAATTATAAGTAATATCTACCTACTAATCTAAATTTTATTTAATAAGAATAAAACGAAGTCGACGATATATTTTTATTTTGGCACAAACAGTCAATAAAAGAAAGCACCTACATTTGTAGATAAGTAGGTAACATGAGAGAGTTTCACAAAGAGTGCCCATACTTACCTATTTGCTTACAAATAATATTTCTTAAATGAGCAAAGCATTAATCTGTGAAATCCCTATCCATGGTCCTGGCTATCTCTGTACCAAAATTCATTGAAATTGGTTTAGCGGTTTTGTCGTAAAAACGTAACAGACAGGCAGACAGCGTTACTTTCGCATTTATTATTATTTATTGTTGATTGTGATCATAAATTATTCTGATCGATTTATTTACTTATTCATTATCAGTGATGTCCATGCGAGCTAATGTCAATGTAGGTTAAGTACCTACCTAATTATACCTAATCATGTTGTAGGCCTTGATAGTAACCGACGCTCGTGGAACGATTAATTACCTACTCAATTATTTAAATTCAGCATGAATATTTTTGTGTACTAAACCTATTCTACTGTCGATTTCGAACGAAACTATAGTAGTGGCAATCTACGATGGCCGGTTTGACATGTGGTGGGAGGAAGAAAATGAACCTTATTATAACGGAATAAGACTAGCCGTTTAACAAAATAAGAATGTCAAAGAAAGAATGCGAAAATGATTTATTTCAGTGCCCCCCCCCCAACCCTGAGAGTTAGGTATAAAAGGAGGCACACTACCCGGAAACCCCTTACGAGGCGTCAGGGACCATCTATGTTGTCATCTTGACAACAACGCAACGCAAACCGTATCTAAACCAATGACCTAAGAGAGAAAGGACGAGCCCTATGTGACGTCATCTGTAGCCAAACACGAGCACACGACCGTCCAAAATGGCGCACAGCAAAAAGTGTTGTACTTTTAGTTAGTCGATAGTATCCATATCGATATACCTAACGATCATGTCGCGGGAAAAGTGCTGGGTCCTGATTAGGTAGGTTCAGCTATGCTGGGCTAAATCAAATAAGGCAAAAAAGGGGGGAGACAAATCTGTAAGGCTCAGGTCAATGTCAAGCGTGTACATTAACGACACGATGGAGGCGGGTGCATTTCCAGGGTGGTATGGCTGGATCGTCAGGTTCTTCTGCGCAGGCACATCACTAGAGCACTCACTTGGGTTTATCCAGTTCACACAACACAATTACACAAAGGATTGAGTAGATTTCGTGCGATTAAGGTTTTTAGAAACAGAATGCACCGCGACGACGAGTGTACCAAACGAGTCGGTCAGTCAAGTGTCATGAAGGGGGAAAGAGACCACAGCACAAATATCACGTTAATCGGGGGTAGGCAGTATTGCTACAACCATGCAGCGTTGTGGTGGTTTGCAGAGTCAGTGGGACCTGTGTGTGGTGGAAAATAATACTTCACACGGATGATCCAGCATATATTTATATAATATATGTGCACCATTCAATCATAATATTAACAGTAATACTGAGAATTTTTGGATTTATTATCGGAGACACAAATTAGACAATCCTTAGTGATTAAGATGGCACCGGAAACAGAACAGACAATATAGAGTACGGGGACTTATACACAATTGCATAGACAAAGGATTTTAAGGCATACATACACGAACAAACAAGAACATTAATAGGCAGTACATAATTATGTTTTTATTTATGACTATTATGTTATTTTATGGCTCTGTGGAGCGAGTCACCCTCTTCCCTCTAAAATGGTTGTGCAGAGTGACGCTGCTGCTCAAGTAAAGTCATTTTCACATGGCAACTCTTCGGGGTTCGCAATTTAACGTTAGAGACCACCAGAATTTCAATGTCTCGGCCTTGTTGGCGCCTCAACTTTACCACGAAAATATGCACGCGTGGAGAGCCTCATGCATACACGGCCATCATCCCTACCTACCACTGCCCAGTGTAGCAAAAGCGTAAAATTAAAAATCGTCAAATTTATCAGCTAAAAATCTTGCGAAATCGGGAGATTTTGAATAAACTCTATTTTAACTTCTTTAAGCCGTTTTAGCAAATCCCACATTTAATTTTAAAATGTTCACTATCCATAAATCAACTTGTTATCTCTGTCGCGCATCTTTATGTTCGTGAGTAGTGATGACAAATATTATAAAACAAATTTAAGGCGGCGCAGTCACGCACCTTCCAAAACAAAAATAATTTATTTGTGGTCACCCCGGGGTGACGGCGCGGCCCAACGTGTAGGTGAATAGAATTTGTATCGATAACTTTGTAACAAAACTTATAAGAACAGCACTACGTTTTTATGTAAACATAGCAAATATTTGTTAGTTCTATTTTATTTGAAAATATGAATTCGAGAGTACGATTATAGACGGGAACTCAATTAAAAATAATTATAATGTACACGAAAGGTATTTTCACACACTTTAAATACACTTAAATATGAAAATAACACAACTAACCTGAAAAATGACAATCCTTCGAAATTCTTTAGAGAATCAGAACTGCATGCCCTAACGCAACACTAAACTATATTGATTTTTCCTTAATAATCCTAAATAATATAATAAAGAGTCACAAAATACACACAGTTCAGCGTAAAATTTAAAATAATTTGTATAAGACGCTGACATGACAGATGAAGTACTAACCATAGTGACCCGACCATAGCCGACAACCCAATATGGTGGTCCAAAAAGGCCCTCAGGGAGGCGGCTTACTGACGGAACTAACCAAAAACTTCCAGAAAAAAGAAATATATGACATATACTGTACTGTTTTACATAGCTAAATTGTCACGAGTAAGAATGAGACAGATATGTTTTCGTTAATGTGGTCCATATTTTCATCAAATATGTATACCATAAACAATAGCTTCGTATCTGCTAATAATAAATCTATGATCTAAACAAAGAGATTTATTATAGTGGCTCGCCCCACCAACCGTCAGGTTATATTATTTTTATAAAAAAAAACAAACCGACTTCAAAAAAACCTGATGCACTAAAAAGCCTGAAATAATATTTCTATTTCCACCTCTGCCTACCCCTTCGGGAAAACCAGACGTGATGGTGTGTTATCGAGTATTTGGGGTCGGTGCCAATCTATCTTCTTACTTTTATGGTAGGTAGACTTGGCATACCAAGATTGGCACCGACTTCAAATACTCGATAACACACCATCACGTCTGGTTTTCCCGAAGGGGTAGGCAGAGGTGGAAATAGAAATATTATTTCAGGCTTTTTAGTGCATCAGGTTTTTTTGAAGTCGGTTTGTTTTTTTTTATAAAAATAATTTTATTTCACGATTTTTAGTGGCGCCATACCAATGAACATTTTGGCATATTGAACCGTATGAAGTAAGCCCAACAAAAGGTAACTGCTGTAAATCGTTGAAGAATTCCCTCGACTGTCTATGGTCTCCATCATCAGACCTGTAATGGCACTTATAAACGATATGGGTGCAAAGTTCTCATCAATAGAAATGAATTAAGTCCAAACACAAGGTAGCTACTGTAAAATGTTGAGGAGTTCCCTTGACTGTCCTACGTCTTCATCATCAGACCCCTAATGACAGTCACAACCCATCTAGGTGTAAAGTTCTCATCAATACAAATTAAACAAGCCCAAACACAAGGTAGCTACTGTAAAACATTGAGGAGTTCCCTCGACTGTCCTACGTCTTCATCATCAGACCCCTAATGACAGTCACAACCCATCTAGGTGTAAAGTTCTCATCAATACAAATTAATCAAGCCCTAACACAAGGTAGCTACTGTAAAACGTTGAGGAGTTCCCTCGACTGTCTATGGTCTCCATCATCAGACCTGTAATGGCACTTATAAACGATATGGGTGCAAAGTTCTCATCAATAGAAATGAATTAAGTCCAAACACAAGGTAGCTACTGTAAAACGTTGAGGAGTTCCCTTGACTGTCCTACGTTTTTATCATCAGACCCCTAATGACAGTCACAACCCATCTAGGTGTAAAGTTCTCATCAATGCAAATTAAACAAGCCCAAACACAAGGTAGCTACTGTAAAACGTTGAGGAGTTCCGTTGACTGTCCTACGTCTTCAGCATCAGACCCCTAATGACAGTCACAACCCATCTAGGTGTAAAGTTCTCATCAATACAAATTAATCAAGCCCAAACACCAGGTAATTGCTGTAAATGGTTGAGGAGTTCCCTCGACTGTCTTTCGGCTCCATCATCAGATCGACTCCTAACCTTCATAAAATAGTAGTGCTTTAAAATAGTTAATGAAAAAAATTACAAACGCACTAGTCGCCCCTACGATTTTCGAAGGTTCCCCTCGATTTCTCTGGGATGCCATCATCAGATCCTGGTTTCCTTATCATGGTACCACCGCTGGAATATCTCCTTCCCAACAAAAAAAGATTCATCAAAATCGGTTCATAAACGACGAAGTTATCCGCGAACACACATAAAAAAAAAAAAAAAAAAAAAATATACGGTCGAATTGAGAAACCTCCTCCTTTTTTGAAGTCGGTTTAAAAAGGAGGCACACTATACCTGGCAACCCCTAACGATGCGTCAGGGACCATCTGCGGTAGGTCCTGCCGCCAGAGCATACGCTCTAGTACTCATAATGTGAGTTGCACCGTGATCGCTCACTACCATTTATCCAGAATGGTACCGGAGCCGTGAGTCGCTCACCACCCGCACTCCATGGAATGCTAACAGTTCAATCCCTGCTAGGGACGCCAGAGAAGCCGACATACCATTTATCCCTGAATGGTACCGGAGCTGTACGGCACGCTCACTTCCCAGTACGCAGCATCCAACGTAAACGTAAACACCTTACGCACCTACCCAAGACCTAGCTAGCATAGCATCTAGACAACAGTCGTGAAGCCATGTCAGATGCCTTCGGCTTAAACAACTCTGACCCCGGCTGTACACGCTCGTCGAAACACCACGAGACGGCCGAGTACTAGGGTGTACATGGTGCCCTCATCATGTTGCGTTGCGCTAGTCGCATCTCGAGGCCCTCGTTCGCTCTCGGAAAACGTGTAGATTTTTCGCTCAAGTCAAAGGGTTTTTCTAGGTCCATGGCAATACAACGGGTGTGTACATGGTGGAGCCTCTACGCCACGAGAGGCACGCGAGGTGACGACACGAGCGTGTACAGCCGAAGTCATACGATAAGAGGTTGCAGAAGCATCACGACTTGCCTGCTAGACGATTAGGTCATTGCACTATATAGGTATACATCAAACATCATAAAATATGAATTTATTATAAGCTACCTAACGACTATCAAATGTTAATAATATTTCAATGTTATCCCGTTGTTTATTACCTAAAAACTTGTTACTAAATTATAATATCTATTACCTATTCCGTTGCCGTTGCTAGATATTTTTTGCATCAAGTTATACCTACTTACCTAATGATTTCTAAAATATTTAGACACAAGCTTAGGATACAGGCAAAGAAAAATGGTAAAACCGTTAGGTAGGTACTGTTACAAAAAAGCACTGTGCTGAGTTGCTTTTTAGGGTTCCGTACCCAAAGGGTGCCAACGAGACCCTATTACTAAGCCTACGCCGTCTGCCGTCTGTCAGCGGGCTGTATCTCACGAACCGTAACAGGTAGAGACTTGAAATTTTCACAGAATGTATGTTTCAGTAGCCGCTACAACAACAAAAAAAAGTCAACGGGGTTCCCATACAAGAAACGTAATATTTTGAGGTATTTTTTTTGACGGTGGTACGGAACCCTCCATGTGCGAGTCCGACACGCACTTGGCCGGTTATTTTTTCTTTACCTACTCTACTTACTACTCTAATTCACTGCCTCAGTTAAATTTGGGTTTAAAGCAAAACAAAAAAGTGTGAGTCCGACTTTCGTTCGTTCTTTTTTATTTTTATGTTCATTGTTCAGCCCGTTATTTAATCTTTTGCAGTTTCCGTTAGATCCAAATACAGGCTGTTTCAAAAGTGCGATAATACTTGGGACGAGTATCATGAATACCTATAATTACTGGTATAATTTTAATAATAGGTACATAATTTATCAATTGGCATGTTAAGGAAATGTGAATAACAATGAAAACAAATGTAATTAATGATAAAGTATCTGGAACAGGATGCAGACAGGGGTGAAATAAATATACCTACAAGGGTACATTATCGAGGCCATGTGACAGGAAACGAATGGACTGCAAATACTGCAATCTTATCGAGTTAATATTATGTTGCTTGAAAAATATATTGGCTTAATGTATCTGCATTTGCATACATACCCGTACCTTATAAATGCGAAAGGAACTCTGTGTGTGTAACGTCACGACTTTTATCCCCATTCGGGGGTAGTCAGAGGCTTGAGTGGCCATACACCACCACATTGTGGAGGTATTAACCAACTCAAAGCCCACGTTTCACCAGATAGTCAGAACCCAACGTGACAGGTGGTGAACCTTGTCGCCGTGTATACAGGAACTGACTATTACCTAATCCCGAGGGATAGGTAGGTTTCCTCACGATGTTTTCCCTCAAGGAACTCTGTCTGTTACGTTTTTACGACTAAAACCCTAAACCTATTTTGATGAATTTTGGTATAGAGATAGACAGGACCTTGGAGAAGGACATAGGCTACTTATTGTTGGGAAAATAAACTTGAAGGGATGAAATAGGGGATGAAGATTTGTATGGGAGACCAATAATATTTTTCAGTATATTTAGTATTCTTAAGTATAGTATTGATTTTATTAGTATGAAGATATATGAAAGCTTAGAGAAAAAAAATGGCTACTCGAAGTACGAATTCTACTCAAACGAAGTCGCACCGGCTAATTGGGAATAAACCGAAATATAATTCTATTAGTTACTTATTTATGTTTTGGAATGTTGGGAGGTACCGCCCGACGACAATAAGTAAGCACCCACGATGGGCCCGTTGGCGTGTTTGGCTAAGATTCGGCCTTTCACGCTGCAGGTCGTAGGTTCGATTCCTACCCGGGACATGCTTTTGTGTGCGTGAACATGTATGTATGTCCCGAGTCTGGGAGTAATTATGTATATTAGTATTTACAAACAAAAAGTAGTATATGTAGTAATATCAGTTATCTGAGTACAAGCTTTGCTTAGTTTGGGATCAGGTAGCCGTGTGTAAAAAGAATGTCCCAGGATATTATTATTATTATTACCTATAATATGGGACGTTTTCGGTTCTACAAGTATACAAGTATATTTCCTTGTTTGCGAAATGTCTTCTGTATAAACACCGTACCGGCCGTCCGAATGTTTCCACCTTCGTTGTGTAATAAAAACAATCTCAAACATTTTTATTATAAGCAATATCATACCTACTTAACTAGCTTTTTCCCGCGACTTCGTCCGCGCAGAATTCAAAAATAAATAAAATTTTTACCCCCTTTTTAACATAGGGCTTAAATTTCGGAAAGACAATTTCTTAGTGGATACACTTCAAAAAAAAATAATAATAATTCAGTCGAATTGAGAACCTCCTCATTTGGGGCCATCCATTAATTACGTCACGCGTAAAGGGGGGGGGGGGGAGAGGGTCGACGAAATGTGACATTGTGTGACAAGGGGGTGGGAGGGGTCCTAAGTTTTGTGACGGCTTATTTAAAAATCTAATATATCTAAGTATTAAAACCTAAATTTAAATTTTTAACGAAAAATTTAGAAAATTTCTGAACATTATAAAAAATATGTGACGTCACACAGGGAGGGGGGGGGGGGGTCTCGCAAATGTGACCAGCTGTGACAAGGGGGGGAGGGGTCTAAAAATCATGAAATTCATGTGACGTAATTAATGGATGGCCCCTTTTTTGAAGTCGTTTAAAAATAACACAACCTCTAAATGTCATGTCTCTAGGAGCAGCGGGTTAGGCTGTGCGTTGTGAAATATCAGTCAGTCAGGTCAGGACTTTGACTTTTATATAATTAGATAGATATAACTATGTACCTAGATTTTTCATCATATAGCAACATTCAAAATATATTTATCATTTGCATCTTCTTTTTAGTTAGTCTGCTAATTAAGATACTAATCTGGAATAACAGGGTGATAAACAAAGTGATAAACTAATGATATTGATCCATTATGGAAATCCGGTGTTTGAAATTCCGTGCAGTGTACAAGCATGGCACCTGGTACTATCCAATAGTTTACTCAAATTCAAGCTAGATCACCATAGTAGAATAGAAAACATCCGGTTTCACAGCATTCAAAATGTTCTATTTATTTTTCGTATATATATTCCGCCAAATTTATAGAGATTTTTATTAAGATTATAATGGTTTTAAAAAGCATTTCTACGAACAAAGGTGATTTGTAAATCCATCATAAATCTTCTATCTTTACTCAGTTATCTTATATCTAACTAGCTTTTCACCGCGACTTCGTCCGCGTAGAATTTAAATTTAAAAAATCGGATCTCTGATCCCGGATCCCGGACCCCGTATCTCGGATCCCGTTTCACGTTTTTACCGGATCCTGGATCCCGTTTACCGGACTCCGTATCCCGGATATCCTGGATTTCGTATCCCGGATCCCAGATCCGGGATCACGGACCGCGGACATCGGATCCCGCAGTCCGGATCCCCGATCCCGTATCGTATTTGCCAGTAAAAGTCCCTTCAAAATTGATCCAATCGTTTCGGAGCTTAGCCGGAATCGGTACCGCTTTTACCCCCTATTTTTTTAAATTCGTAATGTCTTTTGAATGGAATGTCCGATTTGATTAATTCAAAAAGTAATCTACAGGTATTAAAATAGTCTCAAATACGAAATGATTTATTTGGATAAGGATTAATACTAAGGATAATATTATGGATGGATAACATGGTTTGATTTTGGTCGGCATTTCCATCAACTTTTAAAATGTAAAAATGTAGTTATAGTAACGTAACAACAATAGTGGGACATATGGTATATTGTAGAACATTTTTTGTTCTATCATCAATAGTTTCCGTAGCGCATGCGATGAAAGACATTGTATGGCAATTTTTGTTACACCTTAGGTTACATTATTGAAGTTTTATTTTTTCTAGTAATATTTATAGCCTATGTTACTCATGGATAATGTAGCATTCTAATGGTGAAAGAATCTTTGAAATCGGTCTAGTAGTTTTTGCGTTTATTCATTACATATAAAAATACAAATCTTTTCTCTTTATAATGTTATTATGATATTATATTATTATTATTATATTATTATTAGTGTAGATTAGAGTAGATGATCTTAATCTTATTTAATCTTATTTCTTTCCAAGAAGTTGGGTATCTGTTGAGTTCGACTAGAAAACATTATAGATAGATAGATAGATAGATAACAAAAGCAGTGGTAGCCGATTGGTTAAGCACGCGTCTTGCGGGCTTAAGGTCCTGGGTTCAAACCCTGGCTCACACCTCTGGATTTTTCGAAATCTATGTGTGTATCATAACTATAATATGATTATCACTTGCCTACGGTGAAGGAAAACATCGTGAGGAAACCTGCATGTCTTTAGCCATGTGAAATCCACCAACCCGCACTGGGCCAGCGTGGTGGATTATGGCCTGAATCCCCCTCGCATTGAGGGGAGGCCCGTGCCCAGTAGTGGGACGTTAAAAGGGCTAAATTATATATATTATTTTATAATAGATAACACTTTATTGTACACCAATGGAACAAATACATAAACATAAACAACAGTGACAAACAAAACAAGAAACAAATACAGTGTACAGTGGGTGGTCTTATCGCAAGCTGCGATCTGCGACATGGTATTAAAAACATGACACGACTTGTCATTAGGTACTTAGGTACCTCTTTTTGATTTTTTTATTTAGTTTAGTTGACTCACGTTTAGTTGTTTTTGTGGTTCGAAATGGAATTGCATGGCGGTACTCTTTGGTTGATGCCGTAATTTGTTTGAGTTATACGTTCCCGTATCCCGGATCTCGTTTCCCGGATCTCAGATTCCGTTTGCTGGATCCCGGATGCCGTATCCCATATCCCGGATTTCATACCCCGGATCTCGTTTCCCAGGTACCGTATCCCGGGTTCCGTATCCCAGATCCCAGCTTCCGTTTGCGGGATCCCAGATCCCGTATCCCGGATATCGGATCCTGTATCTCGGATATCCCGGATCCCGTATCGTATTAGCCCGTAAAAGTCCCGTCAAAATCGGCCCAGCCGTTTCAGAGATTAGCCCGAATCGGTACCGCCATACAAACTTTCATTACCTATTTTACACCCTTAGGGGATGAATTTTCCAAAACGCTGAAATTAATATTTTTTATTTGTAAAAAGGAACCTAAACACCAATTTTCATCATTCAAACTTCAAAAATGACGAACTTCAATACAAACTTTCATCCCCTATTTCACCCCCTTAGGGGTTGAATTCTCAAAAACCATGTAATTAATCATTTTCATTTTTAAAAGACACCTAGTCAGCAATTTTCATAATTCTAACTTAAAAAATGACGAACTTCCATACAAACTTTCAGTCCCCTATTTTACCCCCCATTAGGGGTTGAATTTTCAGAAACCCTGGAATTATTCTTTTTTATTTTTTAAAAGACACCTAATCACCAATTTTCATAATTCTATCTTTAAAAATGACGTAACTTCCATACAAACTTTTATCCCCTATTTTACCCCCCAAGGGGTTGAATTTTCAAAAACCCTGAAATCCATATTTTTTATTTTTTAAAAGACACCTAAACAGCATTTTTCATAATTCTAACTTCAAAAATGACGAACTTCCATACAAACTTTCATCCCCTATTTTACCCCCTTAGGGGTTGAATTTCAAAAAACCCTTTCTTAGTACACCTCCACACATCAAGACAAACCCACCCTCCAAATTTCAAGTCTCTACGATCAGCGGTTTAGGCTGTGCGTTGTCTGTCAGTCAGTCAGTCAGTCAGTCAGTCAATTCAGGATTCTTATATCTTTAGATGTTTACAATGGACTTACCTAATTAATGATAAAAACATTTTAAAGAACGTCAGTAGGTACCTATTTACTAAATTAAGCAAGTTAAGTACCTATTCATTATGGTAATGAAATTTAATATTCGTTATCTTTCACGGCTATCCTAATTTATTGTGTGATGTAGAAATGTCGGACTTTTGTAGTAGGTGAACCAGTTTCAGATTTGCACTAATTTATTGTTTTTACACGACTGCCCAAAAAAAGGAGTGTATATGTGTTTAGGGTTCATGTATGTATGTATGTATGTATGTGAGATTCTTTATTCCACCATAACTTATAAATGGGGTATCGTTACCGCGGCTACAGACTCTCTAGGAGGCATGAGGAGGCGACGCGAGCACAAGAGTGTAGATTACGCGCTCGCCTCCTCTTGTATGTCTCGCCTCGCCTCCGGCGTGCTCCGCTCCGTGTCGGTTTTTTTGACCGGAGTCAAAGGACGCGTGGCGGGAGGCGGGCGAACCAAGTGTTGGGAAAATTAAATTTCATTACAATTAAAAATTTACAATTAATAATTGTTAATTTTTGGAAGTCACAATTAGTTAATTGTAATTGTGACTTCCAGAATTTCCAATTTCCAATTAATTAATTGTAATTATGACTTCCAGAATTCCCAATTAACAATTGATTAATTGTATTTTTACAATTAATAATTAATTAATTGCATTTTTTACAATTAACAATTAATTAATTGTATTTTTTACAATTAACAATTAATTAATTGTATTTTTTACAATTAACAATTAATTAATTGTATTTTTTACAATTACCAATTAATTAATTGTATTTTTTAAAATTAAAATTTTATTAATTGTATTTTTACAATTAAAAATTAATTAATTGTATTTTTTACAATTAACAATTAATTAATTGTAATTCTCCCAATTAACAATTTTTATTTACGTGGAGGGGGGGAATAGGAATGGGGTTGAGGGGTAGAGGAAGAGTAGGGGGGATTTGGGATTCTGGCTCTATATACCTACCTACCTAAACACGCATTCACCGAAGTAGTATCTAATTCTATATGCCTATTTATCTATACATGCATCCACCTAAATAGATATCTGTGTACATGTACCTATTGTACGTTGCTAATAATTGTTAGTTGTAATAGATTTTTTCACAGTTAAAAAAAATAATTGCAATTGATTTTAATTGAACCTCACAATTAATGTACTTTAATCTAAATAAATTAATTGCAGAGTGCAACAATTACGATTAAAAGTTTAATTGATTGAAAATTTAATCAATAATTAGTGCCCAACTCTGTCACTGAATAAAACGAGAGTGTGGATGGGTAGCACTCCTGTAGCCTCCGAGTGGCGCGTCTCGCGCGAGGCCCTCCACAAGGCGTACTCGCGAGAGTGTATTTGCCCCATTAGAATCCTTACTCGTTCCGGGTAACACTGGGTATATTATTTTTGAAAAAAAAAAATAGTATGGCGGCATTATGACTCAATATTGAAATGCGAAAAAAAATGTTTTTTCCTCCGTTATTACAATATGGGTATCAAATGGATGGCCTTGATGAGCACATGTTAAAACTGTAGAATTTATAGGCATAATTTAACATAGGTAGGGTGTACATTCAAAACAAAGATTTCATATTGGCTGTTATCACTAAAATGCATAAAATAAAAATAAATAATTTATAAAATTAAAAAACACGACTGCCCTGCCAAAAAACGAACTAAAAAGTATAAAACAAGTGCAGTGTCATTGCAGTCCGGGGCTCTCTTAGATTAAATATGTTCCACAGAACGGTCCCCCGACTGCAATGACACTGCACTTGTTTTATACTTTTTAGTTAGTTTTTTGGCAGGGCAGTCGTGTTTTTTAATTTTATAAATTATTTATTTCCTATTGTTCTTCCGTTCTTCTATTTTAAGATACCTACCTATTTTTTCCGATTCAGGGGGCTTACCACGAACTCTTATTGCGATTCAATTACAGGAACGTTTTAACGTTTCAGCGATTTTTTGTGCAATGACGTACCTACCTTATTATCATGACAGTAAGAAACGTCTTTGCACAAAAAGTCGCTGAAACGTTAAAACAAAACTGCTATAATAGGTGGTGGTAAGCCCCCTGTTGGTATGACAATTTGGCATGCTTCTTATTTAGAACATAAGAAGCATGGCAAATTGTCTTTAGATGTGACGTGATTTGACTACAACCAAGAGACCCAGACCTTACCAATATTATTTCCCATTCTAATCTACGAATTCTATGATTCGCAAACCGTATGAAACGGACCACTATGAATATGGCGCTGGATATACCTAATCAGTCTGCCGGCGCAGGTACAGCCGTGTGACGCACACGCACATGCCGCACATTCTGTAAAATGTGTTATGAAATCGCAACTGATGAAGCGATTTCGATGATTTTAAAATGATATTGATAAGAAAGCATAGTTAACTATAGTGTTCGTTATGAGTTGATTTGTTGACCTAATATTGATTCTCATTGCATAGCTGCTATAATAGGACACCTAAGTTTCATAAAAAAACATGTTTTCTCTATTAACTTTGGCCAGTCTGATTTGACGAATATTGACAACAATAAATAAATGAAAAAATCTTTAAAAAAGACTCAATGACCACAGATACCAAAGTTACGTCTATGTGAGGGCGTTCACACATCGCCAGACTAACTCACTAATTGCATGGTCCCAAATAGGTCCCAAACTACGAAACGCTTGTACCGTGGGTGTAAGTATGATGAGTCGATACTTTGTGTTTGTATTGACAATGACAGATAGAATTGAAATGACAGGATACGGTCACCCAGTCTGGTGAATTGGAAACTTTTTGCCCCCATTGGCATCAGTATGTCGACCATCATGTTGTTATCAGGTTGACGACCGCTTGGTGTAGTGGTTTGAGCGTAGGCTCACTGCATCGGGTGGTTGGGGGTTAAATTCCCGCCACAGGCAAATTTCGGAAACGGCCTTTTCGTAATTTGCCCTGGTCTGGGTGACACTGGGATCGCCCCCAGTCCATTGTACGGTATCCATAGTAGCTGCATCGTTGCTTATTTTGAGATCATATAATTGATGTGTAAGTCTGGCTATATTATATGTATTATATTAGTATCCATCACAATGTCATCAGAACTTACTGTCGCCTGTCATCAATGGTAGGCATTCGGTCCCTCCCGACGACGCGGTCGATCTCTTCGTGGACCTTGTCCTGTATCTCAGGCTGCAGCAACATTCGTTCCACCAGGAACATAAGCACGGACTGCACGGCCGACGCCGCGGGGAATGTGTAGTCTGTGCACGTCAGCACTAGCTGGTCCTCTGAAAAAACAAACACTCAAAAAATACCAAAAAGTTTCCAATGTAAAGAGGTTCTCCAGGCCAATGTTACATTTTAAAATGGCCTGGACACATTTTATAAGCTTACAAAATTGAATTAAAATTGGGCACAAATGCAAATCAGCTTTGATTTGCATTTGTTTTGTAAGTATTGGCACCTAAATTGGTATAATTACTTATCTCCCTACACGTGTAACTTATTAGGAGGAACGATAGGTATTTAAATAATTGTTATCGATGCCTATTAAATCTTAAGATTATTGGATTAGATGCATGTTATAGTAAATTGGTTCCTCGAGCGAGTAACACGTGCATAGTCGTCGTACACAACGATGTACACAGTATAATATACACGTCTAAATAATGGGCACAGTGTAAATAGCAGACTAGCGAAAGTTAATAGGGAAAACATGTTTTTAAGAAACGAAAAGTCCTATTATAGGGCCTATAAAGTTCTTTAAGTTATAAAGAGTGGCGAGAATTAGTAAAACGGCCTTATTAACATCACTGCTTAATTTAGATGAATTATATCCGCCGCCATATTAATAGTGGTCCATTTCATACACTTTGCGAGAGATAATACTCTTCTAACGTTGTGTTTATATTCTCTTGGTAGAGCTCGGCTTATGTTGGAATTGTCACCATAGATGAGCAGACGACCGTACCATAATACCGTACTTAGTAATAGTTTTTTTACCTGAATAAGTACTGCGTTCTTTTACATTAATTTCTTCTTTCATTTTGGTGATATACATGTCGAGGAAATGACGGTCGTAACTGGAGTCGTGTGTTGATAGAGCTTCTTTGACTATTTTCTGAAACAGAAAATATTTTCAATAAGCAAGAAAGCTATTACGTAACCGTTTCAACCATGTCTCAATTGGTTTCGTTAATCCAGTGTTGCTTGTCGATTGAAATAGGGAAGGGTGAACTCCAGACTCGTCCCTACTTCGATCAATTTCAATTGACAAAGCAATAAGGTATGAACGAAACTAATTGAAAAATTTGAATAAGTTAGGTACATAACGCTATAAAGTCTGATTTTAATGAGATGAAATATAAATTGACAGCTACAAAAATATATACCTACTAGGTAATAAATCGATAATATTATGATTTTAAAATCAAATAAAAAGTAAGAAGTTATATCGATGAATCAAGAACCAAAGGAGTTATCCCGGTCGATAAGGGATTAGTTAATGATAGCTGAATTTACGAAAATTTTAGACTAGGTATTCCACCTGTTAGAAATACTGAAATACAATATGAATAAAGAGTATTAAAACCACAGATTGAAACGATCGAAATGAGACGACGCCATCTGTAGGCGTTGAGGAGAGTCTACTTGCGACATCATCGCAACGGTAAAGGACTTTTCACGAAAGAAGTCCCGCAGACGTGGCGCCACAGTCATGCGAAGGAATGTTGTTAAGCCTCTATTGTTTTAGACTCACCAAAAATTAAATGTTTAATCATTGTAGGATAATCCGATCTTATTGTTACAGTAATTTATTGAAATTTATTTACATTAAAACAGAAAAACCACTTATTGCCGTGGGACTTCTTTCGTGAAACGGACTTTAAGTGAGAGTCAGAAGATTAGACACAAGACACGCTGGCTAGATCTTTACGACCAATAAAATCACTTATTTTATACTCAGCACATTACAATGAAGCGTCTGATTGGTAGAAACGAGCGATTCAAGAGCACTTTGGACAACGTTAAACGCCTACAGCTCGAGAAAGTAGACGATTCACATCACACGTCAAGTTGTACTTATAGTAATATTGAAAAGTACCTACTTATAGATTGTATGTAATCCACTGCTGATAAAGTTGCTGACTATTTTCTTTAACAATTCAGAGTCAAGATATTAATTCAAAATCAAGCACCTAATTATTTTTCAAATAAGCCTCTATTGCATAAAGCGTACCGTGTAAAAATCCAAAAGGAACTGATTGCCCTTCTTTAGAGCGTTGTACCCACTGTAGTTGGGCAGGACATCCTTCAGCCATGGTGTGAGTGACAAGGCGCCTCCCATGTCGGTGGAGTTCCGCTGGAACATGAGGGTGCCTCGCGCCAGGCCCCACAGCTCCTTGTACTCAGACCGAGGTAAGGTCATCCGGGAGAGGACTTGCACCATGCCATTTATAAACGGCACTGAGAAGAAGAACGGCATGTGCACGAGGTCACCTTTCACGATTTCCTATGGAGGGAAAAAGAACTCAAATAGGTACCTAGCAGATATGGAGACACCTTCTAACATTGCAATCACTAAACTTGTGCTTAGCAGCGCTAGGTACCTAACTTTTTCCCATGTTTCAATGGAGATCCGTAACGAATTTAGCTGAGAATGCAGATTTATAGAGCTAAGAAATCCATAACATACCTACAGTGCATACATTTTTGGACTTTGACAAAAATTAAAATTTGAACGACGTTGTGACTAAATTACTAGCGTAGTTTGCGCGCAGTTGTTGTGACGTCATTTGGGCCACGCGCGCTTTGTAATGAACGGCGGCGCGGGCCGGTCGTGTACCGGTCGCGGGCCGGGGCGCGGGTACAGCGCGCCTTTAATTCGACGGCCCCGTGTGACGTCACACGCACATGCCGCACATTAAGTATATAAAATTTGTTATAAAATCGCAACGAATGGACCCATTTCGATTATTTCAAAATTATATTGACAAGAAAGCTTAGTTTTAACTATTGTGTTATGAGTTGATTTGTTGACCTAGTAACGATTCTCATTAGTTGGTGAAATCCGCCCCCAGTTTTTGTTGCAGAAAATAATTATCAACGTGGTACCTATCAGCCCTCATTGTATGATTGCACTTAGCTACTTACCCACACGTGTCTTATAGCGGTCACGTGTAAAATTGTTATCATTCACATGTAATTACTGCACGGCGCATGTAAAAATGCGATATGCAACATCGTCGATGCAATCGGGCTAATTTGGTATTAAATAAATGCGTAGTAAATAAATACCCAAGTAGGTACTGCTAAACAGAAGCCTACCTATTACATTTCTTGAAAAAAAAAAACAATCCAGGAATCCAAATAGGTACAAAGACATTGCCAAGAAAGAGGGAAGCACGGGACTGTCCAAAATAGTAGGTCCTTCTAAACAGAGTAATGGAAACAGCAGCTTGCAGAAAATAATCTTGCAAACATGTCCGGTATTGCCAATACACTTCATATTCTGGTGAATAATGTTTTCTTATGTAATTTTTCGAATTGCAAGTGCGATAAGTTTTGTGATTACAATGATAGAAGTTGCCATATCTGCTAAAATAATAAGTAGGTACATCAATGCATAGGCAGGTGTTTTGTTGTGGTATAAACTGTGCAAAGTTCGACAAACTGAAGTCAAAGTTGATAAAGTTGCCCGAACCTCTTTTTTTTTATAGGACTGAGGTGGCCAAAAAGCGTACGGTCCGCCTGATGTTAAGTAGTTACCGTAGCCTATAGATGCTTACAATACCAAAGGCATTGCTCGCACATTGCCGACCTGAAGGGGAGTGGGACGGAGGGAGTGGAAGACGGGGGGGGGTCGGGCTTCCGGCTGTCTCATTCATCGTACGAAACGCAGCTGTAATACCTAGCTGCTTTACGCTGATCTTCTGTGAGAGGCTAGTACATACTAACTTGATCGAGCCAGCCCGTTTATGAGCTGCAGTCGATTGGCCTGCATACATTACCATTACAGGTAAATTAAAATGATGGTACCTAAATGATCCAGAATAAGTGTTAGGACACGTAGGTACGGAATAAAAAAATTCGGCAAAGTTACCTGTTCAGCCGGGTATTTTGGTCCATTTATCCTCATATCGATCATCTCTTTAATCTCGCTGGCCACCACAGACTCCAGGGTGCTGTCTCGTCTCCCGAAGCCGTAGTCTCGGAGGTATCTGAGGGAGAATCTCCTCTGCACGTGCCAGAAATAGCCGTCAGTGAAGAATATGCCTGGGTACAGATAAGAATACAAGTCTATCAGACAAAATCTTTTTCAAACGACGTTCACCCACTAAAATTACCCCCATAAGGGTAGATTCCATAATTTTATGAAGGATACTATGAGGAATCCTTATTTTATGGGATCACTCTGGAGATATCACCCACCTAACGAACAAAAAAATATTGTAGAAATTGGTTCATAAATGCCGGAGATATTCTGTAAGTAACATAGGTACATAGAAATAAACATAGGTCCGAATTGAGAACCTTTAAGTCAGTTATAAACAAAGTTGAAGCACGTTGAAGTGTGATAATGTTTTTTATTTGTAGGCATGCTTTGAATTAGCATAATTGTCGGAATTTTAATTTACATTTATCAAAGTCCAGTAGGTTCTACAAGTTAACCAACTTGTTAGTCTGCAGACATTTAAAACAGCTATGTAAATCCATAGTTAAATAAGCTACGGTTTAGAATTGTAAAACAGTCATTAAAAATCCACAAGATGAGATTCGTTAATTCGATATGGACCCCAAAATGCCAACTGTCCTTTGGAGAAGAGGTAACATGGAGATAACCGCTCCTCATGTGCATCAAACGGACTTATTACTTTTGCTTGGTATGCGTAGGTGCCCGTGTCACGCGATCGGTTAAGGAATAAAAATTGGGAAATATCAGATTTTGTGTGTTTATCGAGAGCACATATGAGATTTTGAGTACACATGCCTATCAGGTTTTAAATAACACATGTCTGATTTTGCAGTACAAAATAATTGGACGACGTTGCACTTAACGATTTTGGCAATTCAATTTCTAGAGGGAAGTTGAACATGATAGTTTATATATTTTTATATTTAAAGCCGTCTAGAAAATAAAAAAAATATCAAAAAATGCACTTAACTTTTTGTTTGGCATCCGCAACGACGAGTAGTTTTTTTTGTATTTATAGTTTTTTTATTATAGTTTCTTATTCTTGAATCTATCGACTTCCTGCTTCGTTATCACATAATTTAATATTATTTTAACTCTCATTGATGTAATACTATTAAGTAGGTTTGTATAAATTAATTTCAAGGTGAACCGGTGAAGGTATTATTGGGAATCGAGATGCGATTCTATTTATGTAAAAAATTTCGTATTACAAGTAAAAAAAATTACCCAGTATTAAAAAAAGTATTTCATAAAATGACGCCGTTACGTAGGTACTTTGTGGTCATAAGGTGCCGCCACATGATCTAACATATTACCGCCGGTAACGGTAATGTCATATTAGTCATATTTCATATTTTAAAAATTTGCTATATTTTGGGGAATAAAGCACAAAAACTAGGCATTTTTAATTTTCATTAATATGCACTTAATATGTTTACTATATCATGAATATTTAATGTTTCATATTTTATTTGGTCATGTGATTGGGAAAGGTTTCCCAATCACATGACCGAAATTGCAAATCCAAAGGTCTATCCTATCTAAATATTACAGTGTGTTAAGAAAACCCTGTCCTATCTGAAACCAGTGTATAAGTAGGTACTTATACACTGGTTTCAGATAGGACAGGGTTTTCTTAACACACTGTAATATTTAGATAGGATAGACCTTTGGATTTGCAAATATCTAGGTAGGTATAGACTACGGAAACGGACTACGGAATCTAGGTATAGAAGATGACCGCTTGGCGCAGTGGCTTGAGCGTTGGCCGCTCGACTCACTGCATTGTGTGGTTGCGGGTTTGATTCCCGCCAGAGGCAATTTTCGGAAACGGCCTTTTCGTAATTTGCCCTGGTCTGAGTGTCACTGGGATCGCCCCCAGTCCACTCTTGTATGGTAGCCAAAGTACAAGCGGTGATTAGTTTGGGACCATCAGTTGGTGTAAGTTGGTGTAAGTCTGGCGAAAACTGCTTAACATCAGGGCCTGAAGTCTCTTAACAATTGTCCATTGCGAATCCATTTTGACAGCGATTCTTGACATTTAGTTAGGTAGTCGTTAGGTAATTAATACCTATTTAAGAGATGATCAGACAATAAACATACCTAGGCGTAGGTAGTGTAGAACCACATTTACAATCCAAATTGTGTCCATTTTCAGTGCAGTCCACTGGACTGGATTAAAAATGGATTATTAGCTCACCCAATTTTTTCCAGTACGATCTCAGTCTGAACAGAATGATATCCATACGTCCGTCAAATTCTTCGCGGTTCAGCACCTCCTTGATGAGAGCCGAGTCGTTGATGACCACCGCCGGCACTGGACCCATGAATAACCCAATCACGCCTGTCCTGTACTTTTCTCCTAGTCTTTTGAAGGCGCCCGCTAGGTCGTCGAACCCATGAGCCAGGACGATCCAGAAGGCGCCGTAGACTGGCAGACTCGGCGGCCCTGGCGAAAGCAATAAAGATAACATATTATACCTATCTAGGTACCTTAATAGTATTTCGGAGACAGACGGAACAGAGAATAGTCAGGCAAGAACACTGAATGCAGGAAATAATTATAGGTAATAATAATTCATTTATTATCAGGCACATATGCCCATAGATATATTCCTTACAGACTAACATACATATATTTCAAAATAGATCATGTACACGTCGCTGTACGATCTAGCGGCACTTGTCCCCGGAAGCGACGAAACACCACTCCAATCGGCCAGAAGTTCTCCTCCATGACGGTGGTGCAGATGACACGTCGGTATTTGCACCACAAACGCCTTAAAGTTGACGTTGCGGCGCGACTCCAACAGCTGCTCCCGACGATACACGACGTTGAGCTTCTGGCGCACGTACTCCACGATGTCCAGCGCCTTAGTGGTGTAATGCAGGCGGGAGATGTACACCGGAGTGCACGGCTTCTCGGCACGCAGAGATGAGGCGGTGCGGTTTATAACGTAGTGCACAATTGTGTGCGCAAGCACAGCCTCCCTCTCTTCCCTCTCTCATATCCCGATGGGATGGTAATCAGACACGACTGGGGAGAGGTCAGGCGCAGGAACGACAGCTTTGGGGCCATCCTTTAATTACGTCACACGTAAAGGGGGGGGGGGAGGGGGTCGACTAAATGTACCATAGTGTGACAAGGGGGTGGGAGGGGTTCTAAGTTTTGTGACGTCACATTTAAAAATCTAATATATCTAAGTATAAAAACCGAACAAAACAAATAGAACCGAACAAATAGTAAAAGCGACTGTAGCCTAGGGGCGAACACGTTGGGCTCAATCAGAAGGTCCCAGGTTCGATCCCCGGTGGGGCATGCACCAATGGATGAATTTTCATCTATATGCATAATTTACAGTTCGCTAACGGTGAGGGAAAACATCGTGAGGAAACCTACCTATCCCTCGGGATTAGGTAATAGTCAGTTCCTGTATACACTGCGACAAGGTTCACCACCTGTCACGTTGGGTTCTGACTATCTGGTGAAACGTGGGCTTTGAGTTGGTTAATACCTCCACAATGTGGTGGTGTATGGCCACTCAAGCCTCTGACTACCCCCCGAATGGGGATAAAAGTCGTGACGTTATATTTATTTTTATTTATTTATTTATATATCTAAACCGAAATTTTAATTTTTAACGAAAAATTTTGAAAATTTCTGAAAATTATAAAAAATATGTGACGTCACACAGGGAGGGGGGGTCTCGCAAATGTGACCAGCTGTGACAAGGGGGGGGGAGGGGTCTAAAAATCATGAAATTCGTGTGACGTAATTAATGGACGGCCCCTTTACGTGCTCTCCGAGAGACGCTCTGTTCAAATTACCATTAAATAGTCACCCATTTCTGGCTAAACTTTCCAAACGTTGCTTAACGTCCGTCGAAACCTATCTTAATACAGAGTGAAAGAAGAAAGAGCGTCGTTGCTGTATTAACTTTGTATTCACTACGCCACTTCCTAAGTGGCATGTTTCATTTAATTAATTAAGTAGGTACCTACTCTTTATCTATGAAAATACCATCGAATACATTCTATTCGTTTAGTGCTAAAGACCAAAGAAAAGATCAATCAGTAGGTACCTACTTCCTTTAAATAAGTAAATAAGTGCCTAAGTAGGTATATGGATGGATTGGGGGAAATTAATAAAACTTGTTAATAATAGCATGCAGTGTTAATGAGTTATTTTATTAATGAGTTGCTAAGTATCAGTTGTCGAATAGATTCCGCGTAGTATTATTTATTATGTACAATATTTTTCATATTATTATGCTGGTTTTCGACACGAGTATCACATACTGTGCCAACCCCAGATAATGGGAGAAGGTAGGCAGATTATGATGATGAACGATAGGTACCTACAAGTAATGATAAATAATATTCATTGTCATTCAAAGAAGCTACTAAGTAATCTATTTTATATAATACTTACCAGGAGGGAAATTTGGTGGCTTCTTGTATGCATTTTTATATAAATACACAATTAAATATGGAATTAACAAGAGGGCTACGATGGCCGCAATCATTGCGTGAAGCGCGCCGCGGCGGTCCGCCAGATAAACAAAAAATGTGTGATTTAATTGCACATCAACTTAATCACAAGTAGCCGCTATCAGTACAAACACTGACTCTCCGATGTTTATATGTATACCTCTACATGTTTATATTTATTAGTATCGATAAGTATAAGTGTAGACTCGCCACTGCGCCCGCGTGATTCGCAATATAAGGTACCCAGGGGGGCTAATAGCGACGCTATGCGGCATTGCCAATGCAATTGTTTTTTCTGATTTTTGAGGAGTCCTTAGCAATTCCGCAAAATTTCTGTAATATAGTCACACATTTTACGCCATTCGTGACCGTTTCAAGGAAATTTTGTGGATTCTGCTGGAGGGTCGGAAAAATGAATTGCTTTTGCAGAAATGCTACAATGTCGCCTAGTGTCCCTATTAGACCCGCAGGCACCTATGGATTGTAAGTACCTGATATTAACCCCCAATTATATTAGCCATAACTAGGGTTGCCAACTATTTTTGAGAAAAATAAAGTATCACATCTCTAAAGAGGTCAAAAATAAAGTATTTGGAAGAAAAATAAAGTATTTTTCAACATTTTATTTATTTCTTATCTTAAAGACATATTTTTTGTTTTAAGAATTACTTGTTAACCAGTCGTATTGTTTTTTCCCATTCGAATTTATATTTTTGTAAGATTTTTTATTTGATTATTTTAGCTTTTTGGCGGAGTGATTGGTGTATCACTATCAGAGTTACTCGTCATTTTCAGCAATTGAAATGATTCGATTTACTTTAAAACAAATTCTTTAAATGAAAACAAATAAACAAACAAGAACTAGATATTTTCATACAATTTCGCCGATAGTAACTATATTTCCAATCTTTATTGTGATGCATAAAATAAAACACTTATATGGATAATTACTGAACTATTATCGATACAAGTGTTTCATTTTACGCACCACAGTAATGATTGGAAATAAAGTATTTTCACATACTTTATTTTTATGTAAAAGTATAAAGTATATTTATCAAAAATAAAGTAGGATACTTTATTATAAAGTATGGTTGGCAACCCTAGTCATAACACACACAATAAGTAACGCAGTCTCAGTCACAGTTTTACGAGTCGTAAGACTCGTAGGTAAGTCAAAAACCTCTACCTAGTGCGCACAGAGAATTTGTATCAAGAGTAAAGATTTCAATTCTGTAAAGATTCAAATCGGATCAGTAGTTTCTGCGTAACAGAGAAACAAATAGACAAACATCGCAAAATCATTAGGTTTTTCAATACCCACAACAATGGAGACTCATCCATCAAAATTAGGTACCTACCTACAGGTTGCAGCTATCGGATGATCAATTTATCAGTTAAACAAAAATAATCAGATTTTGATAATAATATTTCTTGTAGGTAGATAGATATATTTATGATTATTTGCGCCTTCTAAGATTAATGCCCTTGTGTCAGATTAAATAAGATATATATAGTACGTTTTTATATACTTGTCCTATTTGGTAAGCAAAGATGGCGTCCAGCGGGGCGATTGCGTAACTTTTTGTCAATGTTTCAATTGGTTTTGTATATAATTGACACAGGATGAACGAAACCAATTGAAACATTGACAAAAAAGTTACGCAATCGCCCCGCTGGACGCCATCATTGCTTACCAAATAGGACATGTATAAAAAAACGTACTATACCTATATAAGAATCAAAGTCCTGACTCACTGACTGACGGACAACGCACAGCCTAAACCGCTGGTCGTAGGGACTTGAAATTTGAAGGGAGTGTTTATCTTGATGGGTAGACGTGTGCTAAGAAAGGATTTTTTAAAATGCAACCCCTAAGGGCGTTAAATAGGGGATGAAAGTTTGTATGGAAGTTCGTCATTTTTGTAGTTAGAAAGATCTGGGATACGGGTTCCGGGATATACGGGACACGGGATACGGGATCCTGGATCCGGGGTCCGGGATCCCGGATCAGAGATCCGATTGTTTTAAATTCAAATTCTACGCGGACGAAGTCGCGCGGAAAAGCTAGTTACCTATATGTGAAAAAGGATTGTTTGTTTGATAGGTACGTCATACTACCCGTGTGACATGAAAGACACAAGAGACAATATAGGTACTTACCGAAACACTATTTTTTTTGCAGGAATGCCGAAAGGTCACTAGGTACGGTCAGCAATATAAGTCACTGAACATTCTCAGTTTTTCAAATACGGTACGGTACGGTAATACTCTTTATTCTTCGAAATGATATGTAGGTACCTACCCATTACGACAGAAACTCTAGGTACCTACCATGATGAAAGGTATTTCCGCCGGCCGCTAGCTCTACGTGACAAAATATAGAGCAACCCTGAGCGCCCATATCGGTCACCCGAGGAACTAACTTGCCCATAGACTAAGAAATTTGGTATTTTTAACTTACCATACAAATATTTTACACAGGTAACAGAATGGTGGCCTAGAAGGGGCAGGAGCAGGGGCAGACCATCAGCCAGATGGTCCAATGATATAAAAAAGGTGGCCGGCACTTGCTGGACAAGACTAGCACAGGACCGGAAAGAATGGCGTGAAAGAGAAGAGGCCTTTATCCAGCAGTGGGTGGGTGCTGGATACAGGCTGAGAGAAGAGATAGGTACAAATATTTTACGTAGAAGCTAGCGACTCACGACTCTATCGAACGAATAAAATTTCATGGTGAGCTATAGAAGAAATAACAATCACTTAGGTTGCATTGTTTCGGTAGGTAGGATTATTTATTACTAACAGGTCCTTTCTTACCAAATATATGATTTAATGTCTAGAAGTTCAAACTTAGACAGGTAACACGCGTTTTTTTTTTCATTTCAGCGAAAAATAGAAGTGGTGAAAAGTTAATATCTTATTGTGTTCATCGCTGTTCTATTTTTTCTAATTGGGTTCTCTCTAGGTAGCTTTATATTGACGACCGCTTGGCGTATTAGCGTAAGACGCTCGGTTCATTGCATCGGATGGTTGCGGATTCGATTTCCGCACGAGGTAAATTTCGGATACGGCCTTTTTGAAATATGCCCTAGTCTAGATATCACTCGGATTGCCCCCAGTCCATTATACGGTACCCATAGTACAAGCTTTGATTAGTTTGGGACCATACATTTGGTACGTATCTACTCAAGTCTGCCGATATTCATTATACCTGCGGCACGTTATGATGGCCGGTTTGACATGTGGGAGGGGGAAAGGTTGAACCTTATTATAACGGAATAAAATTCATTTTCGCATTCATTTTTTGACTTTCTTATTTTTTTAAAACGGCCAGTCTTATTCCGTTATAATAAGGTTCATTTTCTCCCCCCCCCCACATGTCAAACCAGCCATCGTAAAATGCCGCTACTGTAGGAACTTATTTATTATATATCACGGATTCTGTAACCCGAATCAATGTGATAGTCTTTGTATTAGATGTTAGCGTATTGAAGTCATATGTCATTTTGTTATCGTACAATGTTATCATGAGCATGATTTGGGTCAGTCACTAGCTAAGCATACACGCACGGATCTGCCTGATAGTCTACCTGGCAGACAGAACTGCTGATGCCTGATGCCTGCCCGCTACCCGTGCTCAAAACCACCAGATCGGGCAGCTGCCTGCAGTGCAGCTATCCCTGCCTTGATACTTACGCGCTTGTTTATTTCGACAGGCGTCACGTGTTGGAGGTGCGGGTGGCACGAGACGGCGCTGGGCACGATGTTGCGCGCATGTGTCGTGTTCAACATCAGTAGGCCTACTCTATTACAAACGAAAACGAAATTTCGCGTATTTCCTACTACGTTTCTCATTTATTCCGACATTTCTTACGAACGAAAATTGTTTGACGTTTAGATTCGACGACAACGAAGACGTCAAACAATATTCGTTCGTAAGAAATGAATGAGAAACGTAGTAGGAAATACGCGAAATTTCGTTTTCGTTTGTAAAAGAATAGGCCCTCAGGCGCTTGCACTCGCAGCAGTTAGGTAATCACCATCAAGTTCATCTGTTTATAGGTACTTACGTCATTACTCCCAAGTTCTGTATCACGAGTTTAGTCGCTAGTCGATAGCGTTTACGTAAACTATTAGAAAGTATTGCTTTATAGTTCCTTGCGTGGCCGATGGTTTCTACTCAGAGTGTTAATTTGGCAAACCAATTTGCCAACCAGATAATTTGGTAGAGTATAAACAAATAATACTAGAAATAAATAAATACTTTTTTAATCAACGTAACAACTAACAAAATAATTATTATTGCAATATTTTATTAACTAAGATTATCTTAAAGGAAACTTAAGTACCTACTTATTATTTATTTACAATTCACAAACTAAGCATACTTAGCAAATTTTTGAATCTATAAATATATTTCTCTTTAAGAATTTTACCACTAAAACGTGAGTTACCAATTAGTTTAATTTTTCAATGAGATGATCCTTTATGCTCAGGCAGTAGGAAGTATATAGTGACTGGCCCTTTCGTAGTGTGCACTATTTCCGTATGTCTAATCAACTGGGTTGCTGCTAGCCCATATAGAAGACATGGTATACCTGTAATAAAAGGATAAGGATCATAATAAGAAACCAATTATAGTACATTACTGCTGCGGTCTCTAATGAGTGTGTTGTTGACCGCGTTGCTGATGGCCGAAAGCGCGGCGCAGTGCAGCTCCAGGCCTCCACAGCGCGGTCAGCATGTACACTCATTAGAGACCAAGGCTTGTATAGTGCTTTACTCAAAAATGCGACTATTAGTTTAAACAAAACTAGCTAAGTGGGTATAACAATTAATACAATTATATTTATATTTTTACGAACTATATCTATAGTTGTGTATTTTCTCTGTTTACGTTTCCATGGCAAATAACAAATATAATGACCATGAACCTAATATAATGACGATAATACCGGGTAATAATACATTGTATGTCTAGTAGCTCTTGCAGTACGACAAAGCCGATTTTGCTCGAATAAGGTTTGTGAAATAATGACAACATTATAAACTTTTTTGAGTAAAATACTATTACAATTCAAGTAATATTATTAAAGTCGAATTATGAATAGCTCTAATATAAAATTAATACCTATAGAATGTACAAACTAATTTTTAAATACATTGGTGCGTTTGGAGTATAGCCTAGGCATAGATTGGTTAGAGGTTCGATTCCTGTCTGGGCAAATTTTCGAAATGGTTTTTCAAAATTTGCTCTGGGCTGGATTTCCCTGGGATTGTCTCCATTGTATGTATTATTGTAACCATAGCACAAGGGTTGCTTAGCTTAGGTTGGTATATTTGTGTTTAGACCATGGACCAATTACTAAGGGGACTGGCCCTAAGCAACTCGTCTTTACTCCGTGGTTTAGACTCACAAAATTGATCCCAATTTATAAAATTGATCAAATTGCACATACCTAAGTTGACAATTTTGATTATCCTCATGAACTTGTCTGATGATCCCAAATCTTCTGGTATCCTCTTTGAACAGTGGTATTTGATGTAGGGGAAGCAGCCAGTTCTCAGTATCTGATAGTTGGAGCTCCCCACTTTCCAATTGAAGTTAGCCATTCCGAACTGGTCATCTTTTACACTGCTGTACTGGAAAAAGGCAAGATTGTAGTTGTTGCTTGATACTTTAATAAGGTTTCTATTTCTACCATTGACTTATAGACACAAGTTGTCAAGTTGTCTAATTCCTAATAGAAAGGAATTTGTAAATAAGACAAAATAATTAGTTAAATATGTACCTATCCATAAAATATTTATTATTGACTTAGAAACACATTTATTTTCATTGTGAGCTACACTACACCAGACACCTAGAATGCTTTCCCGACTGAAATTAGACACACATGAAGAATAAGACCTAGTTACTCAGACGAAAAGAGTAGTGTAATACTTCATCTTCATCATCATTTAACCAACAGCGTCCACTGTTGGACATACGCCTCCCCCAAGGTTTCCCACAACGGCCGCTACTGTGCTACTTGTATCCTGTGCCATCATTTAGGAGACCCGAGGAGACTTCAGATATAAACGAGAAAATTTACCTATAATGGTTCTCGCACGATTCTCACGCCCACTAAAGTTTAGGTTATGTTTTTATTGCATAATGTAAGTGGTAAGTTGAAAAAGCTCAGTCAGTGGCCTACCTTGGCCTTGTTCTTTGAGATATTACTGATATTACCTTAACAAAATACGAGGTCCAAGGCGGTTCGTTGCACTGCAACAAGTACGCAGTCAATACCTCCGAGGCTTCGGCCCGCGATGAGAAGTTCGCAACACGTAGCATCATCACTTTCATTTTTTTCAATAGTATACGGTTTGCTACTGGCATTTCTATATTTAATTATTAGATTAATTTAGAATAATAAATATTAGGTAAATACAGCTGTTTTTGAAGTTTGTTGGATTGACATTCGCATTACGCAAGTGTCAAACAATTTGAAAGAAAGAAGATGACGCTGTCATGTTTTGAAACTTGTATTTCGTTATACGCATACAAAAAAAATGGGAAGTCTCATTGTAGTTTACTTTTAAAAATGTTGGCGTTTTTAGGGTTCCGCAGTCCGTATGAGGAACTCTTAGGCCGGGCTCACTTTGGATGCGTTTTCATCCGAATTTTACTCGTGCGGTTACTTACACGTACGACCAACTCGCACCCAGTGTGCGCACTCCCGTAGTACTTGGAAGGTCGGGATCATTCTGCGTGTTCGTACTTTTACGCACGAGTAAAATTCGGACGAAAACGCATCCAAAGTAAGCGCGGCCTTATTATGCAGTTCATCTGTCCATCCGTCCCAGTCTGTCACAGTGCCATAACTTCTAGTTTTTGTCGGAAGAAATTAAATTAGTGGATTTCTTTGAATAAAACTATTTTTTTTGTGCAGGTACAATTTTTTACTTATGTACTTACTTTATTATAAAAAGAAACATGTGAAGGGTGCACTAATCCCTCGTACTTTCAACATTAAACTTAATAATAATAACAACACGATTATTGATACCTCTATGGCTGAAAATCTTAAAAATATTACAATCTTGGAATGATATACAATATTAATTGATCAGATTAATTTCTATACTGCACGCAACATGATATTATGTCAAAACTTATAACAAACAAGTTAGATGAAATCATTTGTATCAACTTGGGTAAACTGTACGTAAAAGGCCATCCATAAATTCGAGTGACGTAATTTATGGATGGCCCCTAAAGAATAAATTAATTGTAAAGTGTCTGTAATTTAAAGATAATGAGATTGCCACAACGAGATAAATGATTAAATTCTTCTGAACAATATGAATGTTTAGTGATGGAATAGTCTGAGGTTGGTGTGTGCCAGTGCGATGTTGTGTTCATTGCACGCGGCGATAACCTCCGCGTCGTTGTTCGACCCCGACGGGCTGCCGATATATTCAACGCCACACTAAAACAAAAACATACTTATTATCTGTAAAGCGAGAGACAGCGCGCAATATCGAAAACACCTGAATGAATATAGAATATTCCCTGAATAGGTAGACAAATATAAGTATAGTCAGATTAACACACCAACTGTAAGGTCCCGAACTAAGCAACGCTTGAACTATGGGTATCATACAATGGACTGGGGGCGATCCTAGTGTCATCCAGACCAGGGCAAATCACGAAAAGGCAGTATCCGAAATTAGCTTCAGGCGGGAATCGAACTCGTAACCACCCCATGTAGAAAACCGAACGGCCTACGCTCAAACCACTACATCAAACGGTCGTCAGATGTTTTGTAACATACATTGTCCATGTCGCAGAAAATAGGCCCGGACGAGCCTATCCCCATATTATGACACTGGTAATAAATAATAGTAACTATTTCTATAGAAACACATTGTACCTACATACTTTTTAAGATTTATAGGAAGTTAAAAGGCTTTATTATTAACTATTTCTATTTTACTTTTAGTCGCAGTTTAAAACTATGTATATTTTATTCTACTGTTAGTTAAGAAAAGCCGGCCAAGTGCGTGTCGGACTCGCACATGAAGGGTTCCGTACCACCGTAAAATAAAAGCGTCAAAAATATTAAGTATTTGTGTGGGGACCCCTATCATTTTAAAATTTTATTTTATTTTTAGTATTTGTTGTTGTAGCGGCAACAGAAATACACATTCTGTGAAAATTTCAAGTCCAATCCCACCTATTTCGGTTCGTGAGATACAGCCCGCTGACAGACGGACAGACGGACTGACAGCGTAGGCTTAGTAATAGGGTCCCCTTGTCACCCGTTGTATACGGAACCCTAAAAACGGACGGTCAATTCCCGTCAGTTGATTCTTCTTCAGTCATACATGTCATCATCACTGACCTGCACAGCTCTGTCGATGTTGTCCCTGAATGGGAAGAAGGCGTCCGAGGCGAGCGCGACGCGGTCCATCTTGCTGATCCACTCGTCGCGTTCCTTCTCATTCAGCAGTACCGGCGGCTGGCCCTCGAACAGCGTGTTCCATTGCTCTAAGGGCAAGTCTGACCCTGTCAAATAACGAAACGAATCTATACTAAATGCGAAAGTAACTCTGTCTGTATGTCTGTAACGCTTTCACGACTAAACCGCTAAACCAATTTTGATGAATTTTGGTATGGAGATAGACAGAACCTTGGAGCAGAACCACAAAGCAAATACGAAGAAGAGATGTTCTTTTTAGATTTCCCTATGAAGCAACGCGTGGAAATTTGCGAGGGATGGCGCGGGTGGTGGAGGTTAAGAAATGGGAGGCAATTTATAAGATACCACCCCTCCCGATTATTTCTATCCACCGATAAATAGCAGAACTACTCGCTTCGTTTTATGTCGATGTTAGAACGTAGTTTAACTTTTTGCACTAGATGTCACTAAGTGTAGGATGGTAAAAATGACGTACAAAGGGACGCCAACTAGTATCGATATATAATTATATTTGGGATGAGAACGTTTGCAAGACGTCTGCACAGGAAGAACGCCGACAGCACACTGACTTAATCCACGCCTACTGTAATAACGTCATGGAGCTAGTGGAGTCTTCGGGCCCAGGTGCTTAGACCCAGTCCTTTTAGTATTAGGTCCATGAACAGAACATAGGCTACTTTTTATCCCAGAAAACTTTGAGTATCCTGCGAGATTTTAAAGTTAACGCGGAGGAAGTCGCGGGCAGAAGCTAGTAAATACTTACATAATTGTACAAAGGAAAAAAAAGCTATTAAATATAACCGAAGGATATGTATGTAATTTAAACTCTTGAGCGAGTGTACATCGTTCCGCATTAGAGGAAATTACGTGCGTTATCGAAATGGCGGCTTAAACAACTCAGACACCAGATACCAGGGAACCATACGATAAGAAGATGATTTATTGTGTCCCCTAGGCCCGCCACACACATACGGAATTCCGTATCGGAATTACGTTTCGAAATATCGAATCGGGGTTTCCGAACGCGATACGTCCATACAATTGGATGGATTTACTGCGTTCGGAATCCCCGATTCGATATTTCGAAACAGAATTCCGCGCGGGCCTTACCGACGGTCCCGTTGACGTAGTTGTCGATAGCGTTGGACTGCACGGCGCGCGTGACGCCGGGCCGGAAGCGCAGCGCGGCGAGGCGCGGGTGCCGCCGCAGCCACCACAGCGCCGCCTTGCCGCCCGCCAGCCGCGTGCAGTGGATGCGCGACTGCTGCCCCGCGCCTATGCCGATCACCTTGCACAAACGTAACAACAATATAAACACCATAGTCATTTTTATTTTCCTAACCCGGTCATCACATGCTGGGCCGGTAACATTCCACCAAAATTTGTTATTTATTAACAGATTAAATACCATTATTCAAGATCAGTTAGGACCCCAATTCGGTAATTTCCAACCAAATTAAAATTACTTTTCAAACCAGTTGTCATTAATATTATCTTTGTGAATTCTTTATCGTTCAGTATTATAAATGACAATCGCTTAGAGTAGTTCGATAGGGATAGTACAGAGCTTAATAGTAGTTTAGATGTTGTCATGGATAATTACACTGTAGAAACAGACGCACACTGTTTTTTGCGAACAAAAAGAGCACAGCGAGTGCAGAAATTGCGTTCCTATTTGATCGTCAAGTTATCTCCACACCGAATCTCAAGATACGCATTTACGGCGGAGTCACAACAGCATCTAAGCTGACGTAGGTATCGACTTCCATCCAGTTCCATTCAAATTTCCTTTTAAAAATTCACAGGAACAGTATGACTGCATCTATTCACTGCACTGAATGACAAATGATTTAGGAATTACACTAGCTCCTTACCTGCCCATCTCGCGCATAGCAGACAGAGTTACTCTGCGTGTATTTCAGAGCGATTGTCGCTACAATCAGATCCCTGACGGCATTTTGTGGGAGGTCCTTTTTGTTAGTGACCACGTTTTTGAACAGGTCTCCTGTGATTTTGGCGTCATTCCGTCTTTGTTCCAGGGTTAAACCGTAAATAGTCTTCTGCTCCATGAGGTCTGGTTCGTAACTGGGATCCATCTAGAAAATAAATTGGAAGTTAATAGATGAAATACGTCATCTACAAGATAGATTAAATAGAGAAATTATTCTGCTTCTGTAATTCCCCTTTTGTATATTTTCTAAGGATTTAAGCGAGCGGGAATTCCAATATTCCCGATCAGCGCGATGGATGCGAGAGCGTGACAAGAACATCTCATCTCACTCGCACTTATACTGCTCCACTCGAAAACCGCCAGTGGCATAGCGCTCTAACGAATGTTAAGTAGACCCGACATACGTAACACAATATACGCTTGCAGCTGGGCTAGCCCACACACCAAGACAATAGTTTTGTCACGCATTAAGTCGTTCTTTCCCTTACTAAATGTATAGGAGAGAATGAGACAAAATCGATTTATCTCGCGTTTTGTTTGTCACGGCTGGCTGTGCTACGACGACGCCAGGTTGAGAATTGGGATTTGCGGTCAATTGATACAAGGGAACAAAAAGACTACAGACAAGACGAATCGATCGAGCGGATCGACCAACCGCAAGTATCAAAAGAAAAGACCAAAAGCTGTTGAAGTCCGCTTAGCAGAATTCAGTAACATTTCTACTATTTATTTCTTCTCTCACCTGCAACACACAGTAACTCCCTCCCTTCTTCTTCTTCAACAGCTCCATAGCTTCTGGCGTGTACCCCGGCGCGATCACCCCATCGGAGACTTCCCTGGAGATGATCCGTGCGGTGATGGCGTCGCACTCGTCGGAGAGCGCCACGAAGTCGCCAAACGACGACATGCGGTCGGCGCCACGCGCGCGAGCGTACGCGCACGCTAGCGGCGTCAGGCTCGGGAGGAGGTCAGCTACCATGCACACTAATGCCTGGTAGAAATATTTCAAGAATCAGGCAATTGCCGACCTATTCGATTATCCATGTCACTATTATTATCCAACTAGCTTTTGCCCGCGACTTCGTAACATAACTTATCGATAATTGCCCCACGGGAACATACTATCGGAATAAGTATCCTATGTGTTAATCCAGGTTATAAACTATCTGTCTTCCAAATTTCATCCACATCCGTTCAGTAGTTTTTGCGTGAAAGAGTAACAAACATCTATCCATCCAAACTTTCACATTTATAATATTAGTGGGATTCAACTGATTTTGTCCCCAAAAGTTAAGTCAAGTCGTAGTTCCTGGTACTCCACTCAAGAGGCAACAGAGGCCACCTTGCAATCAACCATCAGAATGGTGCAAGACAGAGAGATCTGGAGACAGAAGTTGGCACAGGCTACACACCAAAATCACGTCCCTCAGTCATGATACGATAAAGAAGAGAGTTTCTGTGGGGCTAGCACAACCGCTAAGACAAGACTTATGTCGCACCGAATTGCATTCTCTCTGTACCTTAATGCATAGGAGAGAATGAGACAAAATCACATTTTGTCTTGTCGCGTTCCGGCTGTGCTACTAATGCTGGTAAAACAAGCGATGTCTCTATGTAAATTTAGCTAGCTCACGCCCCAAGTCAAGAGCTTAGTCACGCAATGTCACACCGAGTTGCTCTCTCTTACTTAATGCATAACAGTGGAGACAAAATCTATTTATCTCACGTTTTGTCTTGACTTGAAATTTCGGACGAAATTCGCGTATTTATTACTACGTTTCTCATTGATTACGACATTTCTTACGAACGAAAATTGTTTGACGTTTAGATTCGACGACGACGAAGACGTTAAACAATTTTCGTTCGTAAGAAATGTCGTAATCAATGATAAACGTAGTAATAAATACGCGAATTTCGTCCGAAATTTCGTTTTCGTTTGAAACAGAGGCCCTCAGGTACTGACCTCTTCCTCAGTCAAAGGTATTCCCACAGCGGCGCCGGCGGGCGACACATGCTTGAAGCTGGTAGCGGCTGGTAACCCCAACGCCTCCTTCAGTTCCTTGACCAACTGCCACGCGTTGAGTGCATCGCAGAGGTTAATGTACCCGGGCGAGCCGTTGAGGGTGGTGAGCGGCAAGCGATCGCGGGTAGTGAACACTTGCGCTGGCTTCTGGTGAGGGTTCATGCCTGGAAGATAGTTGGTGGTAGACGATTGTAGATCTTAAGGTGGAGCTCGCCGAAAACAGGCATGATTGGAGGCTATCTCCTCTTAGATGAGTGAGATAAAAATTTTGAAAAAAATATCACAGGATTTATTAAACCTTCATCTGCAAATTTTAAAGGAAAAAGTGCTACTTGCTATTTTACTGGGTGTGAAAGAAATATTAAAGTGAAGCTGTTTTCGTCTTTAAACTTCTATCTCCTTCTAAACAGCTTGGAATTTTTATTGCAAAAGATGGAGAAAGATTATGCCTAAAGATAGCAATAAAGTTCATAGTTACGATTAAAACAATCGAATAGAGCCTGGAACGTAGTAACTATTCGACTATAGGCTTAGGGGTTAATAAACAATAGTGTTTTATTATGAGACTTTTAAGAAGCCAATAAGAAAAAGTTATTTATAAATGTTTATCAATACATACATCCCTTAGGAAATAGGAAGTTAAGGGTTCAATCACTTACCGTATCTCAACGTCAGCTGCGCCTGACCGGCGGAGTACTGTTTACGGAAATAGTCAGAAATCGCTTGATCATACTCAAATGTGTGCGTGAACGCCTTTAACGCCAGCCTTTGCCTGTTGGGGACATTAACATGTTATTTATTTATTAGTAGAGAAGAAAGCAGAATTGGTTTGTACACAATTTGGTTTCTTCTCACAGTGTTGCCAGTGCCTGATAAGTAGAAAATTACACAAGGCTGCTCAAAAAGTAATGTATTGAGCACAAAAGTCACGCACTCATGAATTAAATAAAACTATTAACAAAAAACGCATTTTTATTGGGTTTTTTTGCGTCATGTAACACTAAGCACTTCCCTGCTTTCTTCATATTGTATTATATTGACTTACTTTAACTAGTTAAGGCGCGCGCGCGAAAGTTTCATAAATCTATGATTGATTTCATCTTATTAAAATTATTACTTTTATAACGCACTGGCAACGCTGTAATGTTATCATACCTGTCCAATCCTATAATCCCGTTATCGAAAAAATGCAAGACCTGTAGGTCAAGTAACATTATTTTTAAATGTATAAAGTTTCGTCATTCATTATTATGTCGATGGATTTTGGCTCCTGAATAGGGGCGTCCACATGTAACTAACAGCCGGACCTGACTAATCATTTAAGATGACGTTATGTCTGTTTGGCCAGACGTTAGATTGATTGCTCGGTACATTTACTTGCACTTGTTACTGACGTCTTAAAAATAAATAGAGAAAGTTAGATTTATAGCATCCTAGTATTATTACCTTGTCTCCAGCGAAGTCTGCAGTCCCTTATTCAGTTTTAATTCCTCAATAACTTTATCATAGTCACTAGGGTCGCATATCACGGTCACTCTGTCATGGTTCTTGGCAGCCGCTCGGAGCAACGTCACGCCACCAATGTCCACGTTTTCGACGGCGTCAGCAATGGACACGCCCGGCTTAGAGACCGTCTGTACGAACGGGTACAGGTTGCATACGACAACGCTGATCATATTGAACTGCTGTCGATTCATGTCGGCCTGGTCCGACTCAGTCGTTCTGTGTGGAAGAAATACTTGTTTGAGGTGTAAAAATAATAGTAGGTAAGTATATTGTATACCTACAAGACAAATAGGAGAATCATTATACATGATGGATAGTTCTGGAATAAAACTGAGGATTGAAGGGCATCAAATGATGTTTTCCATTGTCAGGGCTCATCATAAATTAGAACAAAAGATGTTTCAACTAGGGGTTTCATGTTTTGACAACACGGAAATCCATAATGAAAATGGTTTATGAGTAATGAAATAAGTATGTGTATAAGTATGAGCCAAGCTGTAATCGTAGTAATGGAATAAGTATTGGTGGTAGAGCCAAGCTAACCAATTGAGCTAATATACATGCTGGTTTGACCGGGGTAGTACCACCCTCTCACAGAAGATCGGCGTAAAGTAGCTAATACAGCTGCGTTTCGTATGATGTGTGAGAGAGCCAGAAACCCAACCCCCCCCTTGCCTTCCCTCCGTCCCACCCCCTTCAGGTCGGCAACGTGCCTTTGGTATTGCATGCATTTATAGGCTACGCTAACTGCTTAACATAAGACGAGCCGTACGCTTGTTTGCCATTAGTAACATAAAAAAGTACGAATATACTACGTACCTCGCCAAGATACCAGCATGGACGGCTGGATGCAAAGTCTTCACGCGACCACCGAGCATTTCTGGTGCTTTGGTGATGTCGGACACCTCCGTGACCGCCAGGCCAGCGCTGCGGAGGGCTGTCGCGGTGCCACCACTCCCGACCAACCCCAGACCAGCTTCTGACAGACATTTGGCGAGGGGTATCAGTCCTGTTTTGTCTGATACACTAAGGAGAGCTGAAATAAAAAAAAAATCTTTTTAGAATATAAATAAATAAAAAAAAAACCTTTTTAGAATGTAATTCATACATTAAAGGTGGTAAAGTGAAACTGCGGGCTGGCTCAACTGGGCTAGTACAACCCTCTAACAGAAGATCAGTGTTCTTCCACTTTAAATTTCTTACACCTGACCAAGAAAGTGTCTGATAGGGAATATATTATTATGATTAAACTACCATGACATGTATATAAATTATGTAGATACAGAGAATTATGTTGAAAAATTAATTAAACTAATATTAACTTACCTAATTTCCCGTTGGTGGACATATTGTGTGGTTCCTTTCAATAGTTATGCAGTATTGACGACTTGAGACAATTGATGGCAGTGTGATTATATTTACTTATTGCTTATTCCACTTGACCTTATGCAGGGGTTCCTGATAACAAGACAATCTTGTTTACCAGTTATGTAGGGATGGCAAACTTAAGATAAATAAACTTAGTTAATATTCATACCTACTTTGATTGGCAGTTAAATACAAATACAGTGCTAACAACTGGATTAAGTTAATTATGGTTGGTACACTATGATAGACCCTAAGTTCATAACAATAGGTAAGTACCAACACTATTTTCCAAGCCAACTTTATTACCTACCTATTACAACTTAGATGACAGTGGGTCTCTGGTGGTTTAGTTAATACGCATCTACACATAAAAATAATGGCCATAACCAGAGATACTCAGATGGAAAAAAGTCCATGTAGATCGAAGAACACTAATATTAATTTTAATTGTGAACTATAGTGTGTGCCAACCCTAGCCCACTTGCGTCATATACCCCTGATGTAAATAGCACAGCTATTGCTATATGACAGAGAAACTGATTGTTTAAACAAATACATAGTTTCGTGGGTTGGTCAACAACATACAAATTGAATGATATCATGAATAAAAACATGCTGTCAATACATTTATTGCCTTGCAAGTTTTATTATGGTGACTGATACCTTCTTTCTTAATAGGTGCAGTTTTTTTTCCCTTAGCTAAAGAGGGAATCACAGCAGAACCTTGTGAAGCAAGCATAAGGCATAGGTAGTTCTAATATCATATAAGGAGATACCTAGAAAGCTGAAAGAAAAATGGTTTACTATGCAACTTTAAAAACAAGTATATCTAATAACTAGGTACCTAATCTATGATGACAAAACTCAAACTCAACATATTTTATTTAGGCCAGCAAAGCATTTACGAAAAGTCGGAATGCACCACCAGTTCAGAATGTTGCTTCCACTGAGAAGAGCCGGTAAGAATTATAACGGTTACACTTTTCATTAGAACACATTCTCAGAAACAGCAATGCAATGTGAGCAGGCAACATTATTGTCAGTAGCAAATAATAATATGTGGTACCAAACTAATGAAGTCTCACTTATATTTAGATAAATTAGATAGTTTGCTTGAACACATTTAACATTTAAATATAAGTAAATAAAATGTAGGGAATATGCCATTAGCCCTTATGTAGCATATTGTAAGGTAAATAAATACCTAATTATCTAAATGTGTACCTACAGGAATTTGGCTGGGTTGACTGACTATGATAGGAGGTTTTAAAGAAGGGGTTAAGTAGGTACCTACCATTGTAAGTACAGTACTAAAAGTACTTACAGTACTTTTAGATAATAAATGCCAAACAGGTTATAGGTAGTAGGTATTATGGTGATTTGAAGGTACTTATTTAAATTATATAATTGACGGGCCCGTTAGCGTGGTTGGCGCGGAGGCGACTTTCACGCTCCAGGTCGTAGGTTCGATTCCTACCCGTGACATGCATTTGTGTGCATGAACATGTCTGTATGTCCGGAGTCTGGGTGTATATGTATATTAAGTATATGTATTTACAAATAAAAAAGTAGTCAAGTAAAGTAGTATGTAGTAATATCAGTTATCTGGTTTCCATAGTACAAGCTCTGCTTAGTTTGGGATCAGGTAGCCGTGTGTAAAAAAAATGTCCCAGGATATTATTATATTATAGGTTATAATAAAGTACACTGTTGATAATAATAAGTAACCAACTAACCACGTGTAAAATTACCTTAGAGAAGTTAGAAGTAGATGGGTGACTTGGATAGGGTCTGCCGTACCTTCAGACGTGTAGTGTGAGAGAAACGCAGCGAGGAGAAAGTAAAGTAATACTTATTTTATTTATATTGCTTGATTTATTAAGCAAAATAAAACTGTACCGGACCGGAACGGAACGGAAAGAAAGAAAATAACAAAAACAAATAACAAAAAACAGAGTTGCCAGATGTCCCAGGGTTGCAAAAGTCAAAAGTGTAAAATTAAAAATCGGTAGATTTGTAAGCTAAAAATCGGGAGAAATCGGGAGATTATAAATAAACTCTATTTTAACAGTCTTGTTCCTACGTGTAGCAACTCTGAAAATGGTAAATAAGTACGAAACTCATCAAACTTTTAATAATAACAGTGCAGATAATCTTAGTTTAGGAGGCGTTCATTACCTATAAAGTTAAAATTTTGTAAAAAATAGATACAAGATTTTAGTTTCCTCGTATCTCGTAGAGTGTACGCTAAATCTCGTATGTCTAGCAACCCTTTCAAAGTCTGTCAAAGTCAAACTTATCAAATGTCAAAGAATCTAAACTGACAAACTGTCATTCTGACAATAACATTGACAAACGCATTGTACACGCATGGCGCGCGCGCGTGACATGTGTGCCTGTGAGTGATGATTGTTTTTGTTTTGGTTTGCTTGCATTTCTTTTCTTATTCCAATTCAATATGTCGCAACCAGAAGTAGCTAAACCGGCTGGCAAAAGTTGGCGAGAGATCAATCAAGAAAGGAAGGCTCTCAAGCGTCAGCGGAATGAAGAGAAAATTATCAAACGCGAGAAAAGGGTTATGCTCGAAAAAGAAGCAGAAGCTAAGGTTCAAGAAGAGGTAAAACGGGAGAAGAAATACGCTGAAATATCGACCGTTAGTATAGCAGTACCAGGGTCTATATTAGAAAACGCACAGTCCGCTGAATTGCGTACTTATTTGGCTGGCCAGATAGCTAGAGCTGCGTGCGTGTTTTGCGTAGACGAAGTGATCGTGTACGACGATATTGGTGATAAGTTGGATACGAAAAAGTCGAAATTGGAAGACGTTGATGGTGGGAAAGTGGCGCGCAAGAGTTGCGTACAGTTAGCGCGAATTTTGCAATATTTGGAGTGTCCCCAATACTTGAGGAAACATTTCTTCCCATTGCACAAAGACTTGGAATTTGCTGGACTGTTAAACCCGTTGGATGCACCTCATCATTTGAGAATGTCTAATGATTTTAAATTCAGGTCAGTCTGACATACTTACCGTAATACATACCTAATTAAGTCCTTATATGCGGCAATCACATACACAGTAGAAAATAAATTGTGTTTCATCTGGATCCATGTTAAAGTATATAAATATATACTTAAGCTTTATAAGTAGATATAGACGGGCCCGTTGGCATGGTTGGCGTGGAGGCGCCTTTCACGCTGCAGGTCACAAGTTCGATTCCTACCCGGGACATGCATTTGTGTGCATGAACATGTCTGTATGTCCCGAGTCTGGGTGTATATGTATATTAAGTAGGTATGTATTTACAAACAAAATAGTAGTATTATGTAGTAATATCAGTTATCTGGTTTCCGTGCCGTGTGTAAAAAATGTCCCATGATATTATTATTATTTTACATGTTAGACACATAATAAGAAATTTAAATTGAGTATGCTTGGTTACATTCCAGGGAAGGCATAACAATGAACAAGAAAGTCAAGCCTGGCCGGGGGTCCCAGGTCAATGTTGGCTTACTGCAAGATATCTCAACAGACAAGCTGCTAAACCCTGGCATCAGGGTCACAGTGAGAATGCTCCCCACTTCAGAAGGTGGTAAGAAGATGAAGGGAAAAATAGTGAGCCTTACCACCCCTAGAGCCGAGACCGGAGTGTACTGGGGGTATACTGTGAGGATTGCCAATAATCTGGGCCAAGTGTTTACTCAAAGCCCTTATAAAGATGGGTATGTTTAATAAGAATACATTACAGACAACAAACACTATCCATAAACTAGACTAAACAAACTTTATTGCTATCCTTTTCATGGTCATAATATGCAGAGTTGCAAAAAATCTGGAAATTTAAAATGAAAACTGTTTAAAACATGTTTAAATCATTGTTTAAAACATTACGTTAATCATTGTTTAAAACATGTTTTAAACACGTTGTTTAAAACAAGGTGATTTTTTCGTAACAACCCTGTAATATACAAGCAAGACAGAAATATTTTTAGATGTATGCGAGGCATTTACTTCAAAATTTCAAGGGGGGGGGGGGGCAACCATATTGCCTATTTCTTTATGCTTAAGAGCAAATGAATATCAAAGGAATATCTCACATTTTATATTTTTAGCTGAATAAAGGCATACTTTTTTTTTGTTTCAGTTATGACTTAACCATTGGTACCTCTGATAGGGGAACCTCCATAGACGAGTTGCCTGACAAAGAAATGAACTACCACCATGCACTTATTGTATTTGGAGGGTTACATGGTATTGAAACTGCTTTAGAAAGTGATGAGCAGATAAAAGTAGATGAAGCGAGTCTACTCTTCAATCACTATGTTAATGTCCTGCCAACTCAAGGTTCAAGGACTATAAGGACGGAAGAAGCAGTACTCATCACTCTTTCAAGTCTAAGGAACAAGTTGAAAGCCACTAATGAGCCTATGGTTTTCACAGGCACTGGCATCGCTAGCAGTTCTATATTTCCAGCTAAAGTGGATTCAAGCCACACTGTCACCGAAAACAGTTTAGATTTAACCAGATTTGACTAATAAAACAAAACTAAAAAATAATCTGATTCTTTATTTTGGATAAACAAATCCAAAAATATTCTTAAAATCCTTAAAATGCATAAAGGAAGACTCTTGAGCTGAAGGAATGTATTATGTTATTTGAATTATAGTTTGTCAATAGCTGTTTGTACAGTATCCCGAAGTAGTTTGATGGTTGCTGCTTGATCTGCCGCTCCAATCACTGCTGTCCCTGATACTATCATGTTTGCTCCAGCCTAAAAGAACAGTACAAAATAGTTACATCCATATTATAAATGTGAAAGTTTAGATGGGTTATTTGTTACTCTTGCACGCAAAAACTACTGAACGGATTTGGGTGAAATTTGGAACACAGATAGTTTATAACCTGGATTAACACATAGGATACTTTTTATCCCGATAGAATGTTGCCGTGGGATAAATTATGCGCGGACGAAGTCTTGGGCAAAAGCTAGTATGTTATAAATACTGCTTTCATATCACAGAGTTAAGACTAAAGAAAGAGGTGCCCTTATTAGATATATATGTATGAAAAAAAACGTGGTCATTGTTTTTTCATTTTCATTGTTCTATCTACCGGTAAATAGTTGAACTACTCGCTTCGTTTTATGTCGATGTTAGTACTAGGCCGACCACTCGGCCGAGTTGCTTAGGGCCAGCCCCTTAGTAATTGGTCCATGTTTCATATACAGTCCACTAGGGTAACAATAATTTGAAGTATTCCAGGATATGCAGAGAATAACTATGAATCAGTAATTAACATTTTCTCCTAGCTAAAGTCATTATAAAGTTAAAGATTATACTAACATTGGCACAACAACTAATAGTAGACGGTCCAACCCCCCCATCCACTTCAATATCCAGTAGAGGATAGTGTTCCCTCAAGTACTGCACTTTGGCCATCTGGTTCTCCATGAACTTCTGTCCACCGAAGCCTGGTTCTACTGTCATTATAAGCACCATATCCGAGATAGAAATATACTTTTCCACTTCAGACACTGGTGTACCAGGCTTGATAGCTACGCCAACCTGTGAAAAAATATAAACGTGGATCTGATGACCTGGATGCATTTCTTAACAACTGCCCAGAAATGGGCAATGACAGAGAAAAGTGGAGAGTTGTGTGGGAGACCTTTGCCCAGCAGTTGGACAACGTAGGTTAGAAAAAAAATGGTTAAGATCAAGCGAACCACATTTTCTATGACAAAGTGTTATCATATCAATGAATGATATTGTCATGTTTTATTGATAAAACTTTTATTCTTAGTTATTTCAGTATAGTTACTGATATGTATACCTTCATTCCATTTTCTCTTATTTTTCTACAGACATCCTCCACATTGTCAACTGGCTCAATGTGGAATGTGTATTGGTTGACACCTGCTTCAGCCATCGGTATGATCCACTGAAAACATAGTAAATGTTAAGTCATTGTGTGCAAATTATGTAGGTACGTGCTCGCCTTTAGTTGTATAGACAATCCTTAAACAACATAGGCTCATTAAATTATAATATAATAAAAGCCGGTTAATTGTTTGTACTAACATACCTGCTCGGGTCTCGAAACCATCATGTGTGCTTCAAAAAACGTATCTTTGATTTTATTCCGTAGGCATTTCACTACAGGATGCCCCAATGTTAAATTAGGGACGAAATGGCCGTCCATCACATCCAAATGCAAATAATCAGCACCATTATCCAAAAGTTTTTGAGACTCCTCGTAAAGTTTTGATAAGTCTGAATTAAGTATCGAAGGCCCAATAAGAGCTTGTAGACGACGACTCATTTTCACTTGGGTTATGAAAAAGTCACTAGCGTGCTAAGAACTATTATTTTACTGGAGAAATAAAATAAAATAAAGGTGACCGCGAGGTTATCAAACAAAACAACATCTACATTGGTTTGTTAACGTTTCGTAATACGTAGGCAGTTTAGTTTGACTTTTGACACATCTCGAAAATCATTTTAAATTAGATTTTGTTTTACATAAATCTGGCTCATTTGCGATACTCAGGTAAGATAGGATGTGTAAAAAAATATCTGTTTGGTTACATACACCTACTAATTAATACCTATTATCCAAGATAATGTTTTATCAGTTCATTGTGTTAACATTCAGGAAAGTGGAACGTGAAACCGATAACGTTCGACTTTGACATTTCGTAATTTTACGGCGGTAACCATGTTTTGGGTTGAAGAAACTGGGACAATACTGTAGGTAACAAAACAAATAGAGGATAGTTTTAATAAAACCATCTAGATTCACTAAAGACAGCCATGGGACTGTCGTACCTATTTAAGCAATATTTTTATATCTATGCTGACTTTAAAGTTTGTATTATTTACGTTTTGTACGATTATTCCATCGAAATGCAGGGCAAAAGATTATTGTAGCCCAGAGTATTGCAACAATAGTAAACAACACACATTATGTAAATATCAGGTGAGTAGATTGGATATCTATTCTTTATAAATCCAGCTATTCACGAAGGTACTTGCATAACTACAAAAATACCCGAATAGGTAATATTAATAGACCAGTAACAGCTTACCTAGTCGATTGACTATACCTACCTACCAAAGAAGTCTCGCTATTGACTAGTACGCTAAGACTTCTTTGGTACTTAGGTACCAGGTACATACCTACAATACGTGTCGACCTTTATATCGAGACCCTATAATTAACTGCTGCTTCTCCAGGTAAAACCCGTATTACACCACCCGATAAGTAGGAACGTAGGTCACGTAGGGTGCCCTTATTCTTAATAAGGGAGATTTAATAAGAATTAAGTAGAGTCTTTTTACAGTTAAAGAGTTAGGTACCCTAAATGTTGGATGGTCTAATACGGGCCTAATCTTTGGCACCTAAAGCAGGTAATTTAATTAAGTTGGTAGCTGTATAGTCAAGTGCCTAACTACCTAAGTACATTACTCTATCCGTCGTTCCTATAGATGTAAAAAAACCGATTTAAAACGTTTTAAATCAAATATTGCCGTTTTATACCCCAAATATCCTGTTTTAACCGGTTTAAAACTGTGCGGCGGCCGCGCGCGGCAGTTTATGTTTGTGCATGTGTGTGTAGGGTAGGCGAGCTGGCAACGTTGCGTCGAGTCACGAGTGAGCGAGTGACGACGGCGACGTCAATTACGATAGTGTGAGTGTGTCTGTGTGAGTTTGTTTTTAAACCGAATCAAATTGATTATTTATATCGTTTGAAAATAATAGAAAAAAAAAGTTTATTCACCAACAGAGGTTTTAACTTATGAATAGAGTTTTTATAACTTAGGTAGGTAATATGCACTTAGTCGGACGGACCAACTAGAACTAAACCCACTAAGTAAGTAATCAATATCAGTATATCACACATTAAATTTTTTTTTTTCAGTTTATAGTTACTCCGTCATATCCCTACCTCGGTAAAATCAAGTAAATGTAGTTATAATTAAGAAAAACATATTCATCAACACCAACCGTTTTAAATTTAAAAAAATGGTTTACTTCGGTTTTAAACGGCTAACGGCTTTTTAATTGGGTTTAAACCGGCCTTACATCTATAGTCGTTCCCATCCCACCCCATGTAAATATTGATCCCTGAAAATTGATCCAGCCAACCCAGCTCATTGGCTAACGTCAAATAATTATTACAGTCCCAAGAACCCGCCAGTCATTGTATTGACTACGAGAAAACAATTTCGAGTCAAAATGAGAGAAGAGCGATATTGGACAAATTAAACAGTCGCCGTAATAAAGTAGCCGCCGGTGATATCAGATCGCTGCCGCCAGCGGAGAGTATGATGAAATTGGTAAAGTGATTCTCAAAGTTTCTTGCGATAGGTAGGGCAGGATTAATTTTATTGGCTGTTGGAGATCCACCGACTTACCTACTTAGATGGTCTTTATCTTTGCTTTGAGGCTGATTGTACCGGGTGTATGCAGGTTGGGTACCCGTCGGAGTTTTCGGAAATCTGTAGCATCTAGAGTCTGGACGAAAAATTATTATAAATTCTGAAATTTGTCCCGCACTCACGGCCAACCGAACTCGAATTAACTAGGTAGTTAAACTTTCGCCCATTAGGTATCGATTGTAAGAATCGCAGGTAAACAAAATACCTAATTTACGCCGATCTTATGTGAGAGGGTGGTACTACCTCGGTTTTTTATTTAAATATGTGTTTCTATGATTTGTATTTGTGCTCGTGATTCCGCTAAAGACCGTCACCGGCATTAGGGTAGGGGCTTAAGTGCCTATCTATAAATAAATAAGTATGAGGTACGGTCAGCAACGAAAGTCGCTGAACATTCTCAGTTTTTCAAATAGGTAGCTTGCACACTTTTGTTTTGCATCAAATCCATAATTTTTCTTTATCGAAGTAAAATGTAGACATGTGGCTTATGTTTGGTTTTATAAAGGTTTACCAACGTTTGTAGAATAAAGAGTATAACCGATTTGAAAAATTCAGAATGTTCAGCGACTTTCGTTGCTGACTACCTGCCTACCTCTAGTAGTCAATAATGGAACTCTTCCAAATATTTCCCATTCAGGAATGGAATAAGGCATTAGAAATGTCGGCGCAACGATGGGCCGATCAGTGCGTGAAACACAGCGTGCCGGATGTTAAAGATAACTGCCGGGATCTTGGTTAGATTACATTTAATTTAATTTCAATTGTGTTATTTCTTTAATCGTCTTTTACAAATCTACAGTAAAGACTTGCCCCCCAATTCATAGAAAGTGGAAGTAAAAATCACATTTGTTCCTAAAAATGCTTTTCAAAACCATTGTCAACTGACTAAAATCGATATGAATTTGGGGGTTGGTGTGGATCACAGAGTAAAGACTAAAGAAAGAGGTGCCCTTATTAGATATTTGTATGAAAAAAACGTGGTCATTGTTTTTTCATTTTCATTTTACTATTTACCGGTAAATAGTTGAACTACTCGCTTCGTTTTATGTCGATGTTAGTACTAGGCCGACCACTCGGCCGACTTGCTTAGGGCCAGTCCCCTTAGTAACTGGTCCATGGTGTGGATACTCTTCAGAACACCACACTACATTCCTATTTTATTGTTTTTTGTTTTATAATGACCGCTACCCTACGGGTAAATATTACAAAAAAAAAACATTCATAGCTCATGTTTGAGTCCTACTTAGGTTCCTTGTTCTTTATCTATTAGAAATGCCTGATTCCCCTTCTTGGGCCATAAGCTCTGGATGCTCCTCCCCCATCTAGGCCTATCAACGATAATATCATGCGCTGTATTGGTTATACCGACATGTTTTCGACATTATATTCCGCGAACTACTGAGTTCTACTGTGTCCAAGTCGACTCAGTCGTTAGCTACAATCCGTTCAGTGGGACCTACTATTTTGGACGGTCCATGTCTCCCTCGTCCTTGGTAATGTCTTTGTATGAACCACTTTTGAAGATTTTTCCGGTGTCAGGTCCTAATGGAACAGTGCTATTGAGTCACATCCATCTCGATAGGGTTCAATAAGCACGTTGCGAGCGACGGATTTTAGCAATTTGTCGAGTGATGTGATTTCTCGACGTCGGCGCGGGCGTCGCCATATTTCATATTGCACTTATCTCTTAAAACTTTCGCAATTCCTCTCTGTCTGCATACGGTATGTTTTGCTTTATTAGACTTGTGACTTTATTCAAAGCACCTACGTAGATAATGGGCACTGATTCTGCTCTACCATGAACTAACTCAGCAAACTGTGTCGTTACTCGTTGCCCTTTAGTATCGTTAATAATTTGTAGACAACGGAATTAGTGGCTTATAAAAGTTGGCACTCACCTATCAACTCGGCACCCGACCAGCACCGCCTCGTCGGTCGGCATCCACTAAACTTAGTGAACCGGAAATAAGTGGACCATGCGGCGTTCACTTGTTGACCACGCGCGGTCCACTGGTTGATCACGTGACGTTTATGGTGTAAAAGCAGCGTCCGCCCGTGGACCACCTGCCGACAACGAGTGGACGGTGCTGGTCGGGTGCCGAGTTGATAGATGAGTGCCAACCTTAAACCCAAATGTGCAAGATTAGGATATGGAAATCGCACCCGCTGTTGATAAAATAAATCTTTTTAAACGTCGATCGAATAGTCGTCGTTTTGGTTGGACTTAGTTCCGGTGAGTAGAGAAAAAGTAGTTACGGTTTTGGTCGCGGTTTTCCTCGACATTTTTCTCCAACTTTATAGTGCGTATTCCTTTCTTTTACACCAAGTCAATTATTAGTTGGTTTTGCTTGGGTATGGCTATTCCTGTATTACCTGTTATAGCTATAGAATTCAGGTATTATTTTTGCAAATAAAATGTAAAGGGTAGGTAAATTCGTTGAAAAAATCAACTAAAATTTGAGTTTTATTAAATAATTAGTAATTAACGCCTAATCGATACAAAAATGCAGACTAAAAGACTTCTCAACTTGTTAAAAAAAATTGCTAGTAAAGAGATCCATGGGAAAAATCTATACCTACTTTTTTATTGCCTAAGATAGCAAACTGAGAAACAGTTCCCTGATAAGTTGAAACTGCCGCCCAAGACACCTGCAACTTAAGGGGAGCGGACGCAACTTTTAGTGATCTGTAAACATGCCCATGTTGAACAGTTTAATGAAATCCTTCCTGCAGATGAGATGCACGTGGAACAGAACATAGCGACGATACACGGCGATGCGCCGGGACTGACGCCGCTCGCCCTCGTCGACGTCTGGTACATGGAGCTACTCAACACTAATGCCTCAGTTGTATTCCGATATGAGCCGTGAGTTCTACTGTCTTATTCTTCTTCTTATCATTATGGTTCCCTGGTACCTGGTGTCTGAGTTCTTTAGCTTTGTGATTTTGCACCCCTGGTGAGATTTCGTGAGATTTTGCTCGACCACATCCCTCCCCCCCTAATCTCACGTAAGATTTTTCAAAAGCCATATTCTAGTGGACAATTGTTTTTACTTAATTTAACCTAGTTTTCTCGTGATTTTACACTGTTTCTTGCGGTAAAAAAATACATGAGATTTGCCGAGACCCCCCCTCTCCCCCACGTGAGATTTGGCTCGACCCCCTCCCCCCCCGTAAATGCCTCACGTAATTTATGGACGCCCCCTAACTGGAACCGACTTTTTACGTGCCTTCCGAAGCTCGGAGATGCTCGGTCCAAATGCCAGTAAATGGTCACCCATCTCTGCCTGACCTTTCAAAGCGTTGCTTAACCTCCGATCGTTTACCAATCAGTGATTGCAGTTTGTTATGAGCGCTTCAAACTACTATACTGTCCCGTAAACTCTACTGTCGAAACATTTTTTATACAACGAAGGCAGCAAACAAGCAGGTATCGTAGCCTATAGATGCTTGCAATACTAAAGGCACTGGTCGCACATTGCCATCCTGAAGCAGAGCGGGAGAGGGAGAGAAAAGCACGAGGGGAAGTGTTTGGGCTTCCGGCTCTCTTGTAGCAGAATTTGCTACTTGATGTCAATTTTCTGTGAGAGGATGGTACTACCCCAGTCGAGCCAGCCCGTATATGAGATGCAGTCTATTGGCTACAGCTTGGCTCTACCACCAATAATAACAATATGATTACCCTTTTGTCAGTAATTCGTCTAATAAACTAAATATGATTAGTCTGTTTCATGTCTTCAAGGAATCTCTAATCCTATCTATTATTCGTATCAAATATCTACTGGAGTGGAATTTTCTGAGACCTGGGTACCTACCTATTGTAAATTAAATGAATGGACATGTAATCCCACGGATTTAAGAATCCCACCGATTATTAATTTGTGCGTAATCCTATCGCCATTATGCTTATATTCCTTCTCAATGTATATTATATGGATTCATTAATTTATTCAGAGGGATTCCCCTTAATGTGGACGTCATAGTCCACCATGCTGGCCCAGTGCGGGTTGGCCAACCGCGTCTTACGTAAGACGTGCCATCCTTACGATGTTTCCCTTCACCATTCAGCAAGTGATAATCTGAGGTAGGTAGGTAAATAGTATTACATTTTCTTTCAAATTCCAGATCATCTGAGGCAGGTCACTCTCATTACGATTATTTCACACAGCTTGTGTGGGAGGAGACAACACTGGTTGGATGCGGTGGAGTTAAATTTAAAGTAAACAAGATGCCTTAATCTTCTTCCAACTCATCCTATCCTTTCTTTTGATTAAATTCGTGCGGGTTCCCAGACAATTTAGCTTTACCCCGGGACTCGACAAGGGTCAAACCTAAGCGTCATTGTTGGATACCAATGTCGATCCTGGCTTACAGGAGTAACAGTGGTGGGAGTGTGTGGCGGGTCTATCCCTAGTAACAAAAAAAAACAACGGGTTGAACATTTACGTTGTGCATTTTTAAATATTTTGGAATGGTTAGGGAATAATTTCGCACGAATTGATTTATTTATCAGTATAAAAGTACTATAAATAAATAAATATAACGTCACGACTTTTATCCCCATTCGGGGGTAGTCAGAGGCTTGAGTGCCCATACACCACCACATTGTGGAGGTATTAAGTCAACTCAAAGCCCACGTTTCACCAGATAGTCAGAACCCAACGTGACAGGTGGTGAACCTTGTCGCCGTGTATACAGGATCTGACTATTACCTAATCCCGAGGGATAGGTAGGTTTCCTCACGATGTTTTCCCTCGATGTTTACTATAATTTATGTGGTTAAATACAATATTCTTTTTTTGCGCTATCGTACACAAACATGACAATTTATATGTAGTTCAAACACACACGCACACTCCATCTTACTCATTTTCGATCAGGTCACGGGTCCTGACGCGAGTTTAACATTTTTTACCCATCCCAAGAAAAGTGCACAACGTCGCTAAAGAAGTTTTCACTTCAACAAGTTAACTTGGTCCATAATAATATACTTTTAAATACCAAACGATGATATTGAAGTGTTTTTTCAGGAACTATTAGAAGATGAAACCGTAGTGAAATACAGAACAATTTATAGACTCGTTTGTAATTTTGCCCCCGGTGGGAATCGGCGTAATAGGACCGTTTACAGCAATGGAGTACCATGTTCAAGATGTCCATTTGATGGAGTTTGTGATGCTGTGTACAAGGGATTGTGCAGTTAGTATACGAAAAATAACCTTTATTTTAGCCCATTTTTACCAAGAAATCTTTAGGACGTATCTACAAGGGATTGTGCAGTTAGTATACGAAAAATAACCTTTATTTTAGCCCATTTTTACCAAGAAATCTTTAGAACGTATACCAACCAAATTGACAGGAATTCATGTTTATTAGCTCAAAGGTGTCCGATAAAGGATATTCCATATTTCGGTCTGAGAAATATTCGTACAGATAATATCTATTAACATTTCATTAATTATAACATTTTATTGGTGCTAGAGTCGAGCTGTAGCCAATTGACTGCAGATCATATACGGGCTGGCTCCGACTGGCTCGTCCGGGGTAGTGCCACCTTTTCACAGAAGATCGGCGCAAAGCAGCTAATACAGCTACGTTTCGTACGATGAATGAGAGGGCCGGAAGCCCAACAACCCCCTCTCCTTCTGTCCCACTCCCCTTGCCTTTGGTATGCCTTTGGTATTGCAAAAATCTATAGGCTACGGTAACTGCTTAACATCAGGCGTGCCGTACGCTTGTTTGCCACCTCAGTCACATAAAAAAACTGTTTATTTTATAGGCCATAAACACATAAAACGGTTTACGGAAAAAGAAGAGGATAGTGTGGTAATGAAACCTACTGGTCCTACCAAACTGGCTAATGAATATACGACACAAATGTTACTGCCCCGCATGCTTGATACAGTTACAGAAGACAATGCTGCTGCAACTGAAACGACAACTGCAACCGATTCAGACGACGATTCTTACACTACATTCGATTATTTTTCTCACCTATATGAATTCACCAGGCAAATGATAACATTGCCTACTATGAAAACGAACACTTGCAAAGATATGGCCGTTGAGAATTTTGTAGAATTACTAAAGAAAAAGTTAAGTAATGATCCAATGATAAAAGAATTATTGCTAACTACGAAATCATCTAGTAACGGTAATTCAGAAGGACATTTCAACGATGATGGCGTGGCAGCATTTGTAGACCGAATTTATAGTAAGAAAGAACTTTCTACTACAATGAAACCAGTTCAAACAGATTATGTGAATTCTACGCTGTTGGTAGATTTGATTGAAGCTGTTATATTTAGAAATACTGGTAAGTAAATATTAGTACAATGTCAAACACCTCAAACAACCATGACATCACCTGTTATAATTCAGTGTTTTTATTATAGATAAAATCCCAGCGAATGTAGAATATCCTCCAAACACTCAACTTTCGGTTGCTGTTAAACCTGTTATGATTCAAGCGGAATTAGCTGAAGTTAGACAAAATCAAGATTTTACTGGACATTACTTCTTTCCTGAGGAAGAAGATGACGAAACTAGCAGCGAGACAACAGAGTCATATTACGATAATTCAAATATACCAATATCTGACGTCGTTTTAGAAATAGAAGACTTAAAATTTAGTACAGTAACAACGGATTTCTTGGATGATATTCTCGAATCTGAAACTGGCACTGAAAGTACGACCACGCTTAATACTTTATCGTCGGAAAATATAAATTTGTACAAAAGTGGACATAGCGTAATGAAAAAGTTTTTACAAAATATTGTAGAGCGATCCCATAAATCCAAAATTGATGAAAGTTTGTAAACCACATTAAATATAGAAATTGTAATTTAATGTTTATGTTATTTCAGACACTGATAACACACTATTCAATAGCAAATTAATAGAACACAATACTAATAAAAATAATAATGAACATCATTTAAAAAGGAAGAAACGAGAACAAATCTTAAATGAGAACGAGTATTATACTACTGGTGATTATAGAATTCATTCTAGTATGTTACCACAAAGCTATAGGAGACAGATAAGACAACCCTGTTTTGGACCCGAGAGGAATAGATTTTACATAAACTACAAACAGTTGTTAAGAAAAATTGCAAGTGATTTGAAAGAATTAAGACTGAATGAGAGATTTCATTGTGCGAGTAGTCGTTCCGGATGTAATGTTAATTCCTTTATAATCATTTATGTTATTTCTTATTTTATTGAAATTAAATTTTAAATAACATGGTAAAATCTAATAGCGTATGCATTTATTTAAACAATAATTTAATGATTATTTCATAAATCTAAATACATGAGTATGATATGAGATTGTTAAAAGTAGTAATAAAGAAGTGTTTTCTGATTTGACATCACTGTTACTGTTACATTGGCACTCTTTGTTTTGGTAACTTTCTCTATCTTTATGTGACATGATAACTTTATTCAGAACTAAATAATAAAGATCGCTATAAGAAAAGTCTTTCTTGGTGTCACCACCATTACTTGGTTCTTTTAAAAAAATTGGTTGAGAATTTTCCTGCCTTTTTCTCCTGAAATTTCCTTCGTTACAACTACAATCATGTGGTGATATTCTTTCTGTTTGAGTGTCTAAATTAGAAATAAGTTTAGTACTGAAATCTTCTGTTAAAGTTGTATCTGTATTATCTTCTTGTTGGGTCGTAATAACTGCAATGACTTCTTTGCTGTCCAAATTCCGTCTTCGAATGTTGAGGGATCGTCGTTCACAATAATCTTCATCATCTGGTGTATGATCACTATCACCTGTCCCAGAAATGTCGAGTGGTGAAGTTGGCATTACGTTTCGGTTCATGAAACCTCGAGTACATGTTGAAGTTCGTGAACATCCAGACACATATCCTGGTTGAGTTCCTGATCCCATGCCTCCTCCTTGTCCTATCACACTACCATCTGATGCAGTAGCTGCCGTCCATGTACATGTTAATTTACGTGTACATATGGTTATTTTTTCGGATATAGAAGAAGCTTCTGTCGCTTTTGGCGCATGCGTAGTTACTGCATTTGTAGCTTTAGAACCACTTCCTTTCCTTCTAAGGTCGTGATCACCATATCCATCACTAAATTTTCTAAGATGCATCAATTCTTCAAAAGATAAAATTTTCTCCGTTACATGTGCCTGATTATCTGTTATTGATGTATCCGTTAATTTTATTGTTATGGGTTCTGTGCTAATCGGTAAATTTACTGTTCCCGTATGTTTCCTAGATTTTTTATTTTTCCTGTTTCCTAGTGTAGTGTATTGTAGGGATTTTAATTGAGGCAGCTTTTTGTAGTTATATTCGTCCATATGCCATAAAGGATTTACCTGATCTTCGAATTGTCGCCTTTTCCTTATACTGGAATCAAATGAACGGTATAAATAGTCGTGATCTTGATCTTCGTATCTTGAACGGTCAATAACATTCTTTACCTGTTTTTGTAACTGATCAGATCCTTTACCTTGCAGTATTTTTTTGAATGATTTATTAATTCTAGAGTTAGAAGGCCATACAACTTCCTTTGGTGGAGCCGTTTCTTCGTTAGGTTTTTCGTTACCGCTTCGAACAACTATATTGACCATGTCATCGTACTGAAATGTACCAGACTTTCTACTGTCGTCTTTGAAGTCAGCATCTTGCATTCTATGTATTCTTGGGCACGGCGTTGTGAAACAATTAGAATTAGTAGGACAAGTTGCACTTAAGCATCGACAATTTAGATTGCAATCGCAGTTTGCAGGTGTTGTTGGACAGGTTGGTTTAGTGCATGGACACAAGTCGTGGGGAACAATGTGGCTCTCGACGGGATTTGTATACGGTATTTCTCTAAAAGTTGGTTGGCATGTGGTCGAGTGTTGACAACCCTGGGTTATCCCTCTCGTGCAGTGATTAATTGCGCAGTTAGTTTGAATAGTTGTGCAGTCGTTTTTAATTTGGCCTATTTTACGTGTACATTGCTGATCATGATTGTAATATTTTCTATAATTTTTGCTGGTATATGAATTTAAGGCTTCAGTTGTGTAATCGTATCTTCTAAAGTCCTGATTAGTGTTCTCCTCTGTCATCGGTCCGTAATTATTTCTGGGCGTGTCGTGGCCATGATACACGTGGGAGTGTCCACGTTCTTGTTGGTGAAGATAATCATCGTCGTTTCTTGAATTATTCACAAGAGTCTTCCAAAAGTTTTGTTTTCGCATTAATGGCATTCGTTTCACTGCAGCTGAAATATTACTTGTACGTGAAAAAATTGCAATAACAATTAAGCTTAATAATACTTAAAAGTCTACGATGAATATATAATTATAATTAGCGTTTTCAAACTTACAATAAGTATTGTTTGAGAACACATGTCTCGTTTTCGGATTTCTTTGTTCGTTACTGAAGTTGCTATTGAAATTTATTTGTTTCAAGTTACTGCGGATGGGATCTATTTCTTGCTTCACTGAGTTGTTTGATAAATTAAGGATCCTGAGTAAACTGCTCACGGGAGGCCTCTGAGTTTGTAATTTTCTCACTGTAAGCAAACGGTGTCATTAATCATTCTGTTGTCAGTATTTAACCCCTAAATTGATATCGGTGTGCGCACTAAATATAAAGTAGTACTCTAATCTATGAAAGACGCCTTTATTAAGTATAAAGGATTCGGGAATTCGTGATTAACACCCGTATCTATAAATAAGTCATTACTTATTCTCAAGTAAATTCTAATCAAAATACCTGTTTCACACTGCCGTTTTGAAATATTCTTTATAGAATATTGTCATATTGTATGGTAAATCAGACAAAACGGGATTGTGAGACAGGTTTCTTGCTTAGAATTTACATAATAACAAGTAATGACTTGTTTAGATACAGGGGTTAATTCGCTCTCCTCCGAAACAAAATAAAATTAATCGTAGGTCAAATCGTTTGTTCATATTGGTGATGACTTGGGTTTAATATAAGTTTTTCCGAATACACTGAGTTATTCAGATTATGGTAAGTAAGGAGCAACGTACGATTTCCATGATCCTCGTATACGCACAGTCCTTTGAATTGGTCATCTGGAGTCATGTTGTTCGGACACTGAGTGGCAGCATATCCAATGACGTATACAGGCTTCCCGTGGATATTGCCTTTGGGCGCAAAGTTACACACGAGCCTTTCCAACATCAAGTTTCTTTCGTCGACCTGAAACAATCCAGCATTGTAAAGTGCTCGCATTATTTTGTAAATGGGTAACATTCATGGTAATTTCATTATTTTAACTTACGTAAAACTTTGCTTTTCCGCATCCGATTGATTCAGTATCAGCCCAAATTAATTGTGAAAAGTAATTCGTTTTGTAGTCGCGAGATCTGTAAAAATAGATGATGATCTAAGTATCTAACTCATAGCATTAAATAGCTTTGTGAATAGGCAAGATTTTTAAACTGTTAAAATACTACGTTTTAAGATGTAAGTACGCACTGGTTGTAATATATGACGCTGCCTGTATAGTCAAGGACCTCTATGAACCAGGTCTCCACAAAACTCTTCACATTGAGGCCCGGAGCTGGCCCTGCTACGCTCGCTATATTCTGCCCCACTATTGAAGACTCTATAAATCAAATTGTAAACATCGCTAAAATATTCATCTGTGTATTATAAAAGATTTATCTGGATTATCGTTTGCTGTTCTATTATGGTAATCATTTGAGCGTATCTGAAAATTATGATGTAAAAATGGAGTTGATATTGGTGCCAAGATGTTCTACTTATGACATTTTTAAGTTTCGTTTAACAAGGTTATGGTTAGTGTGGTCAGAACGCCGAGTGCGTTCTGACCACACTAACCTTTATTTATTACTTTATTTTATAACTTTATTTTATGCGATTTATAACTTTATTTTATGCGATTACAATACTTAATAATGATTTAAAATATATTTTTACTTACCCAGATCTCGACATTGGTCTTCTTTATCTGGTCGCATAAATGGATCACATTGGTCGACCCAACGCTGGGCAAATGTGGCCAATTCTGGAGACCAACGCTAGAAGATTTTTTAAAAATTAAGTGTGTGTTTTTATCTGTTACTAAATCATCTCTACCTGTACCCATAGGTGTATTTACTTACAATTTTCTTCATATTAGCAGCTTGAGGAAGTAATTTAGAGTAGCCCATAGCTACAAAGTTCCTCCTCTCATTAACTTTATTAACAAGCTGCGTGATATCATGACTTGATAGCAGGGCTGTACTATCGTATGATTGACACTCTGGACTGGGGCCAGGAGTCTGCGGAAAATAATGTATATTATGTCTAATATAATTATCTAATTAAACAAATCAAACATGAGGAAACCTACATTATATTTGCAGAGTGTGTGGTTAGTACATATTTCACAGTAATTAGCTAAACAAACACAGAAAACATTTATAGAAAGAAAAGATACCAAAAATTTAACTATTATCATAATCAATTATTAACAATAAATAATAAAATAATGTATAGATTTTAATGTAGAGTTTCCAATGACGTGTAACGTTGATGATCATCGCGGCCACATAGATTCTACAAGCCGTGGTCAGATTAAAGTAATGAAAGTTAAAATGAAAAATTTTGTATCTATTGGTTATGTTTTTTATGTTTCACATTTTAGTTTTAATAATTTACATTTCTGGCGCAAATAACTACGTTTTAAAAAAGAAGCATATTCAGGAAGATGTAACAGATTTAGAGGATGATGAACATCGAATGAATATTCAAGGTATCCATAGAGCAATTATATCATCATGATACAATTCGCTTTTTCCGTGGATTTGATTGATATTTTTTATTATTTCAGACGTGCAAAATAATTCCAGAGTATTTCCAACATACAAACCACTATTTCAAATTATACACGATCTTGCAAATACTAAAAGTCCAAATCTTAAATCAAATGTGTTCGACAAAAGACTGTCAGATGAGATGTTTTCAATCAAGCAACACGGATATGAGAAGGACATGGCATACTCAACACTGAACCTGGTGAATCATAAAAGCAATCCCTCCACTCCCACACTTGAACTCAAACAGAAATGGCCTATTGTAGATTTACTTTTTCAATCAGATAATATTCCGGGCAGCCTGCAATACATAGATGAATTCGAAAAGATGTATTTGATTAATTCTACTACAGAACTAAACGAAATTAGCACCACTGAAATTATTGTTACAGAAGATCAACAAAAAGAGAAAGATAAAGTTGTCGGTCTAAGAAGTTTATCTGGTAAAGCTCCTTCTCCGATGCATGGTCGTATGTATCACAGTATGGCGATAAAACAATGCACATGTGCGAAAACTAATCCCACAACCATACACAGTGCACTACGGACGGGCAGCAGTACACCCCACAAGGGTTCTGCAAGCTATGTAACCACTACACCTCACAAGTGTTCTGCAAGATCAGCAGTTACTACAAGAGATTGTACAAGGAAAATTGTAACAAACTCGATATTACCGTTCTATGTACCTTATGATATTCTGAGTATAACAACGAATTTCCCAAGTTTTTATTACCCACCGTATGTTTTTAATGAAGTCAAAATCCCCAAGCCTCTAAAACATCGTAGGCCACCTAGGCCATCTATAGAAGAAGATCTATATTACGAAGATAGTTTCGAAAGGGAGAAATATGAAAATGAAAGATATGATGGTGATGAGGATGATGATGATTATTTAGAACATGATCGAGAAACGCTAAACAAATATAAATTGAACCATGACGATGATTATATCAAACACGAAAGAGAACCCCTTAAGAAAAACAAATGGAAGAATGACAAAGAAAACGTAGTCATTGTTGAGTACGATGAAGCTCAGAAAGACAAGAAAATCTCATGGAATACTCAAATTCATAATGAAAATCCGGATGTATTAGCGAATAGTATTATAGATGACTTGCAAACACAATACAGCGATACGATCATAAAGAAATGTTACTGTACATCGTCTTCCTGTTATGTAACATTCACAACTATACTTATTTTGTCTATGTGTTTATTTATGTTGAACTTATTTTAAATTAATAAATACGGCGTTTTAACTTTTATTATTTTGTAATCATATTTAAATTGTAAGGTATCAAAGAAATGCTGCTATAGGAGATGACTTTATAGGTACCCGTGAATAAACGAAAGGGACTTAACTTCAGGTACTGAAGTAGACCTTTGTTGTTTATAAAAAAAGGGTCTTATTTTAGAGCGGTTAAAGTTAAGTCTAAATTTCTTGACTTTAAATTTCAATTTCAATCTCATATCAGTTGGTTAACTGAAATGTAGATTCCAAATCCACTTTTATTACGCCTATTATGAAAATAGCGATTCAGCGTATTCCATTAAGGAATACCATTGTCTCTGCTATTGTCATGTTAGATGGCTAAAGTTAGAACACAGGACAGCTGTTGTTTGTAGAAAACAATTAAAGATTAGATACCTATCTAATATGACGACCGCCTGGCGCAGTGGATCAAGCGTTGGCCGCTCGGTTCACTGCATCGGGTGGTTAAGGGTTCCCGCCAGTGGCAAATTTTGGAAACGGCCTTTTCGTAATTTGCCCTAGTCTAGGTGCAACGGGATCGCCTCAAGTCCATTGTACGGTACCCATAGTTAAGCTTTGTCTAGTTTGGGACCATACACCCGGGGATATATCAGACAATAGATTACCCATTGTGTCAGTTGCTCGTTGGTTAAATTACCTAGTCGCGTCCATAAGCAAATCTTAATTAAGATTGTGCCGGATGCTCACAGCATTACAGTCTTTAGCATGCTACTACTGACTTTACTAAACTAATGTATATTATTATATTGCCATCCGAACACATCCCAACATGGAAATAGTAACTTATTATGTTAGCTATAAATTACGACTAAATTAAATCTGACACATCTAAAAGTATTTCTGTCTTGCTCATACGGTATGATCAAGGCCCATCGCTCTTGAAGGATGGCAATACAGTCAGTTTAATCAAAGTTTAGTTCAATCGTAATTCATAGCCAACATAATTAATAAGCACCAATATTTTAGAAAACGTGATTACCTGGCTTAGTAATATCATAAAACAAAAAACTTAGGGGCGAACGCGGTAGGAGCGTGTTTATTTTGTGTGTCCCCCAGTCGTAAATCCACGCTCGGGGGACTTTATTGCACAAGAAAGCATTAACAATCTCCCAATCGCTAAATACGTAGTATTGGGTCAGTTATTCGAAGTATTATTATTAAATGTGTGATTTTTGAGGCGCTTATACCTAGCCTGATGTAATCACTGATCGGTAATCAAACGGAGGTTAAACAACGCTTGGCAAGGTTACTCAAAGATGGGTGAGTATTAGTGACAATTTAAACTACCTACCTAAGCGTGTACATCCGTCATTTCTGCGCCTGATCTCTCCCGGACGTGTGTCGGATTGCTGTCCCATCGGAATATAAGGAAGGGAATAGGAGATGAAAGAGTGCGCCTGTGCTTGCGCACACACTTGTGCACTATAATATCTCCTGCGCAGATGGCTGGTCTCCGATGAGATTGGTCGCCGTGGCCTAAATTCGGTCAGGAGGACTATTCATTTTGGTAGGAGCAAGTCAGTTCATGAGACACCTAGGTACCTGTATCAGTGAATACATACTCACGCCTGTATCCCACGGGAAATCAGTGAATAATAAAGTTTAATAAACTTGTATAAGTACAACTTTTTGTACTTGTATAACTTATACTTGTGTAGTATTTGCTTCAACGGTTGATAAAAAAAGTAATTCAAACTGGTAAGTACCCTGAGTCAAGGATCATATTAATAGTTAAACCTATGTTAGCCATAAACGGCTTCATGAGTGGTGCCGCGCTGTCTACGACTTATATACTAATATGAAGCAATCTCATATAAGTCAGATTGTAAATTTTATTAGGTACTAGCTGTGCCCGCGGCTTCGCCCGCGTGGAAATTGATGTTTATGATTTGTCTGTCTTATTCCAGAGCCTACACTATCTGCGTTTCAGATTAAAATCAGTAGTTATGGAGATACCGACGTGGCAACAAACATTCACACATACAGAGACATACACTTGTTTAGCTTTTGCCTGCGACTTCGTTGGCGCAAAATTTAAATTAAAAAAAACGGACTCGATGCCGTTTCCCGGATCCCGGAGCCGGTTTGCTGGATCCCAGATCCGGTTTGCCGGATCCCAGATCCGGTTTGCCGGATCCCATATCCCAGATCCCGTATCCTGGATCCCGTTTCCTGGATTCCATTTCCTGGATCCCGTATCCCAAAACCGACTTGTATTTTTGAAGACATCTAAACACAAATTTTCATACTTAATTCTAACTTCAAAAATGACAAACTCCCAAACAAACTTTCATCCCCTATTCTACCACCTTACCACCTTATAATTCTAACTTCAAAAATTACGAACCTACATACAAATTTTCATACACCCTGTAATTATTTTTATTTTTATTTAAAGAAACCAAAACAACTATTAACTATCAAAAATGACTTGCTTTCATCCCCCATTTAAACCCCTTAGGGGTTGAATTTTCAAAAACCCTGAAATTATTTTTTTGCATATATAAAAAGAAACCTAAACACCAATTTTCACAATTCCAACTTCAAAACTGACAAACATCTATATGCAAAATAACATACAAACTTTCATCCCCTATTTTACCCCCTTAGGGGTTGAATTTTCAAAAACGCTGAAATTATTTTTTTACATATTTAAAAAGAAACCTAAACACCAATTTTCACAATTCTAACTTCAAAACTGACAAACATCCATGTATAATAACATTCAAAACTTTCATCCCCTATTTTACCCCCTTTGGGGTTGAATTTTCAAAAACGCTGAAATTACTAATTTTTATTTTTTAAAACACAAATTCACAAATTTTCATAATTCTAACTTCAAAAATTACGAACCTACATACAAACTTTCATCCCCTATTTAACCATCTTAGGGGTTGAAATTTATAGGTATGATTAGCCTATGTCTCCTTCCAGAGTTTACACTATCTACGTTTCAAATTTCATTAAAATCGGTGCAGTAGTTATGAAGATACGTGGTAACAAACATTCACACACACACACACACACAGTTACTTTCGCATTTATAATATTAAGTAGGATAGGAAGTATGAATAATATCAACGTTTGCCCTTACATGAGCGGGGAACATTTCGAGCATAACGATGGTAGAGGAAAATACTGTCAGTCAGTGAAGTATTTTATTAGTATGTAAATAATTGCCGGTACCTACTAGTTTTCACATCCTTCCTATCCTACTAATATTATAAAGGCGAAAGTTTGTGTGTGTGAATGTTTGTTACCACGTATCTCCATAACTACTAAAACGATTTTAATGAAAATTGAAACGTAGGTATTGTAGGCTCTGGAATAAAACATAGGCTCATCCAAGTTCCACGCGGGCGAAGCCGCGGGGCACAACTAGTTAATACTCATAAGTACTTAAACAAGATTATAAATAAAGCATTTTCAGAAAATTTTACTAAGACTATTTTAAAGATACATAGGTATTATGTAAAACATAGGAAACTTATGGAGATATAAATACATAGTTTTACTCGCAAAGCTGGTTAAAATGTTACAGTTACCAAAATTCCGCAGCGTGAAATGATTTTATACCTAGTTATCTTACCAAAGAAAAAATATAGCTCAGAGAATTGAATGCTACGACGCCGCCTTTGTGAAGGTTCAAGTTTTCTCAAAGTTAAAAAGATAAACAGTTCTCATAAGGGTACGATCTGAAGTTTTTTACAGATCATATTTATTTAAGGTTTCTTTAGGGACAACATCAAATGGCTTTCAGATACCTACGTATCTATTTGATCGCTTAATAATAAATAATTCTCTGTCTGCCTATTCATGTTGGCATCAAAAGAAACGGTAGGATAATAATATGACGACCCCTTGGCGCAGTGGTATGAACAGTGCTTTACCAACAATAGGTTATTGGTGGTTGAGCCAAGCTGTAGCCAACTGACTTCAGCTCGCGACTCATACACGGGCTGGCTCGACTGGGGATGTACCACCCTCTCACAGAAGGCTGGCGTAAAGTAGCTATTAGAACTGTGTTTCGTACGATGAATGAGAGAGCCGGAAGCCCCTCCCTTGCCCTCCCTCCCCTTCAGGTCAGCAACGAGGCGTGCGAGCGATGCTTTTGGTATCGCAATCATCTATAGGCTAACATCAAGCAGGCTATACGTTTGTTCGCCGTCTTTGTTATAAAAAAAAACCACATTTTTATTTCTTAAAAAGTTATGTAACGAGGCAACCTAAAATTAATTAGTTAATTACCTTCCTGCCTATTGTACCTACATTCAATGAAAATACTTACTCATTTCATCACGTTATTTCCAACTCAACATTTCAAAGTTATCTTTATCAGCCAAATGTTTTCATTCTGTAATTGAAGAAACGGTTAGGTAATTAAAGTAAAATAAATCCTTTCAAATTAGATTAGTACCATTCTTGGCAACGAAGATCTTCCAAATTTTCATTTTCATTTCTAATACTCGTACCTACTGTAATGATTTCAATTTACGTGATTGCCCACTGCCTGTATTTTTTTTGAAACTATTTTGAGCGCCAAGAACATAAAACACAGAAAAATACTTTGATTTCTGATTTCTTTTAACACATGATGATGTGGTGCGTTTGTCTGGCAATATGTACCTATTCTATCTTTAGAGTATGGCCGTGAAGCAATATTATGTTCCACGTGCAGTCGAGTAATGTAACTATTAGGTACGGTGTAATCAGTGTCCACACCGAGATGGAACATTCCACATTTACTGAGATAGCATCGCAGAATTAAGCCCGCCACATACATACGGAATTCCGAATCGGGATCCCGTTTGGAAATATCGAATCGGGGTTTCCGAACGCGATACGTCCATACATTTGGATGGATTTACAGCAAATCAAATCAAAAGTTTTTATTCATGTAAGCTCAATAAAGCGTTTATAAATAGTCAAGATAAACAATATTTTAGCGTTACCACCGATTCGTAATGTTGCTTCCATTGAGAAGAACCGGCAAGAAACTCAATGGTTACTCTTTTCAAAAGAATAATTGTACTTATACAGCGTTCGGAATTCCCGATTCGATGTTTCGAAACGCAATTCCGTATGTATGTGGCGGGCTTTAGGGTTACCATTTCGAAATTTGAAAATCCTGACAAAAGGACGGACATTTAAAAAAGTCCGGACATTTTAATCGCAATTCACACACAAAATCTAATAAAATTGCCACGCGCAGCGCACATTAATACCTACACCCCATCACCTCTATTTTTATTTTATGTTTTTAGGCCCGGACCGCGAACAACCCCTGATGTGGGGGTCAGAGTCTTTATTTACCTTAAAATTATAGTAATATCTTCAACAGTTTTTTATTTAAAAAACACAGATTGTTTTATAAAGAAAATAAATATGTACAATGAAAAGTAAACCCTTCAATTTAAAAACTACAATTAAAACAACAATAAACCATCACCTCTATATCACTTAGTTACAGACCTTAAATGAATGGCTACACTAATATGTCGTTGCCATGATTCTTTTAAGGCCTGCGATGGTTAAGGGGCACATGAAATAAAAAATCCGGACCTATTAAAAAGTGGGATAAAGTCCGGACGGAAGACCAAAAAATCCGGATAAGTCTGGATTGATCCGGACGTATGGTAATCCTTCGCACCATGCAATAGTTTCAGAGTGTGAGGAAAACTAATTTAGATCGATACCTCGATATCAGCATAGATACCTTCAAATATAAATTAAAACAGTTTCTGTTGAACAAGGCATATTATAGCGTAACTGAATACCTGGATGATAAATTTATAAAACAAGGTGGGTAGTTTGGTTAGTTCGCTTTGGTTAGTTTGCTTTATGTATGACATTATGATTTTTTTATTGACATTATGTTTTTTTTTTATTTTATTGACATTATTAACTGTTAGTCTGTTTTTGTTTGTTTTTTATAATGGAAATGTAAAAATTATTTAAAACTGACATTCTGTAATCGATAGAACGAAGTGTAAGCCAATCAAGGCAGGTTTTTGAGGATCATAAATAAACTTTCGTTTTAAGATCTTTTGTACCACCCAAAAATCACACTAATAAAGAATTGAATTGAATTGAATTGAATCGAACGGTCCCCGACTTGTCCAAGCAGAAAATAGAAAATCCATGAACACGGTATTGATCCTGTAAATTCCTCGTAAATATTGTATGATCGTTTCTTTTTCTTCAGATCAAAGATTATGTCAGTAAAGTGTTGCTTTTGCAACATGCAGACTTCACAGTAAATATAACGTTGTTTGTTTAAAATTATAATGAAACTGTTTCCGAATGTTGTTTATTTGATTTAAGCTTAGTGGGATCGGACCGGATATTTTTTTTTAGAATTTGACAGGGATTGGGTTTTTCTATCACAGCTGACGCAATCTCACGCACTAAACGTGCGTAGGTCGCACTAACAATAATAGGTACTCTTTATTAAAGCACATACTTACATCGGAAACGTAATTTACCTAATTGACAGACAACGCACAACTTAAACCAGTTACATGTCTAGAACACAAACCAACAATCTAATTAGTCTGTGGTCTAGAAAGAGGAAATTTTGCACAGGAGTTCGTAATAGGTATACTTAACGTGTGAGCACAAACGTATTGGTTAATTATAAATCCCAATAAGGGGCCATCCATTAATTACGTCACACGAATTTCATGATTTTTAGACCCCCTGCCACAGCTGGTCACATTTGCGAGACCCCTCCCCTCCCTGTGTTACGTCACATATTTTTTATAATTTTCAGAAATTTACAAAATTTTTCGTTAAAACTTCATATTTCGGTTTTAATACTTAGATATATGTATTAGATTTTTAAATGTGACGTCACAAAACTTAGGACCCCTCCCACCCCCTTTTCACACAATGTCACATTTCGTCGACCCCCTCCCCCCTTTACGTGTGACGTAATTAATGGATACCCCTAAGGCGGTTAATAGGGGATGATACTTTGTATGGAAAACATGTGAACCTATGTGCCTTGAACCATGAACTAAATAGTTGGTGCATGGGCACGATAATCGACGTAGTAGGTACTGGAGCTTGGATGGCGCGGAGAATTAGGAGTAGGTAGGTTCTAGAGTGGCCGCCAGCACGAGTGTTTCCATAAATAACCCAAAACGCCCACATCAATGGTGATTAATGGAGAATCGCGTTGACGTTGTGTCGGTACTTGTCGGCATTATGTCGTAATGGTTATGTAGGGACAGCTTTTATGGAATATTTAAAAAAAAAATGGATTCCATTTCAATCTTGCTAGTGAACAACATAGGACATGTTTTGGGGAAATATGTTCCGTTTAGGATCTAATACCTTTGGGATTCAATGTTTTATATGACTGAACGATGACTCGTCACTATTAGAGATTGACGTGATCCCGCTTGTAGGTACGACAAGAATTTGATTCAAAAGATAACATTAATTTCCGTTCAGCACTGGACGGAAAGCTATTAGTTTGAAACGACTTATAGAAGCACAGTTTAAAGTAGTCAAGTAAGTCCGGACGTGCTTCTATTCGCTAAAACAAAGTGCTTCTCTTCTAGCTACCGATCCAAGGGCCTAAGGGGGCGTCCATAAATTACGTGAGGTGATTTTTGAGATGTTTCGACCCCCCCTCCCGCCTCGGTGAGATGTCGTGAGATTTTGCTCGACCCCCTCCCTCCCTCTTTAATCTCACGTGAGATTTTTCAAAAGCCATATTCTAGAAGATAAACATGTTTTGCTTAATTTAACCCAGTTTTCTTGATATTTTACACTGTTTCTTGCGGTAAAAAAAAATACGTGAGATTTTCCAAAAGCCTCCCTCTTCCCCACGTGAGATTTGGTGAGATTTGGCTCGACCCCCTTCCCCCCTTAAAACACGTAATTTATGGACGCCCCCTAACTTACAGCGAAAATAAGTCAACTAATGTAACCTGCTGAGATAAATTCCTAAAACCTTAGGTCGAAGTAGTTTCTTTAGTAATAGCTTTAACCTAACTACTTGTAATGAATCGAAAAAACGATTCGATTTAGATATGATTGATTCTTTAAGAAAAACAAAACCATGTTGCACTTAATTTTGTAATAAAATCTGTCGCTAAACATCCTCCATCCATCCGTCCTTGGCTAAAGTATGCTTAGGCCCTTCCCCTTTCCTTTGAAAATGCTCTGGTCCAGTACCTACAGGTAATAAATTAAAATATGTCATGTCATTTCTTATTTTGAAACATTTTTTAAATAATAGTTATGTCAATCATCAATTTACCTCAGAACATCGTTAAAAGTTGCAATATTGTTAAAATAATGAACCACCCTTGTGGGTTTAATATGAATATTTGACATCTGAGTGACCAGAATTAAGGGGACTATACACATGAAATTTCAATGCATTATTAATGAATTGGTCCACAGCTGCCGTTAGTTTGTTCTCTGGAGTTGCAATTTAAGTTATAATTACTTTGGTATCAACCCAACATATACCACTTTGCTATTAGGTAATGTAAAATATAACAACTACGCAGTTAAAAATGGCATGCCCAACCCTTACTTTTTATTTCCGTTCCGTTCCGAACGCATCCGAAACAATTGACTTTTATCTAACTTTATTCAGAACGCATCCGACAAATTTTTTATCTGTAGATCATTCATTCGGACTTTTTGGCGAGAAGTGGAAAAGTGATGTTGTCATTTTTGTTTTAGTTTCCAAAACTTGTGTTTCCGTGTATTATAATGTGTAATGTTGGAATATTAACCATTACCGCGCGTTTCCACTGCGCTAAAACATGTTGACACAACATATTGTTGTCTCTATTATTTTCCTGACATTAAATAGAGACAACAATATGTTGTGTCAACATGTTTTTGCGCAGTGGAAACGCACGGTTATATGTTTATAGATGTGCGTGAGTGTGGGCAATTAGAACAAAAGTGGTAAAACATGATTTTCGGGTTCCTCCAAAAAGCCCAGTAATTTGTCAGTGAAGTATCCGCCACTTTACTGATATGGTTTGGGGGGGTTTTTTAGGCCTAGCCAAAGGTCTTCCTGTGCTTGACGCAGCAAAAAAATTGTATTATTATATTTTACTTGACACTGGCATATGCGAAAAGCTAGTGTCAAGTTTACAGGGAGGTTATGTTTTTATACACTTTGACAAAATTAATTGGTACCCGATACCTACCTATACTATATCGTTATAACTTACCTACGTATGTAGGTATCAATTTGAGGTGGATATTTACTGTTACTTTTTCTTTTCATATCAGAATACCTGAAGTTGTTGAGTTTTTTACCCGACTACGGCGGAGGGTTATGATTTTGACCGGTATGTATGTATGTAGGTATGTATGTATGTATGTGCTCACACACATGCCTCGCGAAGCACGACATTTGCCTCAGTCGCATGCCGCGTGAGGCAAATGGCGAGGCAACTGACACTCTAGACAGAGAAGGGTATACCCGAGCAATCAGTTTGATACGTTTGACATCGTTCCGTCGCATGACGAGAAACTAGGCGAGGCAAATGTGAGTGCTCAGGTGAGGCTAGGCGCGCATTAGCCTCATGTGAGGCAAGTCAAACTTCGCGAGGCAAATTTGCCTCGCGCGTTATGTGACTCATCTGGACGTAGCTAATGCATTTTGATCTGTATTATTCACCGGAAGATGAGCTGTATTGGCATTCCTTTCATTTAATTTACCATGTTTGTTAGAGAGATTTCGTCCTTATGATTGATCCTATCGATTGGTGCCATAAAAGTACAGGGTGCAATTTTTTTGGATTTTAGTCGGTTCGATACCCGAGTGAGGCAAGCGAGTTTTCGAAAATCTTTGAATGCAGTTCATATTGTTTTTAAAATAAAAATGAAGTCTTGATTCAGTAAAATGTTCTATCTACTGTATTTAAGGTACTTTCGCTCCATGTGGCAAAGTCGTGGGACACCCTGTATATAAGCCAGTACATCCTTGGGATAGTTATACTCCTAACATCCCCTGTCAATCTGATGTAGATTAATTGGACAGGATGCATGTGGGGGAATAGATAAGCTCTGCACCATAATGACCGGGATTTAGCGAAGTCATTGTTTTTGCCGATACTTCCGTAATCTATGTAGTATAATGATGATGACCGCTTGGCGCAGTGGTTTGAGCGCTGGCCGCTCGACTCACTGCTTCGGGTGGGTGGGTTCGATTCCTGCTACATACATCCATACATCCAAATTTGTTCAGGCATTTAAAGTTATGGTGGAATACAAAATCTCACATACCTACATACATACATGAACCCTGAAAACATATTCACTCGTTTATTGTGTCGTGTAATAAGGGAATCACACCCCTGAAACTGAATCAAAATTACGACAACAAAATGGTTTTTGTAGTTCCTAGTAGTCTTTTTAGTATGTTTTACTACACGTTTTGTATTTACGGCAAATGCGAGACATTACATAAAACATTTGCTGTAAATACAAAACGTTTAGTAAAAAATATTAAAAACACTACTAGGAATTACAAAAACCATTTTGTTGTCGTAAAATTTTTCTCAGTGTACGAATTTTTTTTACTGTGTCGTACCTACTAAGTTTGTCTACAGGGGGACTAAAACAGTTAGCAGCGTTTATAAATATTGTTATTTACACAATCTGGTAACCCGCCGCAATTATTACCTCAAGGTAGGTACAATCCCCCACAGTGGCGAATGTAAATGTAGTATGTGCAAGATATTCTGTAAGGACACGTCAGACGCTCTTATGACGTAGTACGCTCAGCAACATAAGTCTATTATACTTTTAATTTTACAAGCGTTAGTGAACATTGTCAAACTTTAGAAACATGTCTTTCTTTTGATGAAGAAAAACAATGGATTTGATGCAAAACAAAAGTGTGCAAGCGATTTGAAAGACTGAGAATATTCGACGACTTATGTTGCTGACTGTACTTAGTTTGTTTGTAAAACGACTTCTAGTCGGGGAATATAGTGTGGGTATTACCCAAACCGAAGATTTAGCAAATGAGTTTTGTTTTCATATCGGCGCAACCTGGCGGCGAAGGTAGAGCAAAAACTGTGAGCACCACTGACTACGATATCTCCGAAGTTAAATACTTATGCTCTGAACATTTGACACGTGTGTTGTCTTCGTAGGCGTGAGCGTTATTTCACGTCACCGGTTACATTAACTGGTTACGAGCTAATTCACCGAATCACTGTTTACGCGACGAACGAGTAACTGGTGATTTTAGCTGTAGCCCGAACTACATCATAGGTATTATGTCACCGGTCACCCAAAGACATCTAAAAGTAACAAATAACAATGTTTGTATTTTTTATACAAGAAGCTAGTAGTGACGAAAACCATAGGGTTACAAAAATAATCAGTTATAAATATCACCTATTATATAACCGGAGACGCCCTCGACGTAACCGGTTACGTTACGTTTCGTAAAAATAATGTAATGACACAAGTCTATTTCTTCGGCCTATAGGTGCTTGTAAAGAAATATTTTTTCTGCGCGTAGTAGAGAAACAGAACGCGTGGTAACCAAAAAATAGGAAAAAAATGAATATAACCTAGAGTAGCTTTCAATAAGGCGGCAAGCCGTCAACTGACCGCCGCCACCGTGCCCTACTCTACCTAACATAGTCCTTTGAAGTTACTTTCAAAAGTTCAAAAGCAATAGCGGCGTCCACAAGTGCCGAGAGGCGCGCCCTAGCATTTGACGTCTGACTACGTAGACATAAGATCATATTGTAACTGATTGCTCGGGTAAGGTCTATCGGTACTTGTGACCGCACCTAATGACCTGCTTAGAATATAGTTAAGCAAGTATCTACTATCCTCATTATTTTCGGTTGTTTTGTTAATTTTGTTTCTATACTTGCTCTACATTGGTAAACAATATTATTATCTTAGGCGTAGGCTAGACAATATTACTGTAAAGTGTATACTGTGGTCCGTCAGTATGGTAATTAATGATGGATGTCATTCCATCGACGCAGGCTACACGTTCAGTATTTATTCCGTCAGTATCGTGACGTAGTTCGTACAGTGCAGACGTCAAATGAAACACGAAAGCTTATGTGGATATTACCTTAGCGCTTGGTTTAATCCGCAATCTCAGAAGACATGTCCACTCTATTGCTTTCGCGGCGTATTTACCACAAACTAAAGGTAAATACTGTCATCCATCAGAACACTAGCCTACACGATCAGTTTGGACCACGATTTTTGGTAAATAATGACGGACTGGTATTTACTTTACGTCTAGCCTTCGCCTTAGCTTTTCCTTATAAGACGTACATGCATAGGTAAATATTCGTCTTATCATTATAACAATATGAAAAGCTTCAGGTTAAAAAAGTAACTTAGCTAAGTAGGTACCTTGGCTACCCAGCCTTTAACCTCGTCCACGATGAGACGAGACATTAGAATGGAAATTGCTGTATAATTGTTGCCGAGGACGCCTCCGGGCGCGTCATAGCTTTTATCTTTTTCTACTCTTTCGGCAAGAGTCACGTAGCGTAAGTAAGTTAACTTGTTAATCGAAGTGTTCACGTAGTATAGCCATTAGGCAAGTAGTTTAATTGGGACAGTGTTAAAATAACATGATACGAGTTATATTTTTTAGGACTGAGGTGGCAAACAAGCGTATGGCCCGCCTGATATTCAGCAGTTACCGTAGCCTATAAGATGCTTGCAATACCAAAGGCATTGCTCGCACGTTGCCGACCTGAAGGGGAGTGGGACGGAGGAGGGAGGGGAGGGGAAGGGGGTTGGGGGTTGGGCTTCCGGATCTGTCACTCATTGTACAAAACGCAGCTGTAATAGCTCCTTTACGCCGATCTTCTGTGAGAGTGGTACAAGCCCGGTCGAGCCAGCCCGTATATGAGCTGCAGTCAATTAGCTACAGCTTGGCTCAACCACCAATAAAATATATATTTCGTTTATATATTTCTTTAAATGTATATAGGCTTGAAACTGCTATAGGTGCCTATTCAGTCTGAAACGGGGGCAACCCTAGATACTAATCTTTATAAAAATAAGGTAGGTCTGTCGGCCAAATGTTGTTGTTGTCTGTTTGAAGGTGGTAGAGCCAAGCTGTAGCCAATTGACTGCAGCTCATAAACGGGCTGGCTCGACCGGGTTAGTACCACCCTCTCACAGAAGATCGGCGTAAAGCAGCTATTACAGCTGCGTTTCGTACGATGAGTGAGAGAGCCGTAAGCCCACCCCCCCTCCCCTCCCTCCATCCCACTCCCTTTCAGGTCGGCAATGTGCGAGCAATACCTTTGGTATTGTAAGCATCTATAGGCTACGGTAACTGCTTAACATCAGGCGGGCCGTACGCTTTTTAGCCACCGCAATCCTATAAAAAAAAAAAAAATGAAAATGATTTCTGGTTTCCTGTATCAGGTAAAGAATTTTCGAGATAGAGGCAAGTCTCGACTCTCCCTTCAGTCATGATCCGCTCTACGTGAGAGGGGTATCAATAACGTTACTTACTTATTCCCATGGAATAGGTATCTACGATAGATTGTGATCAAATACATTTTTTGCTTGTTACCAACCTGTTTAAAAGATAATAAAATACCTACTATATCCAAAATAGGGCTTACGTACACGTACGACCAACTCGCACCCAGTGTGCGCACTCCCGTAGTACTTGGAAGGTCGGGATCATTCGTATTGTTCGTAGGTGTAAGCACGAGTAAAATTAAATTAAAAAACGAGTAAAAACGAGCGCGGCCTTAGAGATTTTTAGGGTTACGATTTGAAGTATTATTATATTAATTTCCTAGTTATACCTTAAAATTGAATGTTTCCAGCATTTGGAAAACATAGCTAGAAGCAACTTAACAAGAAAAAAAAATACAGTCGAATTGAGAACCTCCTCCTTTTTTGAAGTCGTTTAAAAACACGGACCAAGGGCCCTAAGTCGCTTAGCCATTGTGGCTCCACTGTGGCGTTTTGCTATAGTGATCGACTCTCTGACTGATCGGTTGATTCTGTCATTCTCAGAGGGTTGATCACTATAGAAGCTCAATGGCAATGGCTAAGCGATTTAGGGCCAAGGTTTGTAGATAAACATTCTATTATAATATACCTATCGAATTTGGCTTCATACACCTAATATTGTCCAAATACAATATATTCCCCTATGTTCAAACACGGTAACATTAAATAAAGCTTACAATTTCTTTTGAATAAGAAATAAATAAGTTCTCCGAAGAACAGTTATGTTATATGTTTGGAAACTCTAACAAAGGGTTTCTTTGTTTGCTGGTTCAACGACCCATTACCCAATAGAATTAAAATGTCTGTTTTTATCCGGCTCATGACCTTATTTCAGCATCCATTATTACACGCCATTTGTAGTCCGATTTACCAAAAACCGTATGTATAAACGTCGCGGAAGACCTATTCGCGGAATTGGAAATGGTAGAATTATAAATAGGTAGGTAGGTATAGGAAGCTTGTTGCTTCTGTGATCGCGGATCAAAAGTACCCTACCTATTTTATTATAAAACCCACTACTGTACGGACAGCAACATAGGTCGCTGAATATTCTCAGTTTTTCAAATCGCTTGCACACTTTTGCTTTGCATCAAATCCGCTATTTTTATTCATGTAAACAAAATGAAGACATATTGAAAATTTTCACAAACGTTGCAACTTGAAAACTTGAGAATGTTAATCAACTTATTTTGTTGACTGTTCCAAATTTAGTTATAATCTATTCATTTGTTTTTGCGTGATCCTCAGTCAAACTTAAAAACAAGTAAACACATAAATAAACTTTAGGTCTTGATATTTTTTCTTTGGTATAACTTAATTTGATGTGATGGTAAAAAAAAACTTCTGAACAAACCGAGCTCCGAAGTATTTTTAGCAAGAGGCGTCACCAATTAAAATCTACACGAGGCTACCGACTTATTTTTCTTAAAAGGGTTGGGCGTAGTGACGTCAAGGATGACGTCATCGTGAGCTATATTTGGGTCTTTGGAGCAGTAGGGCAGCTACTTTTAAACAGGGTTGTTATGAAAAATCTGCTTGTTTTAAACACCGTGTTTAAAACATGTTTTAAACATTTAAAACATGTTTTAAACACGGTGATTTACTCGTTCTGTTTTAAATCAATGTTTTAAACAATGATTTAAACACGTTTTAAACAGAATTCATTTTAAATTTCCTGTTTTTTGCAACTCTGCTTTTAAACTAGAGAAGATGATGACATTGTTAGAGACAAAACGGAAATATTTTCTAAATTCCGTACCAATGTTTTTTTATGTAACTAAGGTGGCAAACAAGCGTACGGCCCATCTGATGTTAAGCAGTAGCCTATAGATGCTTGCAATACCAAAGGCATCGCTCGCACGTTGCCGACCAGAAGGGGAGTGGGAGGGAGGACCTAATAAACCGGACCTTTATCAGACAAAAATTTGGTACTTACCTACCTACGTAATTAAATGTACAGTCCCACGGGTGTTAAAAGCTCCCATATTTTCTACACCAGCCCGTACAAAAACAAGATTTAAATATTTAGAAAATGATATAAAACTTCGCAGACGAGTCTACAAGTAGGTAGGTAGTATACTTATACATATTGTGTTGTACCTATGTTTGAAACCACTGGAAATTAAATTAGATTCCAGAGAAGTTCAGGAAAGTGTAAGTGTAAGTGTACTTCGTTAATAACAGTGTCATGTTAAAGTGTAGCGTGTCTTGCCTTGCTTATTTCGCAGGGCAGCACACTGGAGGTATTGTTTACCAAAATACATTGTATTAAAATAAGTAAATGGCGATTTAAAAAATAAAATTAAATTAAAACAATGTAAAAAAAGACAAGCCCGCTGAGTTTCTTGCCGGATCTTCTCAGTCGAGGTCGCGTTTCCGATCCGGCAGCAGAATTTAAGAAAAAATTTAAAATGACAATTTGTAAGTGCCCCCGTAGGCCTAAACAAACAAAATAAACGTTTTGAATTTTGATTTTTTTGAATTTTGTAAATATAATGAAACATTCAGGGGCTATGTATATTGTAATCGACCATGTCAAGGACATTTCAAAAGTTAAATACTATTTATGTATGTACCTACGGTTATGACAATAGGTTTTTTTTTTTTCATATTTTAACCAACACTGAGAGAAAATTTAACGACAACAAATGTATTTTTACTAAACATTTTCAAATTACAGCAAATAAATAAAATAAATAAATATCGCCTAACTTACACACCAACTGTATGGCCCCAAATTAAGCAACGCTTGTTCCACCTTGTACTACGGGAACCATTCAATGAACTAGGGGCAATCCTAGACGTGACGTGACACCTAAACCAGAGCAAATTACGAAAATGTCTTTTCCGAAATTTGCTTCTGGCGAGAAGCGAACCCGCGACCACCCGATGCAGGAAGCCGAGCAGCCTACTACTGGGAACTACAATATATTTTGTTGTCGTTATTTTGCGTGAAATTATTTCAGTGAATAGGGAGGTCAATTTTATCCTTGAATTAGTTGAATGGGAATTATTACTTATATGATTTATATTACACTATGAATTATATATGTTGTAACAAAAGTAAAGCCATTCAAAACCCACGGGAAAATCCAATAAACTCGCTATACAATGCCATTACACATACAAAGGGACGTTGATTCACTGCCACGTTTTTGAAAACATAAAATATATTTTATTAATCTCAATTTACTTTTGGCCACGGAATGTTTTCGCGTGAAAGCCTACCAACATATGCTACAACTTTGTATAGATAATAGTAAATCATCTTAAATAGGTATAATATACTCTCGAGAAACATAACTCTCATTCCACCTCTCACACCTTGCCAAGCGTTGCTTAACCTCCGATCGTTTACCGATCTGTGTTTGCAGATTCCTTTCGGTTCTGTTCATCGGTGGAATGTATTCTATGCACTTTAATACAAGCGGCAAGAATATTGGGATGGACCTATACCTACATAAAAAACTAGTATATTTCCTTGGATGACCCCCAAATGGATGGTTTGCTAATTTCATGCCATTACAAAATAGTGACCTAGCAAGACTAAGCAAACAAAGGTACGTTAGCAAATAAAGGTGGAATTGAAACCAAAATTACAAAAGCTTGTAACCTTAACGGAATGTTACGCAACCGTCTTAATTAGTATACTCAGTTGATTAGGCTGCCAACGCTGAGAATGTTGGGTATTAACACGGGAACTTTGACACTTATCAAAGTTACTTGAAGAAGGTAACCACATACATTGTTCAAAAAGATAAGTATGTACTAACTTACGGGAATTGGAAAATGCCATGGCGAATTTTTTATGTTTTCCGTAGTACTTACCTTAGTCATAGATTCAACTTATTTACTTTGATAACTTTTAAATAATGTAACTACCTCATTTGCGATATAAGCTTTAGCTTCTTATTAGTAACCCGATGAGAATCCACACATCTATCAAGATATACTAATTAGTTCGCAAGTTTTGGAATGTAGAGTCACTATTTCGTGGAAAATACAATAAATAAATTACCTATGTATCAAAATACCTAGATCAATTAAAAAGCATTTGACTTTGACCCAATCGATTATTTCTGGAGGGAATATAAAATCTTACATAACTGTAATAGTAAATATACGTAATTACTAGGAAAACACATAAATATAGTAGCTAATTAATCCGACAGTGACGGGATTAAGTATATCTTCTCGTGGAGGATTACCCTCATAGTAATTTCAAAGTAGAATTAAAATTTAATTTGCTGAAATAGCTTGAGATGTCGCACCTTGTGAAAGTTTCAACAATTTTCTATTATTAGCTTTGTCACATGATGCTGACTTGGCAAGTTTTATGGAAATGTTTCTTACGTAACATTGTTTGGTAGCTCAACAATATGTAATCTAAGTATGCAGTTGTTAGCTCGATGATACGAATAGATAGTTTAGAAAAACCCTTCGAACCTCTACTACCTATTATACACTCTTTATTGTGCGTGTCACAATAGATCGCTTGAATCGAAGGGCGGGCGAAGAAAGGGAAATAGAATGTATTATGTTTTGGATTACCAATTACCTAGAGAATGAAATGCATTTATTATTTTCTTATAAAAATTTCGACACGTGCCGTGTGAGTTACGAGCGTTTCGATACGATAGAGGTATTTTGACACCAGAGATAACTTTCAAGAATTCAAAGACTAGGGCAATAACAATTAGGTGTCCAAGAAGCGGACGTAGGTAAGGAGGCAGTCCGATAGCCAGTTGAACTGGAGAGTGAGTGAGAGAGACCTATAACAAAGTAAACTAAATCCGTTAAATATACAATTATGATAATTTATTGCGTAGAAATATTATTATTTATTGTTTATTATTGCTTTTTTGTGTGGTACGTAGTTTAGTTTAGTAGCTCTACACCTACTTACATTTATCTGGTAATCAACCAGTTAATTCAAACCTTAACACGTGCTTGTCACGTATGTACGTAAGTAAATCAAATAAGTACTTAGATAAGTACTATTTTCATTTGAAATATTAACATGCTAAAAAATGCACGTTACTTGCCCTATTCTTGGAAGGACTATGTTTTAACGAATTACGTTTGTCGACATGATATATAATAATATACGTAGTCCAAGTACGAAGTTCGCGACATCAAAGCAATAAAAATACTGCGTTTGACATCAAAGGGTCTATGTCACAATAACGCTTTCAGCTTTGCATAGAAATGGCATCACCGTTTTCTTTTACGAAAAAAATAGGAAGGCTTTAAATAATGTAGAATTTTTCAGTTTCTTATTTCGTGTGCTGATGTTATATATTTTGGTAATCACGGCTCGCTTTAAAAATTATAATGTTTGTTTTCTTACTTCAGACGGTTTTGAAAGGACCTATCTAAAGTAAATTAGTTTATTCAAGATTCAAGGGTCCTCTTAACTAGTATATTCAACACGTTCAAGTAACCACCAAAATTATATTTGAAATTTCATAGTAGAAATATTAGATAGTAGAAATTTGAAAGTATAATAACGGCGTATATAACACGTAACCGTTACGTACGTTAGTCACGAAAATTGTATGAAGTACTAGCTTTTCCCCGCGACTTCATTCGCGTAGAATTTAAATTAAAAAAAAATCGGATCCTTGATCCCGGATCCTGTATCTCGGATCCCGTTTCCCGTTTTTACCGGATCCCCGATCCCGTAGCCCGGATATCCCGGGTCTCGTATCCCGGATCCCGGTATCCCGAATATCCCGGATGTCAAAAAATATAGCCTATGTTACTCAGGGATAGTGTAGCATTCTAATGGTGAAAGAATTTTTGAAATCGGTCTAGTAGTTTTTGAATTTACTCATTACAAACAACCAAACATACAAATCTTTTTTCTTTATAATATTAGTATAGAAGTATAGATATTAAATGGTGATACTACACTACATGGGTTCACACGGGTCGATTTCCGCCGAAAATAGAATAGAATCTAAAATTTTGTTTCCATAGCCGCTAGGCGATCACACCGGTTATCTGGGTACTTATGGGTAACATCCACATAACATCCGGTTGGTTATCAGCCCAAAGTTTATTATGAAGTATAAATATATACTGTTATTTTGAAATTCATTTATGACTCCGCCCTTATGGTAGTTTCATTATTATGTACCTTTTCCACAACGACCAGACTTAAAAACGAAGTAGGTAGGTACCTAATAACGTATTTAGTTATTTGTTTTATAGTAAGTAGCTATTTATTTTATTTGAAACTTTTACTTAAGTCTTTACAGCACACTTCAGTGATAAGCGGATGATTTTCCTTCCCATTGGAAAAGTTGAAAACGATGTATTAAAGGTTTTGATTTCCAAAAGTTCCTGACAAGGAGGACATTTTCCCGCTTATTCATAGAGATTTTGGCCAATTTGCAATGTTTTTGAAAAGCATTTTTAGGAACAAATGTGATTTGTAATTCCGCTACAGGTCGATCATAACTTTCTATGAATAAGGGGGTTTATGTATATTGATGATTTTCCACGATTTTCAGCGCTTCAGAAACGTCGAGTAACTTTTAACTTTTATCCACCAAATAAAGGAAAAGGGTAATTGTGGGCCTATTCTTGGGATTCTTGTGAAGTTGAGATGTGGCCATTGTTTTATTGTTACCTTTACAATACGAATTTACAACGATTATATAACACTGTTGGTGATTCGTCAACGGTGTTCCACAACCTGTAAGTACCTACTTATCTTCTGATTTTTAAAGCGGTTAAAGTATAAGTTGTTACTAGTGTCCACACGAGTCCATTCACACGTCAGCGCTGGACTGGATTACTGGACTGTCGCGTCACTGTCTTCGTGTTAACCGCGCATAAGACATCTTTGTTAGGTGTGGGGATAAAATGTTACATAACATTGGGACCAAAGTGCCACCGGTGAAATTTCGCACTGCAGTGGACTTCTGTCTATCTCTCCATTTCTTGTACACAGGCGTGATGGCGTATTATTATTATTACAAAATCACTTTCCGCCCTCCCCTTATACATGAGTGGTCAATAACTAAGCTATCAGCGATCTGCCAATGGCGATGATAAAGTACTTTCGACAATGGCGGCCCGCCAACTTTTGAAGCTTCGATTGTCCTAAACATTTTTAAAGGTTCGTAAAAAGGGAATCGAAAAACTTAAGTTTGAAGTAATTTGTCTGTAAAAGATAAATTATAGCTCAAGTTCTTGATTGGTCCATTATTGGTTTAACATTCGTTGGAATTAGTAGACTGCCGCGAAGCCGTTTGGTTTGTTGTGGGACCCAATCTTTCATAATTTTAGCCCAATGGGTGTTTTGCATGCGGCGATAATTTACCTACTGAAATAGTGATGTGCCGAGTCGGCTATTTTTGGTATTCGAGTATTCTGGTACTCCTTAAAAAAATCGAGTTAGTACTCGAGTCTGAGGACTTGGACAGGTACTCGAATGCGTGTATGAGTATTCGAATACTTAATGGGACTCGAGTACTTTTGTATTATGTATTTTGTATTATGTATTTTTTTAATTATGGCGTCGATTTTCGCATATGCCAGTGTCAAGTAAAATATATATTTCAAGATTTTGGCTGCGTCAGGCACAGGAAGACCTTTGGCTAGGTCTAAAATATGCCCCCCCAATCCCTATCAGTAAAGTGGCGGTGGTATTCTTCACTGGCAAATTAACACAGTTCTTCTTTCTTCATTCTTCTTAAAAATAGATTTTAAGTTTGTAGTCATAAGGTTACAATTTGAGTACCCGACTTAGGATTCGAATACTATAAAGTATGGTGTGTTTTTTTAATTCCGGAGAGTAATTTGACAATGACAGTGTGGCTAGGTTATTGCAATTTTTAAATAGTGATGTCCAGCAATCGGAACTAATCGAAAAACCGTAAAATATTTTTCTGCAAAATCGCATAAACCTCAAGCAAACTTCTGGAATTCTATTTAATCATTGAAATTTATAACAGTAAACAATAAAATCAAGTAAGGAGTCATAGACGTTAAAAATGAATTATTTTATTATGGAATATGTCTATACGTACTTTCACTGTGTCTAAACTCCGATTTTTAGGGTTCCGTACCCAAATAGTGCCAACGGGACCCTATTACTAAGCCTACGCTGTCCGTCCGTCTGTCTGTCTGTCTGCCAGCGGGCTGTATCTTACGAACCGTAATAGCTAGACTTGAAATTTTCACAGAAAATAAAATAAAATTTTAAAATATAGGGGGTCCCGATACACCAACCGTGTTATTCATAGAAATTTATTAAAACACATTTCAAACGCCTTTTAGCTAATACGCATTTTAGGCTCTGCAACCTGTTTTAAAATTACGTCATTCATAGAACCACGAAATGTCAATTTTAGTTAAAATACGTTTGTCTTGGCGTAAGTTTGGCAACGTCACATTTCTTACCATCCTACCAAATTACAACATGTACTATGTATGTAATATGCACGGGTGCGGCTGGGTTGTTTTAATTTAGAGACTCCAATTTCTCAACATTTAGATTTTGTAAGCATCTATAGGCTACGGGTAACTGCTTAAAATCAGGCGGGCCGTACGTTTTTTGCCACCTTAGTCCTATATTTAAAAAAAATCTGAGGGGGTGAAAAAGTGAAACTTCCAGATGCTCCCATTTCTTAGACTAACGATCAAATTAGCAAAAATGACACTTTTGAAACTTCTAGCTAGTAATCCCCCTTATCCCCCTTATCTTAATCTGACGAGTTCGAGTATTTTAAGATGGTCTATTTTTTTTTTGGTTCCCCTGAGCGAACCCACCAATATTAAGGGCTCATAATGTTTTGAGGTTTTTATCAATATGTAAGCTATCTCCCTTATCTTAATCTGACGCGCTCGTGTAAATCCAGAAACCTCTTCTACGGCTCCCCACCTATATTACATTCGCTTGCTGAAGGCCGAATGAGGTAAACAAAATGCGTTGTCATGGGTCAAAGACAAACCTTGAAAAAATGGACACGCAGTTTTTTAACAAAATATATCAATTATGTAAAAAAGTAATTCATTTATAAAGAAACAGGAACATAAAAACAAAGAAACAATTATTATAATTCCTTTGAGTAAAATTTTCTATCTCCAGTATTTATAGTACTCCATGCTGTATACGCACGACATTTTTTAATTTTACGGTTCAAATAATCGGTACCGGAAAAAAGCGGTAGGACAACACTACATAAATAAATGTGGCAGCATTATTTTCGAGTTTGACATTTGGGGTTGGCAATTTACTCTCCGGAATTAAAAAATACACCATAGTCGGAAACCGTATTCGAGTACCGGGTATTCGAATCCTATAATCTGAGTACTCGAGTCAGGCTGAACTCGGCACATCTCTATATTGAAAGGAGGTCTATCAAATGGATGCCTGTAAGTGGTTGTTTGCTAGGCAATTGAAGCAGCGCGCTAAATCCGTAGATCACCGAAATTAATACAAACGATGAAGTCATCAATTCTCGATAAATATATATTTACTTCGAGCTTGAGCTAAGCCGTATAATATTCCTCACAGAACGTTTTCTTAAGTACTTACCTATGTAAATATTATATACAGAGTGGTGACGACCTCATGACAATAATTGAAACCACATACTGGGTATCACATTAGTAGTTTGCACATAAAATATTATTAAATTATATTCAAAGGTTGCCCCACGGGATTGCTTTTTTATTTTGACTATTTTAACTTTACGCCTACAAAGATACCGCTGGCACAAATTAAGTTATTTTAGTAGTTAGTTCTTTAGTTATGTGGATACTTGACTATTAGGTGTGTCTACAACTGTATACCTATGTACTGTATATGTGGAGACTTGTTATTGGCAATTTGTAAATCTATTTTTGTTATATAATTTTGTATTAGTCCGTAAGTCTTCTGCAAGAATAAATAAATAAATAAAAAACACCGACACCGACGCGATGTTGCCACGCTTGTACTTACAGGTCAGTCTATGAGGTCGGTAGACGTTTATAAAGGGTCTAGTGTTTCGTTAGACTATTTCCGCATTTAATTTGATTGAAAATTTGAAATTTTAGACTTTGATGTAATCCTAATTTTATAATTTTAATGTGTTGTGATTGACTAGCAGGCATCGTGTTTTAATTTATTGTCACTATGTCGTCACCACCGTTGTATAGATAAGATATATTTATTTGCTTCAATGTTATAGGTAATTTCTTATGGCAGATCCGTACATAATACCTACACGGAAGAATGATTTAATATTCTGGCATAGTAACGCGACGTAGGTAGCAGACATGCTTGCAGAAGTTTTATAACATATAAAAAATATGTAATTTTTTTCCCCGAACTCCCCCGGACTCCCCGAAGTATAAGGAATATCTATGGGAATTACTTAATCATAAAACAATTTAAAGTTTACATCAGTGGATGATTTGGCGGCGATTTTCCCGCCCGGCTACGCGGCGCCCGCCTTCGAGTTTCCTCGCTACAGGGCAGATGGAAGCACGTCTAGCGCCGCCCGCCCGCCTCACACTCGATGCCACTTTCATCAATACGTGTGCTGATAAATTTTAAACAACTTTGTGTAAATTAAAAAATCGACGTTTAAAACTTATAATCTGTTAATTTTTAGTGGAGACTTCGAATACTTATAACGAAGTTAAAACTTCGACAAATGTTTGAGTGTTTCAGAAAACTACGGAACTTTTAAATGTCCGTAACGTTTGCTAAGTGTTTAAGTGGTTGGAGACAGCTCGCAAACAAGGAGAGGTAATTGAATTTGGTATACTTTGTTGTATTTTAATTAAAAGACAGCTTTACTGTTCACAATTTTTTTTTGTTGAAGTATTTACGATTTATGATTTTGTTGACTGTGATGGAAAACATAGTGAAGAAACTTGCATGTCTTGGAAATCTAACAAATTTTCGAAAGACATGTGAACTCCACCAACCTGCACTGGGCCAGTGGCTTGTGGCCTGAATCCCCCTCGCTTTGAGGGGAGGTTCGTGCCCAGGAGTGGGACGTTAAAAAATGTTGATAATATTATTGTAGGTATTATGCACGTTTTGAATTTTTCATACTACCTAAGTATCAACATTTAACCTATACTTACACGTAAGTATTACGGTAAAAAATTCCATTCTAGATAGACACTTTTGTACACAACCTATGATATATTTGCTACCGGCCCATTAATATTATTACGTAGGTACACAAGGCATAAATTGCATGGGTATAAACTGTTTATTTTGTACAGGTCAAGATAAAAACTAAATTAAATTGTAATCAGCCACTTGTGTAAACAACTTTGATTTATTCAATGTCCACAAATAGGTCACATTGCTTCAAAAGATAGATTGTAATTAACTACGTTCCGCGTAATTAATTAATCCCTCGAGTACAAATGTTGTTTCAAAAGTTCGAAATGATAGAGTACAGACAAAATGTATAGTATACATTTTTTATCCAAATTCGAAGCCTTATTTCGAAAAATACTGCTATCTTCCTAATTAAAAAATATATATCTCCAGAATTCGTAAAGTTTTGAAAATATTTCTTGAATATTAGTGGCCGCTACTAGTAAATACAGTTTGCACTGTTTTCTAGGTCTAGTATTTAAGTAATATTTTATGGCCGCAACACGTAAGTTGTAACAAATATATTTACAAAAGCCTGTAACTCAGAAAACTGTCTCTATTTTGGTTTTCCAAAGTGGACGGAAATCGTTTTGCTAGTTTGTTACTAATTTGTTTTTTTATATGACATTTTTTTTATGTGGCAAACAAGCGTAGGCTACGGCCCGCCTGATGCTAAGCTGTTACCGTAGCCTATAGATGTTTGCAATACTAAAGATATCGCTCGCACATTTTGCGACCTGCGTCGGTTGTACACCGAACTTTGATGGTAAATTTGAATGACATTGGTATTACGTATTTCGGTGAATGGATATCAAGGTACAGTGAATTTAGGTTAGGTTAGCCCTGCAAGAAATACGTAATACCAATGTTATATCATTCTAATTTACCATCAAAGTTCAGTGAACAACCGAAGCCAGTTGTCAACTGAGATATGTAATAACCCTGCAGAAAGGGAGTGGGACAGAGGACCGTGAGTGTAACGTTGGAGATACCTATGTATAGTCCGCGACAGGTCGAGATGACTTTCGGGTTATGAGCTTTTTCCAGAATAAAATCCGAATCAAAATTAGCAGGACCCGATAAACAATTAAAATCGCCCACAAAATTATTAAATTAAATTATTCTGTTGCGTTGCGGGTCCTGCTAATTTTGATTCGGATTTTATTCTGCAAAAAGCTCATAACCCGAATGTCATCTCGACCCGTCGCGGACTATAGGTACCTACCTCAATAATTATTTCGGACTTTCGAAACATCATATCAAATTATTGTTACGTCTATTCATTATGTTGGAGCTAATCACTCAAGCTTTTTGCCGCACTTAGCTAGATTACACGTGTAAAATCTGTAAGGAATGTCTTTCGATTATAGCATCATTATTTATTCTTTACGATGTACCTAAGCTTCAGGGACCTCGTGCATCAATCAGCTATGTTATGTAGATAACCTTCTCCTTGAGGAAAATTTTTACATTGGATAAACAAATGACTATTTCGTTGGTCTGATTGTAAGGTGAGGTACCTAAAGCTAGCAAATTTTTATACTACAAGGTACAATATCTAAGACATTCATAGGTTTTTTATACCATTCTCTTGTGAGAGTAACACAGAAAACGGCTGAACTGATTTTAACGGCGGTTTTCACTATTAGATAGACTATAGTTAAACTTAAAAAAACAGGGTACAATATCATCACGCTATACCTTTTGGAGGTTAAGCTGTAAAACAAAATCAAATAGGTACACTGGACCGCCAAGAAAAAGGGTCGGTTAGAAAATCTTAAATATCTTCAAGCGCATTTTTATTTATTTTACATTTATTAAAAATAAAAAGCTTGAATTCATTTTATATATTCATTTAAGCACATAAAACTATTCTTTAATGTAGTCTTTATTTCATAAAGCTAGTTCAGGTACTTTTGAATATATTGATGATTTTCTAACCGACCCTTTTTCTTTGCGGTCCAGTGTATTTTTGGAAATCGAAAATATTAATTCAATAATAACAATTTAACTAGCAAGTAAAACAATAAATCGGAACCTGTCTTGCACGTTACCATTTTCTGCTTAATAACTTGTTATCAAAAAACCTTACTAATGGAATATCGGCTTACGACTAGGGATGATTTATTACCTACCATCGAAAAAGTTTCCTGAGCATTTATTGATGTGTCTATTACCTACAGCACAAGTATTGTTTCTATTTACCTAATTAATTCCTAGTTGATGTTTTAATATCAGATAGGTAGATACGCGAATTCAACATACACTGAACAGCAAAGAAAACGGGTCGGTTAGAAAATCTATATCTTCAAAAGTACCTGACCTAGCATTATGAAATAAAGACTAAATTAAAGATTACTTAAATGAAAATATTTTTGACGTTTTTATTCTACGGTGGTACGGACCCTTTATGTGCGAGTCCGACACGCACTTGGCCGGTTTTTTATTTTCATTTAAGTATTCTTTAATTTAGTCTTTATTTTATAAAGCTAGGTCAGGTTCTTTTAAAGATATTGAGTTTTCTAACCGACCCATTTGCTTTGCTGTTCAGTTCGCTCAAATGTAAGTTCGCACTGAAAACTACCTCTACCGGTAGATGCACCCGGTTGGGTTACCACCGAGTTCAATTTCAGAATCGCTGTTTTTTTTAAAGTTTATCAGCGAATAAAGCAAGCTTTTTAATATCATTCTTCTTGCGATATTCTTACCTCTGCTTTATTAATTTCAAATGAACTAAAATATGTTGATTAAAAACCTTAAAAACTACATGTCTCATAAATGATTATTAATGATCTGTTTACGGTTTAAAAGTTATTGAGTATGTACCTTCATTTTTTGCGTCTCATGCTCGAAAAAACTAAAACCCGACTACTGAAAAATCGCGCTCTAAAAAGTATGAAACAAGAAAATATCCTCATCTAGAGGATAGTCGTGGTCCGTGTTCATATGCCATTTGGCCCTAAAGGACCTACACGGACCACGGCTATCCTCTAGATGAGGATATTTTCTTGTTTCATACTTTTTAGAGCGCGATTTTTCAGTAGTCGGGTTTTAGTTTTTAAACTTACTTTTTATTTAATTATTTTGGAGTTATAGGTAACAATATATATATTTTTGAAATGTGCTCATCAAGCTCTTTCATTTGATACCCCACACGGTTTTATTAAAAAATGTTTTTTTTTAGTTCATGACATTATGTCCTCTAGAGGGCGCCGTATGCAATTTTATGTGACGTCACATAGCCTATAACCAGCGCGCCATTAAGCCGCTTCTAACGATACCTCATTTGTCAAATTGCGACAAGTAGTTTGGAAGTTAGGTGGGAACAGATGCACATACATACATACATACATACATACCGGTCAAAATCATAACCCTCCGCCGTAGTCGGGTAATAAGGTTTCGCTTTACAGAATACGGCTGCCACTCTCTCACTTTACCTACAAAAAAACTCAACAACTTTAGGTATTCTGATATGTAACAGTAAATATCCACCTCAAATTGATACCTACATACGTAGGTAAGTTATAACGATATAGTATAGGTAGGTATCGGGTACCAATTAATTTTGTCAAAGTGTATAAAAACATAACCTCCCTGTAAACTTGACACTAATTAATCTAGGCCCTAACCCGAGTTGAGTGATAGGTATCATCGGCCTTCTAGTCATTAGGCGTGTTTACAACATGCATATGCTGCGCGAGGCTGCTCACCCACATGCCTCGCGAAGCACGACGTTTGCCTCAGTCGCATGCCGCGCGAGGCAAATGGCGAGGCAACCTACACTCTAGACAGAGAAGGGTATACCCGAGCAATCAGTTTGACAGGCTCAAGCCTCATCGTTTCGTTCTGTCTCGTGACTATGCCAAACTAGGCGAGGCAAATGACAGCGCTCAGGTGAGGCAAAACGCGCATTTGCCTCGCGCGAGGCAAGTAAAACTCCGTGAGGCAATTTGACTCGCGCGGCATGTGAGACATTTGGACGTTGTCATTAAGTTTGTAGACCCCCATTTTTGTCTTTAGTCAGTTAAAATTATAAAAGTGGTTTAAATTAGATGCTAATTCCTTTACCTACGTACTTACTAGGAAGGAAGGATTTTCAGACCCCCTCATTCCAGCATCTATCAATTAACTCTACTGAAAAACAATTAGGTAGGTAGGTACTATAAATAAGTCAAGTGCTTAGGTATGTACTTTATTATAATTATCTCAGTTAATTATCTCATTACGCTCTTACAATCAGGGCCTTGAGTCTCTTAAGAATTATTTTCCATTGCGAAAACCACAGACATGGAGAGGCTAGACAACGCCAGTTCGTTAGATAGTATGAAAACCAAGCGTGCCCTCTTTTAGTCACTTGACGATGACGTTTTAGTGATTTGCTAAACGTAAACAGAATCTTTTCAATCGCTAAGAGTCAGTGAGCTAACAGATTTACGACTAAATCGATTTGATGACGAAGGAATGAGAATACAAAAGTAATAGGCGCGTCAAGTTTGCACTACATTGCAAACTTGCGGCACGCTTGGTTGGACGGTTCGCGTTGTCTAGCTTCTCCAAGTCTGTGGCAAAAACACTGATCTCTAATATTCCTATACATATATACCTTCGTGAATTCTTCATGATAAATCGTATATTCTTGGCGATCGATTTATGTTATCGACCATTTATTAGCAGTCCTCTGGCCGACATCATATTAGCCGTCAAGAATTTTCGATTTACGATAAAGAATGCACGAAGATAATATTAGAGAGTAGTGGTTTCGCAATGGACAATTGTTAAAAGACTCGAGGCCCTGAAATAAGTCAGTTTCTGTGATGAACAACTCTTGGCTACAAGATTAATTCCTGTGTTGGAGTTCCTACGTAAATTACTTTAAGGTAGGTATTATTATCTGGGGCTCTACTTGTTACACGACTGCCCAAAAAAGGCAGCTCAGGTCGGCTTCTCTGGCGTCACTAGCGGGGATTGAACCGTTAGCATTCCATGGAGTGCGGGTGGTGAGCGACTCACGGCTCCGGTATACCATTCTGGATAAATGGTAGTGAGCGATCACGGTGCAACTCACACGTTGAGTACTAGAGTGGATGCTCTGGCGGCAGGACCTACCGCAGATGGTCCCTGACGCCTCGTAAGGGGTTGCCAGGTATAGTGTGCCTTCTTCTTGTAACCTTACGGTTGGTAGGGGGGCCACTATAATAAATCTCTTTTGTAATAGGTATGGGTGTTGACCAAAAAAGGACCATTGCGTTTGGCTATTGCAGTCGGGGGACCTCTTAAATTAAAAGGGTTCCACAGAACGGTCCCCCGACTGCAATGACACTGCACTTGTTTTATAATTTTTAGTTAGTTTTTTGCCAGGGCAGTCGTGTTTTTTTTTTATTATTTAGTTTTTTTTCCATATGGTATTGTTTATTGCTGTATATACAGAAACTGGCCAGAATTTTATCCGGCGCACATGCAGTCGCGGGGAATAGCTACATTACAATATGGGAAACATGTAGAAGTACAACAGTAGTGTACTTAGGCATAACTGCTGTACAGCACTAGTAGCACAGCCGGACCGCGACCAGACAAAACGCGATTTTGTCCTATTCTCTCCTATGCATTAAGGTAGAGAGAGAGCAATTCGGTGCGCCATAAAGCCGGAAACCCACCGCGTCGCACGGAGAGGCCACGCACACGGGCCACGCCTCACATTGCAAGAAAATGTATGCATGACGTCATTTCGTGCGTAGCCTCTCCGTGCGCCGCGGTGGGTTTCCGGCTTACGTCTTGTCTTGGCGGTTGTGCTAGCCCCACAGGTAATTGTTAATATGGTGACCACATGGTGTAAGGTGTCTTAACTGCCAATAAGATCGCCTTTGAAGCAAATCCATCAAATTTTTGATATTGGTCGTAAAATTTCATTGATCGTAAACGAACATCGGCCATGGAAGTGGTATTTATTGACAATTACTCGGGGTTTGATTGAAGGTGTGTTCTGAAATCGAATATTTTTAGCAGCCATGATAGAGCTATCAGTTTACGAAATGTACGAAATGTTTGACTAAAATAATCGGTAGATGGTGTAGTGTGTAGCTAGTATTATCATGAAACAAATGCCTACACAAAAAAAATTACAAAGTTTACAATAAAAATCTTTTAAAGGGTCCGTTTTGGTCAAAGTGGTATATGACCACAGACCACGGCTATCCTCTAGGTGAGAATATTTTTTTTTACATATTTTTTGAGCGTGATTTTTCAGTAGTCGGGTTTTAGTTTTTGACCTCTTTTTTTAGGGTTCCGTACCCAAAGGGTACCAACGGGACCCTAATACTAAGCATACACTGTCCGTCCGTCTGTCCGTCTGTCAGCGGGCTGTATCTCACGAACCGAAATCGGTAGAGACTTGAAATTTTCACAGAATGTGTATTTCTGTTGCCGCTACAACAGCAAATACTAAAAAATATACACGAAACTTAATATTTTGACGTTTTTATTTTACGGTGGTGCGGAACCCTTCATGTGCGAATCCGACACGCCAGTTTTTTTCTTTAATTTTTTTTTGTTCATCATTGCCGTAGTTCGAAAGTTCACTAGTTGCACAGATATGTGAGACACTTTGGTGCGCTTACTTAATTAGTTTTTGTATGGTATCTTGGTCATAATCATTTAACTTACCACTTATTTGTAAGTAAACATATAACTTTGGAAGTGGGCGAGTGTGGGGTAGCAACATCATTATTACGAAGAATTTGCTTGCGTTATATTACTTAGAATAAATATTTATAAATATCCTCCGGGATTATGTATGAGAAATTAACATGTGGAAATCTCTAGACTTTGACCATGAGTTATGACGTTATGTCTCGGTGGTCAGACGTCAAACCTGGGCGCCGAGAAATCCGTCATAACTTTACAACTTTCATCATAATGGTTTTGACGGATTTCTAAGTCGTCTAACAAATGACAAACGGCAAATTGCTATTGCCAACCACTCTTAACTTTCGTAGTCTCATAGCTATTGAACTGCCATCCTGACCGACCAATCAGGGAAGAGAAGAAGGCCATTTTACCACACAATAGCAACGTAATAGCAAGACTGTTGGCTACCAGTCTACGGATTTTTGGCGCAATGGTAATCGTATTATCCCATTTGTTTACAGATGGCATTGAAATGGCAGTCGTTAGGGGAATTGAGGGCCTGGTTTCGGGGGCGACGCTCGGCTCATATAACATTAGATGTGAACGGTACACTATAATTTGTAAAATCACGACTTTTCATTAAATTATATTAGTGAGTACGAAAATTGCTAATTTGTATTCAGCGGCAGGTACCTAGTCAGGTTTCGGTGAAGACAAAGGAATAGCACAGCTTTAGTTAATCTTCATTTTCTCACCTTGTGTTTAAATAGTCCTATATATATATATTTAAGGACCACCTATGTATACGAAGAAAATATATTCCGGAGTACGTACTTCTTAAAAATCATAAAAATGCTATGCTGAGAAGTTATACCTAAGTGAAAAAATTTTAATAGTAAAAAAATACGATATAGTATATTTAATAAAAAGGGTTTTTAAACGGTTTTATTTAATTTCACTTTGTAGGTTTTGCTTGCTTCAAATCTTGCGATGGATTTTTCAACAACTTCTACTGGATCGATTCTCTTGAATATTTACAAACAGATTCAGTCGCCCATCTCCATGACAATACTATATAATGATAATTTAAACCATCAATCTTCAAACCCTGATGTTGCGGGGACACTAAACAAAAAACATAAAAATAAAAATTTGGTAACAAAGCTTTTAAGTTAGATAAGTGATGCTAGTCTTCATTATACTGAAATTAAACCGTTGGGCTAATGAATTTCTAAAGTAAATAATAAAATAAATAGGTACCTAACCACAGACGGACACACCAACTGTAGCGTCCTAAACTTAACAACGCTTGAAATATGGTTACAATGGACTGAGGAGATCCCAGTGACACCCAGACCAGGTCAAATTACGAAAACGCCGTTACCGAAATTTCCCCTGGCGGGAATCTAACCTACAACCACCCAATGCAGTGAACGATCGCGTGTTATCAAGTGAGGTAAATATTAAAACAAATAGTTTTATCTCTACAATCTAGAGATTTTCCACTGTATTTGGGAATATATCTTGACTCTAGATATATTCCTAAATACAGTGGAAAATCGCTCGGTAACTATGTCGATACGGTCGGCATCGTTTTCAAGTTGAAAAGATTTCGATTGGCCCTTCGAAACATCTTATTGAACTATCGTTCAATCAAACTTTTGATTGAATCAAAAAGGACTTTCGTCTATGTGCCTATCAACTCCGATCCAATGAACTAGAATTATGACGTGAAGCGGAACGATCGGATGTAATTGGCGATTATTTTTGTATTTTTTGGTAAGTACCGACCTTTGTAAGGGTTACCAGATCAAAATAATAAAATTCCGGACTTTCTTGTAAAACCTGTACCTATTATACCTCTGTGTCCTGTTAATCTTTTATTAATTTTTTACCTAAATTGTACAAATTTATATAGCCGATCATAGGCCGTACGTTCAATTCCTAGTTCTTGTAGAATTATTTTGATAACTTTTAAGAAAATCATGGTACAACCGTGTATCTAGAGACTCCACCTCTGTGTTTCTTCGGGAAGTACAAGCGATGTTATAAATTCTTTGGTAAAATTCCGAAAATTTAATTTAGAATTTGAAATTACTTTGTGAAGTGGAATAATAATGGCATTTTTCGATCACAACTGGAAGAGATCAGAATCATGGCGAGAAATGAGGATCTATGTAACGTAATGCCCCTTGGGGTAATAATTATAAGTAGGATCTTCTTTATTTTATAAGCGAGATCAAACATATTTTTTTCAGTTGTTTGATTAATCTGTTTTGTGCACCTTTATTCTTGTTGTTGGCATATTTTCGCAAAAAAATACTTTTGTGTGTGTGTGTTTAATGGATTATAACGCTGTTAAAAAATTAGGCTAACTGTATCAGACCACGGAAGGAATTTCGTAAGCTAACCAACAGCTATATTAAAATTCTATTCAACTTCGATTCACCGGATTAGCGCAATAACAGCTACAATATGTCGACATCCGGCACAACACGTGTGTCCCAACGTAGCCAAAATTACGCGAATGATGTCCACAGATGTTTTGTTCACCCAGATGACATGTTGCTTGCTCATACCTATATCTAAGGGCGTCCGCAGACTAGCTACTTTTAGCATCGGTGATCGGCGATTTTGATGCTGCGTCTCGCTCGTTCGCGCTCGAAGAAACGCGACGCAGCATCGATCCGTCACAAAATCGCCGGCCGCCGATGCTAAAAGTAGCTAGTCTGCGGAGGCCCTAACGGTTTCAACGTGATACGATGCGGTGATAAAGCTAAATTCCACGCGTGCTATTCCACCCCTATTTTACGGAGAAACGTAAAACAAAAGAAAACACCAATTAATTTCGCGACTGGATAAATACATAAGTAGTAAAAAGCTTCTTGGGGACAAGGTTTCTTTAGTTGTTATGTTCCATCTACATTTTACTACGTAAGTTTAGGACTCTGACATTTCATGTACAGCACCAATCAAAGTACAGCACATTAAAAGGGTCTGCGGACTGAGTTAATCTTATCAAACGCCATTGAAGCTTAGACGAACGAGTAAATTCAAGGTGGTTGAATAAGAGTCCATTAAGTGATTTATGTTCTAAAGATTCTAGGTATTATTAAGATTGTGCAAGTAATGAAAGGTACCTTAAAATGGCCTGGGCTAGATAAATGACTAAGAAAAGCTGTGTGGACGTCTAACATAAGTGAAGGGCTATGATAATGTGGAAAATTATTAAAGCGTCGTGTATCCTTTAGCAGCACTCTCGTCCAGTATTTAATAGTGGAGATATAGTGAGCCAAGCCCTAAAAATAAGGGAATTTTATTCAAAATTTTCACTCTTGCCGCCGTCTTCAAATGCTCAGATTTGAGTTACGAACGTCCCGGACGGAACGAATTTCTTGGACACCCTTGAAACATAATAAAAGAAGAGCTGGCGAAAATATGAAACACACTCCATTTCAAAACGGATGGCAAAGACTTAATTGCTACAAAAACAAGGCTTATGATTAGAGAGAGAGTTATAAGCAGCTTAAATGTAGTTAAGCGGGGCTAATAGCGACGCTATGCAACATTGCAGCTATTCTGCAAAAGCAAATCATTTTTCCGACCATCCAGCAGAATCCGCGAAATTTCCGTGAAACGCAATATTGCATAGCATCGCTATCAGCTCCCCAGATGTCATTATGAGTGAGTGGGTGGAGGATGGTGTATTTTGATAGTGATAATGGCGTTCCTGCTCACATTGCGTTGGTATCTCCAACAATGTAATTGATTTGATTCTATTGAAAAGAGTACGGTTGAGTACCGACTCTTTTCTGTGGAAGCTTCATTCCTAACCGGTTGTAAATTGTGGCTATTCATAAATGCTTTGGCGGCATAGTACTTTATTTCGATTTGATAGTAGGTAGGTAATATAGACGAAGATAACGTGCTAAACAATTTATATCAAATACACTGGACCGCAAAGAAAAAGGGTCGGTTAGAAAATCTTCAATATCTTAACTACGCATTTTTATTTAAGTATATTAAATTTATTAAAATAAAAAGCTTTAATTTTTTTTTACATTTAAGAAAATTAAAATATTCTTTAATTTAGTCTTTATTTCATAAAGCTAGGTCAGGTAATTTTGAAGATATTGAAGATTTTCAAACCGACCCTTTTTCTTTGCGGTCCAGTGTATTTTACCAACTAGTCGCATATTTGGATTCAAATATTCATATATATTCAGTATTCATATATGCAAATAAATTTCAGTGCATATCGTAAAATTACGAGTGGCTTTTGTACAAACAAAGTGTTTTGTTATGGGACTAAGGTCACAAATCAGCGTACACACCACCTGATATTAAGCAGTTACCGTAGCCTATAGATGCTTGCAATTACAAAGGCGTCGCTCGCACGTTGCCGACCTGAAGAGGAGTCGGGTAAAGGGAGGAAAAGAAGCGGCTGGGCTTCCGACTCTCTCATTCATCGTACGAAACGCAACTGCAATAGCTACTTTACGTCGATCTTCGGTGAGAAGTTGGTACTACCCTCGAGCCAGCCCACATGTGAGCAGTCAATTTGCTTGGCAGCCAGGCTATATGTTTGTAAGGTGTATGTCAATATCTCGTAAATAATCCAAATCCGGCGGAATGGAATCATTCGTATGAGTTATAAAAGCATGCAATCAGTGTGGAATTCAATCTTTGGTGGAATTCGCACTCCTATATTACATCTCGAGAGTGCTATGTGCAAATGGAAAGAATTTATAACCCCGCCCAATATGGCAGCGAGTTATGAGATGCACGTTTATGTTTGATACACGTATAGAGTAAATGAAGACGTATCCTTTTGACGGTACACCAAGTTTTGTTATCAAAGTTATCTGCCGCTGCAGTGTAGGTACCTCTGCTATGAATATTTAATAATGTAATGGTGATAGTGGTGGTGTTCAGAGGTACCTATAGAAACAAGTTTAGTCTGTGAGTTTAAGGTTTAATTTCAAATGAATTTAGAAGTATGTTTATGTTTCGGTGTTTTAAATGAGCTTGTTAATTTTAGGTAAGTAATATAAAAATTAATATACGGTATCCATTCAGAATTGCCTTGTATACTTACTTATTAAGCTATTTTGGGTAGTAATTAGTTTATGTTATGAGCTTGAATGAAATTTAATATTCTAGGTTTTATTACAAAACGGAATTTTCATAAGTACCTACGCTTATTTTTTTGTCACTAAGGTGGCAAAGAAGCGTACGGCCCGCCTGATGTTAAGCAGTAACCGTAGCCTATAGATGCTTGCAATACCAAAGGCATCGCTTGCACTTTACCGACCAGAAGGGGAGTGGAGGGGAAGGGGGTTGGGCTTCGGTCCTTCTCACTCATCGTACGAAACGCAGCTGTTATAGCTACTTTACGGCGATCTTCTGTGAGAGGGTGGTACTACCCCGGTCGAGCCAGCCCATATATCAATTCAATCTATATATTAAACATATTTCCTTATCGATGGTTGTATTCAATAGCTCCGCCATGAATCAACAACAACCGCCTATAGTCGTTATGGGTAATCGCGTAGGGTGGAAACCGGGTGACCCTTTTCAAATCTACGAAGAAATTACACAATAAACCCTTTTCACGGCTCATAGGGAATGTACTTGTTTGGAACGTCGTGATAGCTAACGAAGTAAGTATCTCAGAACAGAACTACTGAGACACTGATATTTTCGTGGAAATGTTTTTAAAATATCATCACAATTACCTATGCAATAAGAGAAACGTGTGCGGTTTGGGGATCCCCGTCAGGAATGAAGTTTCTCACGCCTTTTTTTAAATGCTGTTAAAAAAAATCACTTCATATTTCTTAAGCGATAATATCTGCACTACGCCGGTTGAAACCGAACATTGTGAGAGCGCGTAACGTCTTTTCCTGACATGACGGAAAAGGCTTGCCTTTTTAAGGTGGTAGAGCCAAGCTGTAGCCAATTGACTGCAGCACATATACGGGCTGGCTCGACCGGGGTAGTACCATCCTCTCACAGAAGATCGGCGTACAGCAGCTATTACAGCTGCGTTTCGTACGATGAGTGAGAGAGCCGAAAGCCCAAACCCCTCCCATCCCCTCCCTCCATTCCACTCCCCTTCAGGCCGGCAATGTGCGAGCAATGCCTTTGGTATTTCAAGCATCTATAGGCTACGGTAACTGCTTAGCATCAGGCGGGCCGTACGCTTTTTTGTCACCGCAGTCCTATAATAAAAATACGATTTCTACCAGGCAACACCTACCGCAAGCCACGTTACGGAACTTCGTTCCTAAAAAACAACTAGAACAAACCTAGAACATACCTTTGTTTACAAAGAGTCAAAAAACAACAACATAGGTATCAATGTTGGAAACAAGAATTTCCAATAATAGCTGCAACGCAATGGAATGTTAGAATTAGATATTTTTGTACTTCGTGATAGAAATGTTTGAATATAGAGCTTTTTATTGCGCTAAACATTTTCGAGAACCATATGCTAGATAATAAAATCTAAAATAGATTTCCCTTCTATTTACGTCTGAAGATAAGATAAAAATAACGTAGGATTCGCTACTCGATATAAACCCCCTCAAACAGTGGAGAGAGCCGCATCAATAGACTATGATCGGTACCTATTTATTATTATCATTTGATTTTAAAGAAACATTTTATATTGATGTTTAGAAGATTGATACAATAAACGCGCAACTGGTAATAAATAGGAAACTAAAAATTACCTAGAGGTTCAAAGTTAGAGCTTCTGATTCATTAACGTTACTATTTTGTTATTTTTTTCATCTTTTTTGTCCAATATATTTTTACGAACACTTTACCTGTAGACACGTAATGCCTCAGATATTCGTAAACAATTTTCGGCGTTTAGAATTATCACGATGGGATTTTCCATCTTGCTAAAAGCTAGCTTAAGTTACTGCTCGTAACATCAGCTATCTGCCAGTGGAAGTCCCGTCAAAATCGGTCCAGTCCTTTCGGAGATTATTTTGACATTACAAACACCCACTTCAATTTGATTTATTTGCATACATATAGTCCGTCAGATTAAAACGGAATAAATAAGTATCTGATTATGTAATACGCAGTCTTTGAGAGAGATTTGTAGAGGTAAAGATCTTCACAAAACGATCGATGACGTTTTTATATTTTCCGCCAACATTAAGGTTTGTCATAATGGAATGAAAAGATATTACCCAGTGATAAATGTCTATGTTTACAAGCATTAACGGATTCATAATGTTCTTTTGAATCAGCACCTACTTTAATAACGAATTGATGACAGATTTAACGACGCTCCCACGACATAAAGCAAGACAAGTTTACCGTTTCACCACTGCCACTGTAGCGTTTTGCTATAGTGATCGACCCCCTGATTGGTCGGTTGATTCTAAGCGAAATGGGGGCGGTCGCTCGGGCCCAGGTGCGACTGCTCGGCACGTGTAGAAGCAGCAAACATATACAGGGTTATTGGTAAAACACTAACAACCTTTCAGGGGCGTATTACTTACATCAAAAACAACAACCTTTGTTCTAGGACTTTTTACAAAACAAAAAAATATAACAAAAAATCACTTTCTAAAATGTATGAAAATAAAATGTTTTTTTCCGCTAGAGGAAAGCCATGGTACGTGGTTGTATTCCACTTTGCCCTAAAGTACCTAAACGGACCACGGCTATCCTCTAGATGAGCATATTTTCTTGTTTCATACATTTTAGAGTGTGATTTTTGTTAATTTATTTTTGTTTTGTAACGAGTCATAGAACTAAAGTTGTTGTTTTTGATGTCAGTAATACGCCCCTGCAAGGTTGTTAGTGTTTTACCAATAACCCTGTATATCAATAAACATGATCTTTGGAGATCACTCGACAGCTCTTCCATTTGATTCTTTCATTACATGTTATCACTGGATCTTCAATTTTTTACGTTTAGTGCACCTATTCTTGACGATAAGGAAGAAAATTATGTTAATGTCGCCACAAAATGAGAGGTGAATCATTGAAATTAATAAACGATGCTCATTGGACGGATTCGTCTAATAAACGATGCTCATTGGACGGATTCGTCTTCACGGAACAATGAAATTTGGAATTTGTATTTCTATACAATATACAATTCACTTATACATAAGAATGCATTATTCACGAGAAGATGAGCCGTATTGGCAATACTGACATGTTGTCAACATTATTTTCGGCGAACGACTGAGTCATACTGAGTCAATGGACACCGTTTAGTAGGATAAACTATTTTGGACGGTCACATGTCTCCCTCTTTCTTGGCAATGTCTTTGGTCCTCTAAGATATTTAAATTAAAAATAACTAAAAATAAAACTGATTATTTTTGTGGAAGTTGACGATTTTTTTTCCTGTATTATAGGTTATCCTACCCTGGCCGTTATGCCTATTTTTAACTTTCCTACGGTGAAGGAAAACATCGTGAGGAAACCTGCATGTCTTTAGACATGTGAAATCCGCCAACCCGCATTGGGCCAGCGTGGTGGATTATGGCCTGAATCCCCCTCGCATTGAGGTGAGGCCCGTGCCCAGCAGTGGGACGTTAAAAGGGCAAAAATTATTATAATTATTATAATATTATCATTTTGTGTTTACCTAACCTTTGATTATATGAGTTGACAAGGGTATCCAACCAAAAATTTTCCTGATATTTTGTGAGCACAAAACTGTCAACGTTAGGCACAAGGAAAACCCAACACACGGGACTGACCAAACACAGCTTATACAGGGTACATGGCTAAAGGCTTTAGTTAGAGGATTATGTACCTACTCTTAATTAATATTTAACATGATATAGCTGATTACCCCTTTTTCTTTCCACACCACTCTGTCCATGGCAATTTCCGGCCACGTCTTTCCCATATAAGTGTCCAGGTGTTAGGTTAGGTGGTTAGGTTAGGTCAGGTTAAGGGGAGGCCTTTGCCCAGGAGTGGGACAGCCCTATAGGCAAATAAAAAAATAAATAAAAAAAAGGCTGATTACCACTTTCTTCTATACTTAGTAGTATAGTAGCCCTTCACGGCTAACCGACTGTGACAACATATTATGATCTCCTGGTACTGGTAGATACTATGTACCTACATAAACCTTTTATATCGTTTTTATATGTGAACGATCCCCCGGTAGGTAGGTAAACGGAACGCGCCTGAAGGGCTAGCGAAGTGGCATGAACGCTAATCGAATAGAAATAGAATAAACTTCAGAATGTATGGAAATGTCAAATGTTGCTATGTAAATCAACAACAAGTCGCTATGAAGATCACGTTTGAGATCACGTGACTTTGTAGACGTCAGCCACTTGTCTAGCCCTTCTGTATATCTATTCAGGGTAGTAGCTTTACCGCTGAAGTGTCCACAGTGGGTGGACAACAGGAATACGAGTTATTCCTCTTGTCCACCGCTAAGTTTTGTTGTTGCCCATCACCGGTGAACAAGAGGAATACTTTTTCCTCCTGTCCAGCTGGGGTGGAAAACAGGAATAACTCGATAAAAGGTGTAGGTAAGGAAGTGTAAAGAGAAAAATTCCTAATTCAACGCCATATATAGCTATAGCTATAAGGAAGTAATACTACAAAGAACAAAGAGGAGATACCGCGTGCCCGATAGCCATAATAATGTCCAACTTTATGGGTCATCCATCGCACTAATAATACCGAACATCCCACACTCTGAAGTCCGTGATCACGCAATGCTCATATTGCTGCAATTTTCTTTTATGAACTGACAGACTTCGAAATACCGAAAAGGAGTAGTCGTCTATTGCATTAGGATTTGTTAGAGGGTTTTATTTCCAAAATATTGTTGTGCTACCTAGTCAGATCACTATGATGGAAAAAACATTGAAAAACTATGAACGGAGCGAATAATGCGTTTAAAACTATTTCTGTCTAAGCAATAAGTACGAACGGTCTTCTAGATTAGATAAGGCATACTTACTTATTATAATTTTAATTTAATGATCAAGGTAAGGAAAGTAATATCTCCTTGGAATTCATAATAGGGACCTACGTGACCGGGAAAATTAATTAAATTTGACAGTCCCTAAATCATTAAATTTTAGTTATGTGACATTATTTATTTAAATGTCTATAAATTTGGATAGAATGTTCATATTATTATATTTTTTATATATATTTTTTAAATAAATTATTCTTATAATTTTCATATTAAAGCGATAAAAGAGGTGTGATGTTTTTTGTCTCAAACATACTGGGTGAATTTGAAATCATGGGCATCCTTTTAAAGGGTGATTCTATACATGATTCAGAATACTTAGGGAATCAACAAATCAATTGATAAAACATTATTCCCTAGGTAAGGAGTAACAGTTAATGGGTTTGCTTATTTGCTTACTCGAGCAATATTTTTTCATCAATAGATTCTTTTATTTATATTCCCAAAATATTCTGAATCATGTGTGGAGTCATAGTTTAAAAGGATGCCCATGATTTCAAATTCACCCTGTAGATGCGTGTTCTAGAGATTAAATGTCGTTTTGGCAGCGAGAAACGATATTTATTCCGTTACCTATCGCTCAGATAACTGTCCTCGAATCCTCGTTTCATACATTTTATTACGCTCCGAATTGACTTTTACGAGAATTTGATTTGACTAATGTTAGTGTCGCTAGAGAGTAAATGGATGCTTCCAAAGGAAACATTAATATCGCATCAATGAACATTGATAGGCAGTGAACGTAATTTGTTTCGGTATTTAATCCACAAGTTGGACAATACTGGTCCTTAACTAACTTTTTATGTAGGATAGCTTTCCACCGCGACTTCGTCCGCGTAGTTTTTAAATTTAAAAAAAATCGGATCTCTGATCCCAGATCCCGGATCCCGTATCTCGGATCCCGTTTCCCGTTTTTACCGGATCATGGATCCTGTTTTCCGGATCCCGTATCCCGGTTCCCGTATTCGGGATATCCCGGATCCCGTATTCCGTGTCCCGTATATCCCGGATCCCGTATCCCTGATCCCGGATCTCGGATCCCGCAGTCCGGATTCCCGATCCCGTATCGTATTTGCCAGTAAAAGTCCCTTCAAAATCGGTCCAGCCGTTTCGGAGATTAGCCGGAATCGGTACCGCCATACAAACTTTAACCCCCAATTTTACCCCCTTAGGGGTTAAATTTTCAAACACGCTGAAGTTTATATTTCTTTCTTTTATATAAAAAGAAACCTCCAGACGAATTTTTATCATCCTAACTTCAAAAATGACGAACTTCCATATAAACCTTAATCCCCGATTTAACGCCCTTTTTTTAAATTCGTAATATCTTTTGAATGGAATGTCCGATTTAAATAATTCAAAGTAATCTACAGGTATTAAAATAGTCTCAAATACGAAATGATTTATTTGGATAAGGATTCATACTAAGGTATGGATAACATGGTCTGATTTTGGTCGGCATTTCTATCAACTTTTAAAATGTAAAAAAGTAGTTATAGTAACGTAACTACAATAGTTGGGCATATGGTATCGCGAAGTTTTTTGTAGATATTAATATGTTCTTTAATATTGTAGAACATTTTTTTGTTCTATCATCAATAGTTTCCTTAGCGCATGCGATGAAAGGCATCTTACGGCTAATTTTTTTACACCTTGGGTTACATTATTGAAGTTTTAGTAGGGATCCCTATTTTTTTCTAGTAATAAATATAGCCTATGTTACTCAGCGATAATGTAGCATTCTATTGGTGAAAGAATTTTTGAAATCGGTCCAGTAGTTTTTGAGTTTATTCATAACATACAAAAATACAAACATACAAAAATACAAAAACCTGGATCACTAAAAAGCCTGAAATAATATTTCTATTACCACCTCTGCCTACCCCTTTGGGAAAACCAGACGTGATGGTGTGTTATCGAGTATTTGGAGTCGGTGCCAATCTTGGTATGCCAAGTATAGCTACTATAAAAGTAAGAAGATAGATTGGCACCGACTCCAAATACTCGATAACACACCATCACGTCTGGTTTTCCCAAAGGGGTAGGCAGAGGTGGTAATAGAAATATTATTTCAGGCTTTTTAGTGATCCAGGTTTTTTTGAAGTCGGTTTTTTTTTTTTATAAAAATAATTTTATTTCACGATTTTTAGTGGCGCCATACCAATGAACATTTTGGCATATTGAACCGTATGAAGTAAGCCCAACATAAGGTAACTGCTGTAAATCTTTGAGGAATTCCCTCGACTGTCTATGGTCTCCATCATTAGACCTGTAATGGCACTTATAACCCATATGGGTGCAATGTTCTCTCCAATACAAATTAATCAAGCCCAAACACCAGGTAATTGCTGTAAATCGTTGAGGAGTTCTCTCGACTGTCTTTTGACTCCATCATCAGACCCCTAATGACAGTCACAACCCATCTAGGTATAAAGTTCTCATCAATACTAATTAATCAAGCCCAAACACAAGGTAGCTACTTTAAAACGTTAAGGAGTTCCCTTGACTGTCCCTCGTCTTCATCATCAGTCCCCTAATGACAGTCACAACCCATCTAGGTGTAAAGTTCTCATCAATACTAATTAATCAAGCCCAAACACAAGGTAGCTACTGTAAAACGTTGAGGAGTACCCTTGACTGTCCCTCGTCTTCATCATCAGTCCCCTAATGACAGTCACAACCCATCTAGGTGTAAAGTTCTCATCAATACTAATTAATCAAGCCCAAACACAAGGTAGCTACTGTAAAACGTTGAGGAGTTCCCTTGACTGTCCTTCGTCTTCATCATCAGATCCCTAATGACAATCACAACCCATCTAGGTGTAAAGCTCTCATCAATAGAAATGAATTAAGTCCAAACACAAGGTAGCTACTGTAAAACGTTGAGGAGTTCCCTTGACTGTCCTTTGTCTTCATCATCAGACCCATAATTACAGTCACAACCCATCTAGGTGTAAAGTTCTCATCAATACAAATTAATCAAGCCCAAACACCAGGTAATTGCTGTAAATCGTTGAGGAGTTCCCTCGACTGTCTTTCGGCTCCATCATCAGATCGACTCCAGACCTTCATAAAATAGTAGTGCTTTAAAATACTTAATAAAAAAAATTACAAACGCACTAGTCGCCCCTACGATTTTCGAAGGTTCTCCTCGATTTCTCTGGGATGCCATCATCAGATCCTGGTTTCCTTATCATGGTACCACCCCCGGAAAATCTCCTTTCCAACAAAAAAAGAATCATCAAAATCGGTTCATAAACGACGAAGTTATCCGCGAACACACATAAAAAAAAAAAAAAAAAAAAAAAAAAAAATATACGGTCGAATTGAGAAACCTCCTCCTTTTTTGAAGTCCGTTTAAAAATACAAATCTTTTCTCTTTATAATATTAGTATAGATAGTATAGATATAGATTGGAGATTTGCCATAAGATTACTGATAATAGTAAGGCATTTTATACACTGTATAACAACTTGGCGACTATAATAAACGTACCTACCAATAAATTTTGTCTATAAAAAGACAAGTTCCATAAGTACAAGCCTCACTTGTTTTCTAGTTTCTTAATGTTACCAAATATAAACCATTGTAGGTCCAAGCTATATGTGTTACTGGCTGCGTCTACATAAGGCGCATGCCGCGCCCGAGCACTCAATTTTGATATCGGGACGCATAAACATAATGTCATAACACGAGTGCTCGGGCGAGGCATCCGGACGCACCCGTTCTTATTTTATATTCGATTTAAATATTGCCATAATTTATATTTAGGTACTGTTTGTTTTTCTAGAAAGAAGCTTTTGCTAAACGCATTAAATTACTGTATCGTAAATAATGCTATAGTTGAAAATATATGTTCCATGTGGAAAATGTATCGGAGCATATCATCTAAGTGCAATAAAATGGAACAGCATTAGACAACGCATTTTGAAAGGGATGAAATGCTTCAGTGTTTACCTGTAACATGTGAATTTATTTTGATAATACTTTCTAAAAAAAAGTCAGGGGCCGTTTCGTCATTTCATAATAATTTAGTTATCAAATTACTGCCTAAGCGAGACGAAAGTTGGAGTCTATTGGGCGATTTGGAATTGTCAATTTTATAGTATAATTTCATATTTAACCACAAAAAATGCATTTTAAATATAATTTATAATTGTTTACCTAACCGTTGAATAGTTACTAGAAACTTTAAATTGAGATTCCATAGATTAAATAAATAATCAAAGTGAGCTTCATTCGAAAAATTTAAGATTACAGAAAAAAGTGACCCCCAAATTTATAGAAACTTATGATGGACGGACTTACACTGGCAATACCAATCACTTTTGTTCCTAGAAATGATTTGTAAAACCAATGTAAACTGACTAAAATCACTATAAATTTGGCGGTAATACCCAAAGCTAAACATTTGTGTAGAGTTTCAGTCAATTTCAGAATTTCAAAATATTTATAGTTAATTCCTGGAAAGTAACGAACCCATAAAAATGATGCGAAGGTTCGAGGGTAATAGGTACCTACAAGACACGTAGACGCTAATAGTCGATGCTAAATATACGATACTCATAAATTTTATTGAGTTACGAGTTTTTCGCCTCGCATTGTTTAACCTAAACACATGCTCTAGGCGTTAAAATATTATGTTTTGTTTGAAAATTTACCGTAATCTTCGTTGCTACACCCATGTTGTTTTACAGAATCCGCGATGACTATAGTAACACTTTATTGGCACTTGCAATAATCATTATCGATATTTGATATCGTATACGTATATACTCTTGTTTTTGTTACACAATAATGTTATTATAAGAGGGAGTTTAAATCCAATGAAAACATCTGAGTTTATTTGTTACAGATTGAGTTCGGACAGCCGAAAACATTTGAGGATGTGAGGAATGACGAATCGCAGCGCATGATGTTAGATGTCAATGAGTTGGGATCAGCCGACTATGAAACGACTACGAACGATGTGCTGCTAACGTATGCCAACGCTGTCGACTACGAGTATGTAAATACGACGCTCCCGGACAACTCGACATGGCCCGACTACGCCGTGTGCTACCCGAGCACCTCTTCAGGGGACTTCCTTACTTCCCCGCTATTCCAAAGCTGTGTTTACTTCATGTACACAACGGTTTTCGTAGTAGCTCTCGTGGGGAACGGACTAGTGTGTTTTGTGGTGAAAACCTCACCGCGCATGAAGACAGTGACGAACTACTTTATAATGAACCTGGCGGTGGGTGACATTCTGATGACGCTGTTCTGCGTGCCGTTCTCGTTCGTGTCGATGCTGGTGCTGCGGTACTGGCCGTTCGGTGCCGCCATGTGCAAGGTGGTCAACTACTCGCAGGCGGTCTCCGTGCTTGTCAGCGCGTACACGCTGCTCGCCATATCGATAGATCGATACATGGCGATAATGAGGCCGTTGAAGCCGCGGCTGGGGAAGGCCGCGGCTAAGATGGTAGTGGCGGCGGTGTGGGGAGGTGCGCTCGCGACGGCGGCGCCCATACCAGTGGTCTCAAAAATCGAGAGGCCGACGCCTTGGCATCAGTTTTGTCAGGCGTGAGTATTTTGTTTAACATAGCTAATTTATTGGTAAAAATTATATCGCCAGACTGTATGGCCCTAAACTAAGCAACGCTTGTATTATGACTTCCATATAGTAGACTGCGGGTGATTCCATTGTCACCCAATCCAGGGCTAACTCCAAAAATTCTTAGTAGTAGAATCGAACCTGCAACCACCCAGTGCGCTGAGCCGAGCGGCCTACGCTCGAACCACTGCCGTGCGCCAAGCGGTCGTCTAGGAAATCTACTAGTCATGTTTATTTATATTTTGACGAGAGTCCCGAGTCCACTGTTGGTGGACGGAAAAATCTTGATTCTCTTCAATCATGAAAATACACATAGAACAAATTGTAAGTAGAACCATATGAATCTTATAATGTATGCGAAATGTTCACAGAGATATTTGCCTCGAACAGTGGGAGCACGTCGGTCAGAGCAGTCAGTACACGTACGCGCTGCTGGTGCTGCAGTTCGCGCTGCCGCTGGGCGCGCTCGTGTGCACGTACGCGCGCATCGCGCACGTGGTGTGGGGCGGCCGCCCGCCCGGCGAGGCGCAGGGCGCGCGCGACACGCGCCTTCACCACGCTAAGAGGAAGGTACGCATGACGCTAAGAGGAAGGTACGCATGACATCGAGGAGTATGTATGTGCATGCCAACTACAACTGACGAGGCGCAAACGTGAGGCCTTTGTACCCTCTTCTACAGTACTCCTACGTGTACTATGAATCCCGATGCGCGTAAGATCCCATACTTTTTTATAGGACAGGTAGCAAACAAGCATACGGCCCGCCTGATGTTAAGCAGTTACCGTAGCCTATAGATACTAGCAATACCAAAGGCATTGCTCGCACGTTGCAGACCTGAAGGGGAGTGGGACGGAGGAAGGGGAAGGGGGATGGGGGTTGGGCTTACGGTCCTCTCATACATCGTAAGAAATGTAGCTGTAATAGCTGCTTTGCGCCGATCTTCTGTGAGAGGGTGGTACAAGCCCGGTCGAGCCAGCCCGTATATGAGCTGCAGTCAATTGGCTACAGCTTCGCTCTACCACTAATAATCAATAATCTTTCCTGCTAGGCTATTCTGTAACGACAAACTCACTTCGCACGCGTGAATTTGCAGATGATATGTCAAATTTTGTATTGAAATTTGACATTTCACTAGAAAATTCACGCGTACGAAGTGAGTAAGACGTTACAAAATAGCCTAGCTCATGGACCAGTTACTAAGGGGACTGGCCCTAAGCAAGTAGGCCGAGTGGTCGGCCTAGTACTAATATCGACATAAAACGAAGCGAGTAGTTCAACTATTTACCGGTAAATAGTAAAATGAAAATGAAAAAACAATGACCACGTTTTGTTTCATACAAATATCTAATAAGGGCACCTCTTTCTTTAGTCTTTACTCTGTGGCCTAGCTGCTCTCCAAAACAAGATAGGCACAGCAATTCTATTCTGAAACGGTAAACTCATAGGTGTCTTACGTATGACTTCGCGAGTCATATGTCAAATTTAATTATAAATACCATTTCATCCGCGGTTTGACGTTTGAAATGTGTTAGTTGCTCAGAATAGAATAATACTGCTGCAGGGCTAGCACACGCGACAAGATAAGACTTTTGACACGCATTATGTCGCACCGAGACCCTCTCTCTCTCTCTCTCTTACTTACCTAATGCAAATGAGACAAAGAGAAAAGAAACGTTTATCTCGCGTTGTGGCCTGTCACGGCCAGCTGTGTTACCAGCCCCCTAAAGTTATGGGTTCCTCCAATGGCGGCGCCGTCGTATAACGGCCGCACTAGAACATTGATTACGTAAACAACGGTGTCCAATACCGCTCTCTAGGAAACCGCGCCATTTTGTTTGCATAGGCGACGTTCTAGTTACGGCCGTTATATGACGGCGCCGCTATTGGAGGAACCCATAACTTTAGACAAGTGGCATGAACGCTAATCGAATAGAATAGAATTCACAATGTATGGAAATGTCAAAAATCGCTATGTAAATAGATGTATCCATATGGCGCGCATGCCTCACCCGAGCACTCATATTATGACATTACGTCTATGCGTTCCGACGTCAAAAGTGAGTGCTCGCGCGAGGCATGCGCCTGATGAAGACGCCGCCAATGAACAACAAGTCGCTATGTAGATCACGTGATTATGTCAATTCCATACATAAAGCGTAGCGATTTGAAGGAACGCTTGTAGACGTCAGCCACTTGTCTAGCCCTTCTGTGCTGGTTTAATTTATACAACCTATTTGTAATTTAGCTGCCACTGCAAGAACCGGCATACAAGACAAATTAAAATTAAGTAAAGACTCGGGTACTTACCCACATACATACAAAATTGACTGCCTAATCAAACGTCTTAATCCCCAGATATGATAGACTGTCAGTCAGTATGGACTGTTTTATAAACCCACTTAAACATAATGTGCTCATTGTAAACGAATGCAAATGTAATTTTTACATTTGGCAAGGAATACATATGTTTACAAATTCATCAATGTCAGTGTTACGCGTGCCTAAAAATAATGTAGATTAGTATTATACTGGGTGTTTGAAAAAGTCCGAAATACTAATTAAGCTACATATAGGAACGTCTTATAGGTATCTAGATGTTTAGTCAAGACCGACATACGTAACTATCTCATTATCTTTCAACTTTCGTATAAAGTCGGCCTTAGAACTCATCAAATGGCGTAGAAACCAGTGTTAACTACATTTAGAAGAAGCCAATGATGTCCAAAAAATTGTTGGTGAAAATGTTGCATTTTTTTATAAATATTACCTACTATTTTTAAAAATATACATGTTTTTTTTCGTTTTTTTATAAAATTTGGACACCATCTAATTCTATTCCCGAAACTCATCCAAACCTCCAAGTATGATTTCACACTATTGAAACATTCTGTATAATTTTGATTTATAACGGCTCGCGCAAAGCAAGGATGATTTTGTTTATCAATCTATCATGTCTTTTATATAGATATCTATAAATAAGGTTATCTGTGTTTATACTAACAGTTTTCGGTACCGTTACGTTATTATTAATGACGTGATTACCTAATTTTAGATTGTTGAATAATATTTCTAGTTCTGTATTATTAGTTCAGTTTGTTATATATCCAGACTATCACACCAACTGTATGGTCCTAAACTAAGTAATTCTTGTACTATGGCGACCATACAGTGGACTGAGGGCGATCCCAGTGGTACCTTGACCAGGGCAAATTACGAAAGGACCGTTTCCGAAATCTGCCTCTGGCGGGAATCGAACCCGCAACCACTCGATGTAGTGAGTGCCTAGAACTACTGAACCAATTGGTCGTCAAAAATTCCAGAAAGTCCAGAAACACTCTGTATTTGGTTATTTATATTTAAATGTTATAACATTTTCAGAAAACAAGAAAAAATATTTTGTTTCTCTCTACAACGGCCCACTACACACTGTGAAATACAAAATGTATTTGACAGGGTTAGATATTAGTTACCTATTGGCGGCGTCTTCATCAGGCGCATGCCTCGCGCGAGCACTCACTTTTGACGTCGGAACGCACAGACGTAATGTCATAATATGAGTGCTCGGGTGAGGCATGCGCGCCATATGGACACATCTAGTCAATAAAAAAATATTGAATAAGAATCGTATATTCTTGCTCGTAAATTCTACAACAAACGTCATCCCCTTCAGACGTCGCCTTTTCAGTTCTGACATTAGCCGCACGAGCTCTCATAAACACGACTTTTATCAAATCACAGTCACTCGTGCGCGAACTTTTCTATTTGACATTTCTAGGGTCTGATCGACTTCGTGTGAGGGTATGCGCCCAAGGGATGCCCTTTGAATAGTGTACATAGTTAGCAAGTAGTGCTGTTCATCTGTTATGTGATTCGATATCCAAGTATTTCATTATACACAGACAGCTTTTGGGAATGCAATATTTGTTTGTTACGACATGTAAGTATTATGTCAATGGGTTAAGCGTAGGTAGCTCAATCCATTGCACAAGCTCGTTGCAGGCTCGATTCCCACTAGGGCAAATTTCGAAAATGTATTTTCGTAATTTGCTCTGGTCTAGCTGCTGCTAGGATCTGTATTAGTCACTTAAAATGAAAACCATAGGTAGGTACAAACTTACTTTCCCCGGGACTCGTCGAGGGTCAATCCTCGGCGTCATCGTTGGACACCATTATCAATCCTGGTTTACAAATGTAACAGTGGTGGGAGTGTGTAGCGTGCCTAGTCCCATAAAAAACCGGCCAAGTGCGTGTCGGACTCGCACATAAAGAATTTCGTACCACCGTAGAAAAAAACGTCAATAATATCAAGTTTCTTATATGGAACCCTTTATTTTTAAATTTTATTTTATTTTTAGTTTTTGTTGTTGTAGCGGCAACAGAAATACACATTCTGTGAAAATTCCAACTCTCTACCTATAACGGTTCGTTTGATACACCCCGCTAACGGACGGATGGACAGCGGAGGCTTAGAATAGGGTTCCGTTGGCACCCTTTGGGTACAGAAACCTAAAAAATATAGGAAGGTACTTACTTAAACTGAAATAGTTATTTCTAAATAAGCGCAAACGTAGACGTGCGTACAAATAGTTCCATGATAAGCAATTTGAGACATTCCCTCTGGAATGAGGGTTGATTTAAACCTAGTGGCAGTCCGCAAACGTCTAGCTGCCTTAATTAAGTTCTAGACCTAATTTAGAGAGTAGTTTGAGTAAATTATACTGAATGACTGATGACTGTTTAATTTACTGAAACACTTAACTGTGAACGAAAAGCGACACACGAAAATGTCAGAACATTCAAACAGAGAT